>MU224860.1:220737-281572 GCA_018584345.1 Thuja plicata
GTAGATAGCCCTCTCTTTGTTGTGCTGATCTTCTTGAGCCAATAAGATACCCAATGATGTATCCGTAGCAGATATGTAAAGTATAAGTGGCTTCCCATGAATGGGAGGCATCAAGATTGGTGGGTTCACAAGATACTATTTGATTTGTGTGAACCCTTCATCACATTATTTGTTCCACTGATAAGCCACACCCTTGTGCAGAGTCTTGGTAAATGGTTGGGACTTGTCCGCTAGTTGAGAGATAAAATGCCAAATATACTGCAATCAGCCTTGAAGTCCTCTCATTTGTCTGATATTTTTCAGTGGCGGCATTTCCATGATAGCTTATACTTTTGCAGGATCTACTTCAATACCTTTGGCAGAGATGATATAGCCAAGCAATTTTCCAGATGTTACGCTAAATGCGCATTTCTTAGGATTGAGTCTTAGACTGAATTGTTCCATACGATCTAGTATAGGACCTAGATCGGCAAGATGTTTCTTTCGGTGCATGCTCTTAGCTAAAGTGTCATCCACATAATCTTCCATTATTTTATGCATCATGTCATGAAATATGGTGTTAACAGCTCTCTGATATGTAGCACTGACATTTTTGAGTCCAAAGGGCATGACATTACAACAGAAGGTGCCCTAGGCACATGTGAAGGTAGTTTTCTCTTGGTCCTCTGGCACAATTTTTATCTGGTTATAGCCAGAGAAACCATCCATTAGCAAGTACATTTCATACCCTTTCATCATATCTACGATCATATCAATATTAGGCAATGAAAAATCATCCTTGGGACATGCCAAATTCAAGTCTCTGGAGTCTGTGTAGATGCATATAGATTTATCATGTTTTGACATGGGAACAATATTAGAGATCCACTCTGCATAATCAATTACTCTGATAAACACTGCCTTAAGCAATTTCTCCAATTCATCTTTGACAAGTAGAGCTATGTGTGGATGCATTTTGTGAAGCTTCTGCTCGACGGGCTTAACACCTGGTGCAATGGACAAATGGTGCATGATTAGATTAGGGTCTAATCCCGGCATGTCTGAATATTTCCATGCAAAGTTAATATTTTTTCTTCTAAAGAATGTAGTGAATTCCTCTCTTTCTGCCTCTAATAGTGATTGTGCCAAGTGAATAATCTGAGGTTCTAGCTCTGTACCCAAGTTGATAGGTTGAGGTTGTTCAATAAGAACAGATGATCTTTCCTGAAAATGACTTGGAAGTGCATCAAGTATCTCATCCTTGGGTGCCTCGGAGAGGTTTTCACCCTTGGATACATCTTTTATTTTGACTATTTTAGGCTCTGATATTTCCACAATATGGTTTTCACCATCAGAGCACCTATTTTTTCTTCTATTTATTTTGTGACTAAGATACTTGATGTCAGCCTCAGTCATGTTGACACTTGCTTCACTAGTGGGAGACATTACAGGTTCAACATCGTGTAGGTAACATGCAAGAGTGTAATCATTCTAGAATGTAAGGACTTCATTAGATGGGGAGGTAGAGTTCCAGTCCATAATCTCAAGATGGTGAAGTGAAAGAGGAGTGATGGGTTCAAGTGCATTCATGGTATAATCATCAAAGGCATGGACAAGTAACTTGAGACCTAAAGCGATCTCATCCAGAGGTATAGTTGAATTCCTTTGATTCCTAGCGACCATAGTAGATGACATGTTAACATCTAGGGAGTTGGACTCATGTGACCCTATACTAGACCGTTCACTTAATTTGAGAAAGTTTTCATATGCATTAGCTATATCTGTATCTTTGTCAAAAGTGGCATATGACAAGCTATCAAACTCATATTCATGAGAGTTTGTTTCATCATTAGGTGTCATATCAATAACATGAGTGGAATCAACCCTTTGTCCCCAGTCGGGATGAGTTCTACCTAGAACCTCTGCTATGGTTAGATGAGCACATTTTGACCTAGGTACCTGATTAGTGTTTGTAACATTAGTTGCCTCTTGTGTAATGAGAAGTGACTGGAATTCCTAGTCAAACTATTCTTGAAAGTGTGGTGGTATGTATAAATCACCCTGATGACTAGGGTTCAGAGTATATATGTTTTTCCACTCCCCATAAGTTAATGGAGCAAGTGAAGTGGTGGTATCATAATCGTTTTTAGTGTCTACCGTAGTGACACATGGTACAAATTTATCTGGCTCAGCAAAGAATGCCACCAGGTCTGGAGGAATAGGATAAGGAAAAGTATCCTCATCAGAGCTGCCTTTAGGTTCTACAATTTGAGGTGTTTCTTCAGGTGTTGGTTTCTTATCTTCTCGAGGTACAAACTTGTTTATTCCTAGTTGAAATGTGAGTTTTTGGAAGCCTATTCCTGTAGAGTCACGTGTTCTATGACCAATAGCTTCAAGTGGTGCAATCAATCCCTTATGATTTGCACCTATGGGACCATTTTATTTATAGCCAAAACGTTGCATAATAGATAAACCTTTGTCATATTACTCAGGTTTTATGTCATAAGGAGGAGTTTGTTCAGAATCGTCTTCTCCTTTATAGATCCAAGCTTTGATAGCTCTATTTTCAGCTTCTTCTTCTAATGGTACTGTGGCTTGTACAAAAGTACCACCATACTTTGTTGGAGGAGGAACTGTAGAAGGTTTAGTGCTTTTAGAAGGTCTCCCAAAAGAGCATGGAGACAAAGGCAAAGATGTAATAGATAGAACAAGTTCAATCTGATATCCTCCCATATCAGTTTCTTTGAGTGTCAAACTCTTTTCCATTTATTTTAATTTATTCTCAAGGAGTTCAATAGATTCTCTGTTGGTAGGAACAAAGTGTCAGCAGATTTTGTGAGGGAATTGCAATCATAGCATGTATTAGCAGGTATAGTCACTTCAGATCCTTGGAATGGGAATTTAATGCACTAGTGGTATGTGGAAGGGACATCCTGCATTTCATGGATCCATGTCCTTCCTAATAGAATATTGTATGCCAAAGGAATGTCAAGCACTTAATAGACAACATCTCGTTCAACAAGACCAACTCTAATTGGCAACACAACTAGCCCCTTGGATTTACGTTCTTCCTCATCATAGGATTTAATGGTAATCTTTTTGCGAGCATCAATGCAATCTTCACCATAGCCTAACTCAATAAGGAAACTAGCAAAGAAAATATTTAGACCAATGTCGTTATCTATGAGAACATGATGAACACACTTGGGACCAATCATGAATTTAATGTGTAATGAGTTATTATGTGGGTGACTCAAAGAATGGTCATCTTTCACAGAGAAAGACAAGTAATGTGAGGAGGTCAAGTGACCTACCATGGATTGAAACCAGTCGAGATCAAGATCTTTTGGGAAATTTTCCTCAGTGAGGGCTTTGTCCAAGATTTCCCTATGAGCAGGGGAGATTTTTAGGAGCTCAAAAATAGTTATCTGAGCATTAGTATGTTGCAATTGATTGAGAATGCTGTAATTGGCAGCATTAGATGGGGAACCCACCTTTGGATTCTTATTAGCAGAGTCAACCTTAGCTTTGTCTAAAGGTTGATTTGATGTAGATATAGAAGGCTCAGGGCCTTTGAGAATGATTTTAGCATGAGATCGAGTAACAACATTAGCGCTAACTTGAAACTGCTCTTGTTTAGAAGATGGGGGTGTAGACCCTTGCAAAATGAAAGGGGTTTTATACTTGGAAGTATCTTCCTTTCCCTTGAGAATGATGACATTACAATATTCAATATCAATAGGTTCAACCATATTAATGACATTGTCGTTATTGGTGTAAGTATAGTTGACCTTAGCATCAGTATTTTTGCCTTTAGATGATTCACCTTTTCCATGAGGAGGAAATGGGTCCTTGAAAGCTTGGTGATCATAATTTTTGTTGTGAAATCCCACAACAATAACCTCACTATTAATGAGATCCTAGATTTTATGCCGCAATTTAAGACAAGTAGCGGTTTTATGACCTTTATTTTGGTGAAAATCACAATAAGCGGATTCATTCCACCAAGAGGGTCTTGGTTGCCGATCATAAGGTCATGAATTATCCAATGGAGTGAGTAAATTATTGTCTACAAGAGTCTTGTAAACCACCTTGAGAGGTTTTCCTAAAGGAGTGAACTCACGCTTGGGCCTAGGAGCCCAAGGTTTAGGTCCAAAAAATCATGAAATACTCAGTTTGGATTCTGCCACAGCCTGTTTAGTGGCTTTGGCTACTTGCATTGTGGTAGTGAGATTAAAGGAAGCCTTGGAAGGCTTAGGATTCACATTATCTACAATTCCATCATTCACAAAATTTTGGTTCTTGTTGGGAAATTTAGATTTATCTTTTCCTGAGGAGGAAGACCCTTATTTATATTCCTTGTGTAAGGTCAATTCTCCTTTCTTGATCATAAATGTCTTGATTCATATATCTTTTTTAATCATGTCATCAAAGGTTAGAGGACCTTGTAGTTGTACTTGATACCCAAAGTTGGGGAGAAGATTATCGAGAAAGATATCCAACTTTTCAAATTTAGGTATCTTGTGAGAGTATCGTGTATAGAGTTATCTCCATCTTTGGAGAAATGCAAAGAAGGATTCCCCATGATTTTGTTTCAAATTGCAAAGATCTCAGATATGAACCGGATGTTGGATGTTGTGAGAATAGTGTTGTAGAAATAAATTGGCAATTTCGTCAAACGTTTTGATGGTAGTTGGTAGTCTAGAGAACCATTCCATAGCTGATCCTCCCAAACTAGGTGGGAAAAGACACATGAGATAGGTTGTGTCATGTATGAATTCCATGGAGAGAGCACAAAACTCTCTCAAATGGTCTTGAGGGTCAGATGTACCCAAGTATTTGTCATATTTAGGAAGTTCAACTCCTTTGGGAAAAGGAGGCATGCATAGACTCTTATCAAATGGGAATGGATAAATGTTGTCCAATGTGAATTGAGTAGTAGGTTTGTCTTTCTCTTTCAAGAGTTGAGAAATTTTCTTTTGCATGGTTTGCATTTATTTTCGCAAGCGGGAATTTTTAGTTTCTTCCTCTTTCTCAACAAGTGTTTCTACAACATAATTGAAAGGTAACTTAGCCCCTTGATTGGCTAGTTCAAGAATGTATTTCTCTTTCTCCTCAGCTAGGAGGACTCCCCTCATTCTACATAAATCTTTGTTAGCATGAGCTTGTACAATCTCCTCTAGAGTGATTTCTACTTCTACATCGTTAGGGGGGTCTTCAGAATGGGACTTACCCCAATTTCTAAAGAGGTCAATTCTGCTAACCTCACCACCTGATTGGTTATGATCTACCATCTTTCCAAAATGCAAGGATTCAAGGTGTAAAGACTCGATATGAAAAGATTGAGTGTTCTCTGAATATGGGTCTTCTTGGAATAAAGGATTTGAAACCCTACTAAGATCCACTGGAAATGACCATTTATTGTAAGGTCAACATACCAGGGAAGGAGATCAAGATAATTCCACACTAGATGTAGCCAGTAATGGTTTGGAAAGTACAAATTCATCTTGATTGATTGAAGGAAATGTTTTGCCACTTCGAGTTGTGACAGTCATAGACAATGTTTTGAACAAGGAATGTGAACTAGGACCAAACTTAAAACTGTCTCAAAGTAATTGCATAGAATGTGCCAAAAGGTGAAGTATCCTTGGTGCAAATCATCAAATATGAGGCTAGAATAGCCAAGAGATGACTATTGCAACACAAGGCATGACAACACAGATGAAAGAGATCAAAAAGACATGAGATGAGACCAGTTTAAGAAAGAATCACGTAGTTCTCAACCCAAGAAACCAAGTTTTAGACTATGTGAAGATGGATGGTAGAAAAATAGACCCATATTAGAGACCAAATTTGGTAGAAGTACACCTGATCGATAGATTTTAGCTCACTATTTTGGACAAAAGACTCCAGTTTTTCTCAAAGAAATGCTCTGTAGCGCGAGGTTTCTCACCGACCTGCGCAAAACTTTGCAGTATTCGAATGAAGAATGACACCAGTTTGATAGAATAAAAAGTGATAGAATAATGGCACTGTTGCCAAATGTCACGTGAAAGTATATTTTGTATCGCGCAAAGATTTGCAGTAAGCACGCGAAGATTGGGAAATGTCACGCGAAACTATGTAAATGTTGAAAAAAGGACGTTTACAAAATCAGACTGTTAAGACCAGTTTTCATTTCCCAAGATGAAATCATGTTGTTTTCTGACAGATAGTTCAAGCTATAGATTGTTTCGAACATGTTCAAGATTGACAGTTTGTGTGTTTTGACAATAGTTTGATTGTTCAAATGATACACCCACGCAAAACACATCAAATAGAATGTTTTTAGTACCAGAACAAGAACATCACAATCCTAGGATAGCCAGGACAATATCTATTGAATCCCCACTTGAACCAAAGTTCAGCTATGCTTACTCTTAGTGGACAACTTAGAAGCTTGGAAGCACGGGCTCCTCCTTACATATGCACTCACTTCTCAGGCATACCAAGCTTCAAACCCCAAACGAATTGCTTCCCAAAGGGCTATTATCTCTACTAAAAGCCATAAAAATGTGGGGCATCTTAGTCAGTATCTGACCTTCCATGTCAACAGATATAGGGTTTTTGGAAAACTAGAACAAAAATTTGTAGTAAGGTCATCCGTTGAGGTGGTTGTGATCAAGTCATTTTCCCAATAATGGGGGCTCTCCCAATCCTTTCAAAGCAAGGCTTTCACCTTAAGGATGTCAGGACTTTAATGCACCACTAGGGTACTGGAGGAGATTTTGGTTACCACAATGAATTCACACCTATCTATTGTGACATTAATCATAATAACATTTTTTGTATACCAGTTTGGAAGGGCTTGGCTTTAGCCTGTTACCGGTTGGGCATCCACTCTCACCGGCTCTGCTAAAGCTCTTGGGAGGTAGCCACTCTAGAAGAATCACATGAATTTATCTTACACCCAAGATCCATAAAGGAAAGGGGAGAGGATACATTCATGTAGTTCTTAGGATTAAAATCTAAAAAACACTTCAATAATGCAAGACAATGATTCATTTTAAGCACCAACCAAAGTGTGTTTTAACTGCTAAAAATAGATATAATAAGTTGTGAAAACATGCAAGGTCTTCGACAAACATCCTGCAATAGATCCATTAGTATTTTTTAATGCATTTCTTCATATCAGTGTCCTACAATAAACATGTCAGAAGTTTATGATGGATTTTCTTTATCTCAGCGTCCTGCAAACCACTGTTAAGCTATTTCAAAAGATAAAATCAGAGAAGCACAGATGTCAGAAAATAGTAGGTGCTTAGAAAACTGAGGCAATAAAATATCAAACTGAAAGCTTTGGAATGTAATTTCACACAAGAAAGTAGGATAGATCATGTGAAGAAGTGCTGCAAGCCATGCGAAGAACAAGAAAGTTCGCGCGAGACGTACATAAAGTTTGCACGAAATTATAACAGAATTTGTACAGAAGTATGAACAAAATGAAAAAAATGAAAAAAAAAGAAATGAAATGAGGCCAGAACTAAATGTACTTGCCCCACGGTGCGCGCCAGAAATGTATGTGGTAAATTTGGCCTTGTTAACTCACCATACACTTCAACATAGTCCTTATTCACCAGGTACACACAAGACTGAATATGAGATTATTCATCCTGTCTGCCTGCACGATTTGACCTGTTGCCTTCTATCCAAACGGGGTTTTCAAAATTTCTCTCAGAATGAGAGTGTCACAACCGTAGACCAATCTAGGAACAAAGGATTTTTCTCCATGAATGCAATACAATGCAAGTTTATTCTAAGAAATGAAAGAGGTGAGATTAATCTAAGACATGATTTCAATGCAATTATTCTAGAAATTGAAACTATCTTATTGCAATAATGAAATTATTCTATATGAGATTATCAAGAAATGTGACAATAATTTAGTATTCTAACAATGCAAAAGTGAGTGGGGGTTTTAAATGAAGAGTGAGAGTTCTTTTATAGACTTAGAGGTGATTAGAATAGAAACTTTCCTCTTTGAAATAAAATAGATAGAAAAGCCAGTTCAGAATAGAAAGCTTTATTTAAAAGAATACAATAAATTGTTTTCTCTTTGCTTTTAACTATTTTCTTTCTTTGATTTAATTATTTTATTTGATTTATCTATTTTCTCTCTCTTTAAAGCATAATTAAAGAGAAGTTTCCAATTCTGAACAGAAGAAAGATTTTTGAGAGATTATCCAATTAATTAAATAAATATGACCTCATAATTTCTTTTTCTCAATTATCTGAATAATTAAATTCAATTATTGAAAATGGGGATATTTATTTAATAATTAAATATCATTTAATTCCTTTTCCATGTGTCTTAGCTAAAGAGGGTGAATTTAATTTAATTAAAGTGCTAATACCTTTTTAATTAAATTAATTTGATCATCAGGTTTGTTTAGCCAAATAAGTATTTAGGAATTAAATATGATGTATGATTAATGCAGACTTAGGATTTTCTACATTTGACACTTAAGTCGAGTAGAGTCAGTTAAAACTTAGAATAGCCTAGTACAATAGGACTTTGATGATCTAGAAGAGTGACAAATGCAACAAAATTGGTTAGGGTTGCAAGATGCCAATTTTGGGGTATTACACCTAATACCTTTTGTGAGCACTGTAGCTCCTCTAATCATCTTGCATCCATCTTTCAAAAAAACAACTTGCACACCTGCATCATTCAACATACTTATAGATAACAGGTTTCATGCCAAACCTAGGATGTGCATTACCCTGTTGTTCCCCTTTACTCATCCATCAGGGAATCTGATAGTGACTCTTCCTCGTCCAACTATCTCTAGGTGAGAATCATCACCTAGGTACACCTTTCCACCATCGAACTCCTCGTACTTTGAGTACCAAATTCAATGAGAGGTCATGTGAAAAGAAGCACCTGAGTCAATCAGCCAGACATCATGAGATGCATGAGTGGCTAAGGCTACAACAAAAGCATTGCCATCTTCTTGATATTTTTCAGAATCTGAATCTGGGCTTTTCTTCTTCTTCTTTGGCTCTTTGCTATCCTTATGGAAGTTCCTAGTCTTACCATAGTTCCAACATGTTACCTTAGAATTTCTAGGATTCTTAGATTTCCCACAGAATTTGGATCTACCCTTTTTTGACTTATTGTCATTTTCTTTCCTCTTTCTTTGGATCTACCATGAACATCAAGGGCTTTCTTGGTTGCATCTCTTCAGATAAAAATGAAGACACCACATCATCCATTTGGAAAGTGATAATAGTAATCCCTAGGGCCATCACAAGATGGTCCCATGAATCTGGCAAGGAACATAGTAGGGTCATACATCGATCCTCCTCCTCCAAATTGACACCAGTTGATGTCAACTGTGCAATCAACATGTTAAACATGTTCAGGTGATCTGGAATAGATCGTCCTTCCTCCATTCTTAAAGAATACAAATTATTTCTCAGGAACAATCTGTTCACCAAGGACTTGGCCTGATACATAGACCCAAGCCGTGTCGAAAATTTGTTTGTGGTCTTCTCATCGAGAACATTTAGGAGAACAAAATCTGCTAGACAGAGTCTGATGAGACCCTTAGCTTTCAGATCCTTGAGATCCCAATCTTCTTGAGGCATGTTTATTGGTTTGATATCATTACCAAACACCTCCCATACATCACGGTCTATGAGCATGTCTTCCATCTTGAGTTTCCACAACTCAAAGTTTGTGCCATTAAACTTTTCCACCTCCATTCTACTGTATGAAGAACCTGCCATCTCTTCCTACAATAAGGTTATGAATACTCTACAATAATACTCCCACTGAACTGGAGATTAGCTCAAAAAACCCATACCCAAACAAATAGAACCAAAACTGGCCAGGCCCTAATACTAACTAAAATGAAACTAAGTGTGCAGAAAATAGTTCCCTACGCTAAACTCCCGCGAAGAGGATCATGCAAATTTAGATTTAACCCTTAGCAATTACAGAAAGATAATACAATAACATGCATACATAGAAAAATGAGAATGACTCAATGATTTACCCTGGGGAAAACCTTTCAGTAAAAAACCCCAGCACTCAAAAACCTACACAATGTATTAATCAAAACTAATACTGTTTACAATACACTTGCAATGCAAGTTCTTTTAGGAGATAATTGACACTTGAAGACAAATTCGGCAGCATAAAAATGTTCCAAATATACACTAACTTCTCCAAGATTCACAACCCTAAAAAATTCTTATATCATGCACTTCAATTTTTAGGGCAACTTCCAAAGGCAACCGTATTAGGGTTTTACCATTCTCTGAGAAAATAGGAACGCCACGATTGCAGAAGAGTGTATAGTACTCAACTGATTAGTTGCCACATGTCTTGCACGTCTTCACCCATCATCAAAACTTCCACAATTAGCTCTTAAAAATATTAATGACCATCATAGGAATCCATCATAACCATTTCAGTCATGATTACCTTACATATTGTCCAAAGTGCCGACATTTGGAAAATATCAAATTTAAGGAAATATACAAGGTTGAGACACCTTATTCCTAAGATTTTTGTGTTAAATTATTTCACCACGTATGAGACAAAGAGTGATGCCTAATCCTGTAAAGAGACACCTGCAAGTTGGGAAATGATGCTTACAAGCATTCTTTTTCTGCATATGAACCTTTTTGTTTCACAATTTTAATGCTTTACAACGCCTATAATTTTTCTTTTAACGCCTATAATCTATTAAAAGACGCGTGTGAGCTGTAAAGTGATGCATACAAACTGTTAAGTAATCCATACACTCTATAAACTGATGTATACACATAGTAAATTGATACCTACAATATTTTAAATGATGCGTACACATTGTAAAGTGATGTGTACACATAGTGAAACGACGCCTATAAGTTGTTAAATGATGCCTACAATTTTTTGTGTTATCAAATCATTAAATTCAATTTTCTAACTCTCAGTTACTGTGTTCTTTGTAGATAAACAGACACCTAAAATTACAAAAACCAGAGGTGCACATCAAAAGGCCGAGAAAAGAGCTAATGCTCTTCAACAAGCATTCAAAAGAAACATTTAATGCAATTATTTTGGAAATTTTAAAAGAAGAGGAAACATTATTTGAGCATTTTGTTTAAATAAGTAGTGCTTACAAGAAACAAAATTTCCATCTCTTAGGTGATTTAATGCATTAAGTCCTTAAGTTGTTTTTTTTGCAAATTTTTCTAAGGAACTTGAATGCATTGTCAATTCCACTTGGAGATTTCTTCACTTTGTTTGGTTGTGTTGACTAACTTTCTAGTGGAGCTGGAGTTGGAATGATCACCACTAGGTGAGTAAGCAAACAAACATCAAAAAACCTCAAAAAAACACCTAGCCTTTGCTAGCTACAAAAGAGGTATTTTTCATATCAAGCTTGCAATGCTTAAATTGTGGCTTTTCTTTAAATCTAGTTTAATAGCAAAAACTCTATTATTGTCCAAATTGAACAAACATTAGGCATATGCTCTCCACTTTGCAAAGTGGATCAAAAAGTCAAACATGTGAGTTCAACTTGGTAGAAAGAAAGGGATAATTAATTAACCAAACACTTCAATTTTAGGAACCCCCTTGTCAAGGGGTTGAAAAAGAACAAGCATGTTTGAGGTGTTTTGAATAAGGAACGACAATAGGGATATTCTCTTCACTTTCTAAGTGAATCAAACTCCCAAACTTGTTGAACCAAGTTCAATTTCTTGTTTTTCTATATATGCTAGATCAATTAAAACTTTACAGGGCCTGCCTCCCGAGAATTCCTTTATGAAGGTGGTGAGAGTGAACGACCCAAAGTGGGAGACAATCACTTTAGCCGTGATACTATCTGACCCACTATAAATAAATGCACTTTACCTTAATCAGAAAGTGACTGATTTGTGTGCAAGTCATCTTCACTTCCTTGAGTAGTCCTTCGGGATTGCACAAAATCATACTTTTGTATGTGTGGGAAGCCCGCAAGGGGGTATAAGAACTTGGCATGATTTAGAATGGAGGTGTTAATTAAAACCTTGTTAAAATAGTAAGCCTACCTTTTAAAGCCATTGTTAAAAGCCAAATTTGACTCTAGGTAGCTTGCTTGGAAGATTTTATTGTGTTATACTTTTGAAAATGACCAAGAACATACACTTTTAGTGTTTTTTTATGGACATGGTGTAAATTTGATGTGTGTGTTGAGTTTGTATTTAATTTTCAAGAAAGAATCTTCTCTGACAGATCTGATAAAAAAACCTTAAACTTTTAAAACCCAAAAAAATTGAAAAATTCAACTTTGATCTATTAAGTGCCACGTATGAACAATTAAGTTATGCCTACATACAATTATATGGTGCCTAGAAAAATAAAACGATGCCTGGCATTTGTTAAAAACCGCGTAAGTCACTAGAAAGTGTCTCCTAGAAACATTTCAACAATGCCTATCAATATGAAAAATGTCGTGTACTAACAACAGAGTGTCGCGTACGAGAATTCCAGTCAACGCATACTAGCATTTAAGTCATGCCTACACATAGGCAAGTGATGCCCATAAACAAAGAAGGGAAAATAGGGGGCATTTCCTAAGGGTTTGGAACAATTTTGAAATCATATTTTGATACCCTTTTCGGAGTTATTCTTTGTCAGTGAAACAAATAGATCATGTATTCTTTAAAAACATTTATAATGATGAATCTAATTGAGAAATGAATCAATTCTATGGTGGAGAATAATTATCAAAATCAAGATCAAAATCTCCATAGGACTCAATAAGATGAAGTAACTAAAGATGACATATTGGAGGCATCCCAAGATCCCATATCTATGGAAATAGTGTGCTTAATTTTGAAGAAGGATAAAGAAGCATATTTTCCTCAATTAGGAGCTACCCTTTCTCATAATGATGATATATCAACCTTAAAGAAGGATGAGGAAAACCAAAAGGATACATCTTCTAAAAATCCATCATTACGATCAATTTTTCCTTTTCTTTATGATGATGGGTCATCCGTATCTTCATATTTTTCATGAAATGAAACATTTAAGTGAAACAAACCTATCTTGAATCAAGGGAAATTTCACACCCACCCTATTTTTGAATCAAGATAATAAAGAGAATGAAGAGAAAGGTACCACTTTCAAGAAAGATCTAATGCACAAACCTCTATCTAGCAAGGTTTCTCCCATGGACTTTACTCCTTTCATCCTTCGTCGATCTAACAAAGCATCACAACTATCCAAAATTCCTCCACCAAAGAGTGAGTCTAATGATGATACTTTTCACGTTGACTATGTCTACCCTCAAGGGCTACCTCTAAAATAAACCCAAGCTAATTTACATCTTGCTGCAAATTTTTTCCATGCTTCAAAGATCTTGGACCCCAAAGCTTGATGTGCTTCAATGCCTATTCAAAAGGATTCTCCATCAATATTATAAACATTCCTCATGCATATCCAAGCATCTACCTTGTCCTTAGAAGTGGCTCCATGTCAAGAGGATAATCCAAAGAGCAAAGAAACAAGTATCAATAGAGATCAAGATCAAGATGTTATACAATCCCCTCCCATATTTGATGAGGGTCCCATATCCATAGACGATTTTGATGATCCCCTTGCACCCTTTCATGTCTTCCAATCAGATATCCTTCTATTTCATGAATAAAGTGTCCTTCCAAGCTCTATACCTAGTCCAATTCCCAAGAAAGATCAAGATATCCCTTCCATCATTTCCAATGAACATATTGAAAATCAAGAGAAAAGCATCCTCTCTACACCATCCAACGATCCTTGTCAAGATTGAAATATCCCATCAACTCCTTGTCATGATCCTCCATATTCACCTCAAGAAACCATCATTCCTCCAAATTCCTTTCTCGATAATAAATCCCTTCAAGATTCATTTGATCCTATCAAATTTTCTCCTATGAAAGCTACTCATTAGCCTATTAGTATAAAGATAAATCTTAAAGATGAGAACCTCAACAATGCAATTCACTCCAAAGATATTGATATCCCTTTCACACCTTATCTCCCTCCATTCAAATGCAACCATATTCCTTCACCATCCTCCAAATCTATTTTGGGTTCCTATGTCCCAAAGCTAAATTCTTCATCCCTTCCATCCATATTGGGTCCATATATTCCTCCATGAATCATTCCTACCATCCCTAGCTCTCCATTCACTTACCCTACCATGTATCAAGATCAACAAAGACACACATATTTGAAGAATGTCCATACACCAATCCATATGAACCCTCCATATTATTCTCATTCACCCACAATTCCTAAGTCTTTTGGAAGAAATTTGGATGTGCAACATAAAAAGAAAAAAATCCAAGAATCCACATGTGTATAAAAGTCACCATGTCCCATCCAATCGACATGTGAATGAAAAGAAAAAGGAAATATTCAAAAGGCCGCAAAGGTCTACAAAGCAGAATGAAATATCCAAAAGGCTACAAAGGTCCACCAGAAAAAAAGAAAAATCAAAGAAAATGTGGGTTCCAAAATCCCTCATTGAATAAATGCATTCAAAATCATCGCAAAAGAAAGAAAAATCAAAGACTATGTGGATTCCCAAGTCACTTTTGAAAGACTTGCACACAAAATAAAAATCAAAGTTGACATTCAAGCTTCCAAAGGCTTCCATTTCGTCTTCTTCTAAACATTTTCCACTTTCCAAGTCTACTTTGGGTTCCTACATCCCAAAATCCACTGTCTTAGATACATCCTCACCTCCTTCATCCATTGTTCCTCCATCATTCCAACACTCTTCAAAGTGTGTGTCAAAGTTGATCTTGCCAACACTTCCATCCAAAGCATACCTTCTTCTTATCCTCACATTCATTATCCAACACATACTTTCCATCTTTCCATCCCTCTTATCCAATATATGGCATAAAAAATTTACCACCATCTACCCTTATCCTCCATATGTGTCCTTTATCATCACCTTATCAATATCTTTGAGTATCTTAGCCATATTCATGGTTTATTATAGCATATCTTTCAAAAGAGAATTGTCCAAAGATCCAAATGTTAGGGAAATATTAAAAAATACAAAAAAAGAAAAACATTGAAAAATAAGAGAAAAAGTGCCCTGGTGAGAACCTGGTAAAACAGGCGCCTTGGTAGAAAAAGTAAAGAGAAATAAATCTATCCTATGGTGAAAACCACTTCTTGTGGCACCTTGGACAAGTACCATGATGAAAACCTAGAAAACATGCATCATGCATAATTCCTCCTCTTGCAGTCTACACTTGGGGACAATTTTCATCCATGCTATCCTCCATCTTCCTATCATTTATCTCACTTGCATCCATATTCCTTCTTTTACCTTTGGTCCTGACAAGGTTGAACATATCGATGAGCATCAAGTATCTTGATACGGTTATCCTCTACATCATCTTATTCACTTGTTGCATCCATGCTACCCTATCATGATCTTGCTTCTCCCCAATCCACCTTCATTATTCCTATGAAGTCTTTCCATAATCCCAAATCATCCCCTCATAACCTCCATCATCCCTTTATCCTGACCGTGCTATCCTATCCACATATTACCCAAATTGATCCATTGGTCTTGATCCTATCCATTTGTTATCAAAAACTCCTTGACATGTCTACTCTTTTGGCTCACACACTTTCATGACAATAGATCCTTATCCCATATGATATCTAGAACTGCATCATTGGCTTCCATTGCTTATCCAAAAACATGTTTTGCATTGCTATATCCTTTTTCCTTAGCTTGGGTAATCTTGAGGAGATGGTTCTATGGATCACATTTGCATGCTTCATCCATATTGACCTTTCCATTTCTAATCCATTAGCTTGCAAATCCATCCGTCATGTCCTATACCTTGCTAGACATTGAGGAAAAACCAATGTGATCTTGTTTGTGAGATGATAAAATCTAAAAATTTAAATAAAAAATTAAAATCAAATAAAATCAAAAATCTATAAAAATCCAAAAATATTAAGAAATAAAAAATCTTGCTTAAAGTCTTTGAGCTGCATTGTTGCATTCAAGGTTTCATTTGTCCAACATTCACATGGTCTCATTTTTCACTTGGGGGCAAATCATTGGTTTTTGGTACACACGGATTCAAAAGTGCTACATTTTGGTCACATGACAGAAGCAAATTTTTAGAATTTCAGAGGAGAGATATTTTGGAAACTTTGATGGATATCATTTGTCAATTCAAATGGTTTGATTGCATACCTTGATCCTTGAACTTCATTGACTTATTTTATCAGGATTAAAAATTGACAACATCTAAATGATCAGAATATTTGGAATTCTTATTGAAAATCTTGATACATTGCAAAACACTAGAAATTTTTGATGTTTTTCATTGATCTTTTCAAGTCATGTTATTTTTAGCTAATCGATGATGTTTCAACTAGATTGGAAATGATGGAGATGTGATGTTTTCTTGACTTTTGTGTGACTGTTTTGAGGAAGATCCTTTTAGTTGTGTGAATTCATCTAAAGACATGGTGTAAGACTAGAAAAAGGCATTAGAGCATATCTAGGAGACCACAAACCCTAAATAATATTCTACCTATCTAATCTATCATGAAAGCCATTCAAAACAAGAGTTCATAAACGATAAAACATAAAACACTAAGAACTCCCTTCAAATGTAACTCCCATGTCCTCATTTCTTCTCCATAATTAGATTTGATGTTTCTCTTTGACAATAACATAATTGCACAAAGATACAAAAGCCAAGTTTGCAAGTGAGAAAACTAGGAGAGAGTGATCTAACCTTGAATGAGAGAAATGCCTCTCAATTTAAAGAAATTGAGAAATAATTTGGTGAGATTGCACAAAATCAATGCAGATTTTGGTTGGTAGGATGTTAGGAAGCATGATATGGGGAAGATCAAATAAGTCCATATATTGAGAATATTCATGAAGCACCTTAATAGGGATGTGAATCCTCAATTAAGGGATATGGCAATTAGGTAGGAATAGCAGTCATTAAACCAATTAATAACTCAATATCCTCAATATTCCTCACAAAATCAATAATTAGATTTATGAAATTATAAAAATCTCAAAAATCAAAATTAGCCAATTAATAAAAATTAATTAATTATTGAGACTTAGGGAAAAGGGAATAAATAAAGTTAATTTATTTATTCAATTAGGATATATGGATAAACTATGGGTTATTCATCCCAAGGGGGAAATTAGTAGATTATTGATCGAATTGAAGGTTTTGATGTTGAATTGAAATGATTTTGATGATATTGATAAGGTTTAGGATCAATTTTGAGGGTTCCAGAATAGTTTAGGAAATCACAAGGCATGATGAGCTTTGACAATGAGCTTGCATAATGATGTTTGAAAATGATTGAAAAGTGCCAATGAACTTTGATGGCTTCATAGGATTGAAATTGAAATGGGGAAACATCAATGATCTTGGACAATGTTCCCAAAATGATAATGATTATAAATAGTATTGACAAACATGGACAACATTATTGAATTAATATTGATAGATTGATAACGATAACATCGATGAACTTTGACAATGTTATCAAATAACTGATTGAAGGAGATACAAAGCATTGATGAACTTGGACAATGCTCCTGAAATGATGACAAGATTGATCGAATTGAAATAGGGTTTTGATCGGTTTGAAAATTGGGTTAATTAGGCATCGATGATCTTGGACAATGCCCCAGAATGGTTGGAATGAGTCCAAACAATTCTGAAAGTGATTAGGAATAGAATAGAATGGGTTTGAAGTGATTTAGGAAGGTTTGGAATGGTTTAGGATCGAATAGGATCAGTTTAGCATCAAATAGGATCGAATAGGATCGGTTTAGGGTTGATCGTAAATGATTAAGAAAATGATCGATTTGACAAAAAGAGTAGAATTGTTAGTAAATAATTGAACAATTTTGCAATATTCAATCATCAACAAAAGACACAATATTTCCATATAATAAAGATCATATGTGCAACATAGAGGAATAATTAGGTCACAAAACACCATTTCAATTGTAATGCTAAAAATGTTAAAACACGTAGACCATCCGACTCGCACCATTTTTAGGTGTCTACATTTTTCCCCTCTTTGATACAATGTGATTATGAGTGTTGTGTCAAAGAATCCTAAAGAGAATAACATTAAAACATGCCCCATTGATAGTGGGATACATAGGTGTCCCCTCGAAAAATCATCTGAAAAATGTAAATGATAGGTCGATTTGTTGACAATGCCAAGACAGATCCACATTAATGATCAGATAAAAAATCGGAGGTCAAACGCAAAAGATATGAGGTCCAGAGTGCCAAAAGCATCATGACCAATAAAAAATGCAAGGGTTGCACATCTATCTAGGCAGCCAAGAGGCTATAAAAGGTCTTGGAGAGGGTTTTGGAGCTTATTTTCACTCTCACATTTGGAAGAATTGAGCTTTGGAGTAAGGAAGATGGATCGAGTGCCAGTGGAGAATCAGCATGGGGAATGAGTGCATGGCTACCAACGATCGGCTAACATGGGACCCGAGGTGAGTACATCTGAGCCCCTTAGTGGTTTCTAAGTTTTCACGCTTTCCTAGGTGTCATAGGGGTTAAAATAGGGCCAAATAGGGCCTACAAGGGGTCCACCTACGCAAGTCACATGCCACCTATGTAGGTCACATTCCCACCTACACATCAAGCACAAGTGGGATGACCACCTACATAGCCAGCACAGGTGGTAAGCCATTCTACACAGGTAGTAAGCCAACCTGCATAGGTGGTTAGGAAAGTTTGTAAATGGGGTCTGAGGGTTCCTAAACCACCCTAAACTTCCCTAAACTGGTCAAAACCCTAAGCAAAGGTCAAAATTAGGTAAAAGTTGGTCAAAATAGGTCCTAGGTTGGTCAATAAGGAACAAAAAGTATAGAAAGTTGACCAAAGTTGCATGGTGATTGCAGGAGGAGCTTGCAGTACCACAGACATGGGAGAGTAGACTAGCATGTCTGGATATACGACATGGACTAAGTATTCATCAGAGATAGATCCTAGCCTTGCTAGGATTGTATTGCATCACATATATGCCCAAGATTAAGGCAAATTAGGGTTTGATCACAGCATTAGCAGAGCAGTGGCACTCAGAGACGAGTTCATTCCACTTGCTGACTGGGGAGGCGATCATGACATTAGAGGATGTGTGGCACATCTTGAAGATTCCCATACATGGAGAGCTGGCAAAGCATGAACCCATGACAAGCAGATTGGTGTTGCACACACTGTTCGAGAGTAATGATGATAACCTAGACATTCAGGACTATGAGATCCAGTGGGAGATGGTCAGAAGACAACATGATAGATTGATTGCAGTTATATGCAGAGTGATCGCATGTCTTTTAGTGCCTGAAAAATGAGGCCATGGGTTTCCTATTGGCTGGGAGAGGGTCCTTGAGAAAATGATCATGGAGGTGATAGTGTTCGCGTGTGGGCCATGCATGCTAGAAATGACATACTATCAGCTCCACCAGTTGGCGTATAGAGGAGGATTGTCGATCAGCAGTGGGTTCACATTACTATAGGTGTGGGTACATGAGCACATAGTTGTGTTCTAGCCCATTGCTCAAAGGGTTGTACAGCTAGATATGCCATATGTCTACTATTATTGGGGAACACTGGCATAGGGGCCATTGGGATATACATTACATTTCCGCCATGAGATAGATCTGATCAGAGATTTTACCTGGCGACCATACAAAGATTTCCCCAGATGGGATGATGACATGGATAACCTTCCTTACTATAGACACGAGAGATACCTCATCAAGAGGTTCATCATGGGTCACATGGTTATTGAGATGTAGCTACTAGAGAGATTCCATCAACATTTTGAAGAGAGGCAGGGAGTACCGATAGGTACAACTTTGTTTGCTTGATCAAGGGCCGAGGCCAGGACATGGGGTGCAGCGCTCAGGCCTCATGTGGCATATGTAGAGTTTGAGTAGTTACAGCCCAGATAGTGGGGATTTGGTGCAAATATTGCATATGTAGGGACTAAAAAGGAGTATGATAGATGGTTTGATGAGCATAAGCCTATCCCGCTTACAGACCTGGATGTGGCTGTGCCAAGAGTGCGGATGCCTAGAGATGAGAGCACTAAGGAGGAGGAGGATTTAGATGAGGATGACAAGGATGATGAGGAGAGAGAGGAGGAGGATGATGATGCTGACAGGGATCTCGGTGATATGTTGATGCATATGGATGAGGATAGGGATGAGCCACCACATGAGGATGACCTACAGGGTCTTGATGACCGGTTTGAGGAGCAGAGACAGTGCATCCCAGAGCTTACAATCCAGATAGACCGGTTGACATTAGAGAGAGATATAGATAGAGTTGCATGGGCTACAAATTATGCATGGTGGACTATAGATTATGCATCATGGATTGTTGAGCAAGGATTGTTCACAACACAAGTGGACAGGTTGATAGTAGAGAGGGATACATTGCTGGCCTCTTGAGATACAGTCAGGTCTAGGGCACAAAGAGTTGAGGAGTCACACCAATTTATTAGTACCATCAGAGATGTAGGTGCACGTGAGATTGTAGGGATGCTAGGGGATGCCTGAGAAGAGTCACAGTATTGGAAGGACATGTATAGGAGAGATGTGTCATGAGAGAAGTGGGCACCGAGTTATAGGGTTTCATCCAGTAGATCACATTCCCGTAGGACACAGAGTAGCGGGGGAGTACTAGGACCGAGGGGGCCACCTAGATTAGGACAAACAGGGAATCAGATGGGGGAGCCTCATCTTCCTGATAGGATAGGGATCAAGAGGACCGAGAGAGCAGGGGTTGATAGGAGGATCTCTCTAGCAGAGGGACACTTTTGATAGACATGTGATAGATTATGAGCCTACAGGCCTTAGTGTATATAGACACCTTCATTTTTGTACTCTGATACTTTTTTGAGACACATATATATGATATGCAACTACTTTATGATGCACAAGATGGATGCTTATGTATATGCTTTTACTTTCCTATTATATGATGATGCTTATATATTGCAATGTATTGCCTTTGTGACACAATAATATATGTTATGGATGTAAGCATTTCTTTTGTCTTTTTGCTTTTTTGAAATGTATGAATGCAAAATGTAAATGTATTTTTGGAATTTTTCTTAGTTATGAATGAATGCAAAATGCACATGTTTTTGGTTATTTTTGTTGTTTATGAGTGCATGTATGCAGGATGCACTTGTTTTTGATATACCAAAGTACTAGACGAAGGCAAATGCGAAGACTGAATGAAGAATTGTTAGCAGAAAGTGGAGATTAGACGAAGAAATGTTAGTAGAAAGATGTTGGATTTCAAAAGTGCAATTGTGTTATAAGAGCTTATTTTGATATTGCAAAAGCAGATGTGGTGCATCATGGCACAAAAGCCAGAGCGAGAAAGTCATCCTTTTGTGTAAACAAACATGATGTAGACAAAGGATGATCTTTTTCATCCTGAAACATGTAGCAGACATGCCCTAGAGTTTCATGAGATCTTCGAACAGGCAAAAAAAGTAAACCAAAAACAACTGGTCATGAACTATCCTGGCTATGCTCATAAGTTTAGATAATATCATCGAGTAGCATAGGAACATGATCAAAAAATAAAATCAAAAGCACTCATTGAAACAATGTGATCCCTCAGCCATTCTGATCTTTTTTTACTTGCATTAAATGTTCATTGATTGATAGCTTAGATAGCAAATTGACTGATTTGATAATTGATTGATAGCTTGGACAGATTGATTGATAGCAATGGTAGAAAGATTGAATAGTCCAACCAGATTGAATGTTGAGTCACAATGATTTAGATGGCATTTGTGAGAATATGATTTCGTTAAGCACAGAAGGATGATTCTACCACTGATGTCTGCAAACATGATGCTTGATTCGCAAAAAGGAAGACAAGTATGTACAAATTTATTACAGATTTTTGAAAAGATTTTTGCAATTTTTAGGATTTTTGATACATTTGGATTTTTTTGTGATGATATTTTTTCAGTCCATTTTAGGATTTTTCAAATTTTTACAGCATCAGATTTGATTTTTAGTAGTTTTTCAGGACATTATTTGATTTTTTTGGAATTTTGAGCTGCTTATTTAGATTTTAAGGATTTTTTTAGGTCATTAAGATATTTACAATGTGTTATCTCCAATTATATAGTCAAGGAGTCTCATGGATAAACCATGTTCAAGGTCTTTCCCCTAGTTCAAATTCAAATTCAAAGATGCTTAGTGCCAGGAATCTGCCCCTAGACAACAAAGAGGTTATGTATAGAGGCCAAAAGGACAGATAGACTAGGTATAACAAGGGTAAGACAAAGAAGATCAACTAGTTACAGGCCATAAAGGGGCACTAGGGTTGATGCAAAGTAAAAGATGTGATCAGGAAAGTACATCAGGATACCATGTGGAATCATGATAGACATTGGAGCAACAACTTACTACGCGTGGTGCCTGTTTGCTAGGTTTTCACCACGATACTTGCCCAAAGCACTTATTTGCCAGGTTTTCACTTATGGATGGGATTTTTCTCTTGATTTCTATTTTTGCATGCCAAGATTCCTGTTTACTAGGCTTTCATCAAGGCAACCATTTTTTCTCTTTTTTCTTTTTTTGATATTTTTTTCAGAAATTTTTGCAATTTTTTTGTACTTTTTTTAGGATCATGCATAATACTTATGGAGGTGATGTTGTTCAGTGCTTCAAGAAATGGTTCTCCCTCTAGTGTTTCAATTAGATACACTCCATACCCATAGGATACTATGACTATATAAGGGCCATCCCAATTTGGTTCAAATTTTCCAGCCTTCTCTCCGTGTGGCTGGGTTTTGTAATTCATCTTTAGAACCAAGTCTCTAATCTCAGAATGGTGAGCTCAGACTTTCTTTTTGTAACTTTGTTTGAGACAATTTTGATAGTCTTACAAGTTTACCAAGGCGGTTTGTCTCCGCTCATTAAGAATTTCGAGCTCATGCAATCTAGAAACTTTGTAGTGCTCATCATCAACAATGCCTTGTAAGGATACTCTCAGTGATGGAATTTCAACCTCAAGGGGTAGTATGGCCTCAGAGCCATAGACCAGAGAGTATGGAGTAGCACCAGTGGGGCTATGAATGCTAGTTCTATAAGCCCACAAAGGTGGATTTAGTTGCAGGTGCCAATCCCGGCCAGTATCATTGACAATATTTTGGAGGATCTTAATGATTGTTTTGTTAGATGCCTTTGCTTGGCCATTGCCTTGTGGATAATAAATGCTAGAAAATCCATGATGGATTTTGAATTTCTCACAAAGCTTGGTAACATCTTTATTCTGGAATGGGCTACCATGGTCAGTAATGATGGCCAGAGGAACTCCATAGCAGAAAATGATATAATTCAGGATGAATCTGGAAATTTGCTTGCCGGTGATGTATGTCATAGGGATAGCTTCCCTCCATTTGGTAAAGTACTCATTGGATGTGATGATTTACTTGTGGCCATCAAAATATAGGGGTGTAATCTTCCCTACAAGATCAAATTCCCATTGAGAAAAGGTCCATGGTGAAATTACTAGCTACAGATCCTATGCTGGAGCGTGAATCAAATTTCCATGAATCTAGCATTTGTAACATTTCTTAGCAAAATTATGAGAATCTTGCTCCATGGTGGACCAATAATATATTTCTCAGACCAACTTCTTAGAAAGACTCAAACAATTGAAATGTCCACCAAAAATACCATCGTGGACCTCATGTAAAGCAATGTCATCCTCTCGCAAATCAAGGCTTCTGAGGAGGGTTTGGTCATAGGCTCTTCTATAAAGGGTATCACCGATGATGAAATAACGGGAGGCTTGACGAAAAAGATCATGATGTTTTTTCTGGGATAGGGTAGGTAGTAAGATCTAGGCATGTAGGTAATTGTAAAAATCTTGATACCAAGGGGAATCAGGACCAACAATGTCATACGAGCTCAGATTGTAGAATGTTGAATGTTGGAAGCAATAGCTGCTCGATGAGAAATTCACATCTCTTCATTATTCGGCATGCCGATCATAGATGTAATAGTGGCCATAGCATCTGCCTATTTTTATGTATCCAAGGAAGTTGGCGAAAACTGATTGTGACAAATTGCTCCTTGAGAAAGGCATCCAACTGTTTGTAAGGTACTAGCTTTTCATCCTTAGTTTTATAGTCATTAGTGACCTATCTGATAACTAATTGAGAATCACCATACACCTTGAGGTGCTAGATTTTCCATTGAATAGCAAGTTTGAGTCTAGTAACAAGGGCTTCATATTCGGCGATGTTGTTGGTGCATGCAAATGTGATTCTGTAAGATTTTGGTATGACATCACCTTGTGGGGTGACAAACATCATGCCTCCCCCTTGTTAGCTCTTTTTCTTGTAGAATCAGTATACAACAGTAAATTCTTGACTCTTTGTTTCCCAATTTAGATTCATAAAGGAAAAGGCTAATTAACAAGGATAATTTCCTTCTCCACTTTGGACTCTCCACAAACCTAGGCGGGTGCACCTTCAACAAATTATTGTCTTTCAACAAATTTGATAGTGGATCAAGGATTCATGATCCTTCTTCTTTTTGGCCACTTGCCTTAGGAAGGCTAACCTATTGATTATCTCTTCAAGGAATCACTATAATGAATTGTATTCAACACAATTATCTAGACATGTATACATCAGATAACAGAAAGTAAAAATTGATTAATGTTTGATTAATTTGATGATAACCACTACTTATCAGAAATTGACCAGTGCCTAATCTTGGGCTATAGAGTCAGAATAAAACATACATTCACCAAAAGAATTAATTGGATCACAAGTAAAACTTTAGATAAACAACCTTACAAATTATCCTTTCACCCTCAAACCCCTGTATCAAATTCTTGCATAAACCCTAACCCTTTGAAATTATTTGCGAGATTTAAGCCCTCCTTGAAAGCAACTCACAAATAATAACACAACTACCTTATAACCAGTATATTTAAAATGCCTAACAGATTAAACATACAAGAGCTAAATGCAAATGCAAAAAGACATCAATGATTTGAGACTAGAAATTCCATTGTATTTTATTAATAATCTTGATTTCAAAACATATAAAATGACTGAAAGCTTAAAATTCAGAGACAATTACAAAATCTGCCTTACAACTTTTGTTTTACCACTTTTTAAGATATGTTACAACTTGCTATTTATACCCAACACTAGTCATCTTTTAATCCTTAAAGATCTAGGATGAAACAAGCTTCAGATGATTATGCTAAAAGACAAAACTCAGAATAAAAATAGGACAAAATAACAAGTGGACGGAAAAACCAGTTTTGTTACAAAATATTCTAAAAAGTTCTTTGTCCTATGGCCACATGGTGATTGCCTTTGCCATGTGTTTTTTGGAGGATAGCAATCTGGAATCCGTTGTCTTGGATGCTAGTGAAGTAGGATCTCCACTCTCAACTGTATTAGCCACTCTGTTGGGCTTCCTCATCTACCTGCCTATCATCACCTTCCCCTAGATCAATTATCATGTACTTGTCCTTCCATGAATCATACACCTCATCACTTGGCCAATTAAAGCCAAGGACTTCATCTTTCTTGCTATTGATCTCACCCCAGCTGGCACTTGCCTTCTTAACCTCCTCTTTCTAGAACTCAAGAAATTCTCAGGCTTTGCTAATGATATTTATGGTTTGAACAAAAAAAATAGTGCTCTCCAAGGTAATAATGCTATGTGTCCTGGTGGTTATTAGTTTTTTCACTTGTCTCAACCATAATGCTTCATTCTTCATATCACCACATTTTTTGAAAAGTTTGGGATACACCTCAAACTTGTCCTTTAAAAATTCTCTTTTCAATGTCTCTACCCTTTTGATGAGGGTGTTTCTCTTGATATCTACTTATGTCATCATCTTCAAACATTTGTGAGTACTGGTTAAAATAATATCAATGTTACCTTCTTCTTTGGATATGGAATGAAATGACTTCACTTCATCCTTTTTTGTTTTCCATCTGTCGATAATCAGATCCCATTGATCTTTGTTTGCATCATGTTCATTCATTATGTTAATGATCCCTTTTCCCAGCAAATAAAGATCAGCTATTTTTTCCTCCTTAGTACACCTCGAGAGGCTAGAGTATATTTTATCAGAGTATCTCCTTTTAACCCATTCCTCTTCTTCTTTGTATACTAAGGACTCTTCAATATCTTTCTTACTGGTTTCTTCTAATCTTGTCCTTTCAACAATCAATATGTCTCTTTCCATCTCCACATTTTTAAAAGTGGTAGGGCTTGATGGCATAGGAGAAGGAGGAAAAGTGACATATGGGCTAGATGATGAAGGTTGATAGGGATCTTGAGAAATCATCATTTAGGGGCTAGAATGTTCTGATTTTTTACCCTCTAGTTCAACAATCTTCCTATCTTTCTCAATATATTTTACTTTCTCCTCATTGTATGCACCTAGAACTCTTTCAAAAATTTTAATCAAGATCTTGAGTTCATTCTCTAATCTTTGGGCTACACTTAGACTGAACTTAGCAGATTCTAAAGTTATACCTATTGCCTCAACAACCCCTATTTATGCAACCCTTCACACCAGAAGGCTACCTAAATGCTCATCCTAATTATCCACACCTACTATTCTGGGGTCTCTCTTCCTCAATTGCCACATAACCAGGGCTGCATGATCCTCAGTGAACTTCACACCCTTCAGAGCTTTCTGTACTTCTACTTTGGTGGAATGAACAATCTTTGTCTCCTTCCTGACAACATCAAAGACAATAGCATTAGCTATGTCCTATTTAGGAAGTATTAATACTCCTTCTTTCCTTACTAGTGCTCTTCCTTCCTCAACAGTTATTTTCTCAAACTTGGAAATCATCTCATGCTTGATTTCATTCTCAATTTCCACCTTGCCTCTGGCAAATTGTTCTTCTTGTTTTTTCTGGAATTTTCTATTAACTTCATCAATATGAATTCTCCACAAGAACTATAAAAATGCTCTTTCTTTGACAAAATTGTCATTAGATAGAAATTTTTCACTTGCTTGCTGAGTTAATGGATCTAGCTCTTTTCCAAAAAAATCTACTATTGTTAGATCCAATTGAGCATGTTTGGGCTCCTTAGGTACCCCTTCCTATAATTCCTCAGCTGTGACATAAATTTGTCCAGTGTTTCCCATTTGCACTAATTACTGAGCTATATCTTGTTCATCCATGCATATTTGGGATTGGGAGGGAGAATAGACCTATTCATGTTGCTATTTTTGTCCCTCTTCTACCTTTTGCCTCTTGGGAGATGGAAAAATTTGTGCACTAGGCTCTAGTGGCCTCTCTCTTTTAGGATTACTAGTTTGTCCACTTGTTAATAAAATTGTGCTATATCCCCTTCATTTGTACACTACATACTCTCCTCGTGGGATCTTTCTAACAGGGAAGGCTTTACCCAAAATTTCTTTAGCCTTCTCTAGCTCTGTTTGCAATATATTATCCCTTTTCTAGTTCAATGCGTGCATAATCTTTTCAAACATATCCATCAATGATTCAATCTTCTTGGACCAAGGCTGGAAATCCTTTAAAGGATCATATGTGTCATCAAAATGGTGAATAAAATCAAGGCTTTTCTTGTAACCCAATCATTTTTATTTCTTTATTTCCTGGTTAATCGGGTCAAATTCATTTTTGACTATGTCTTCGGGGAAGTTGAATTAATGGTTCAACACTACACACTTTGTCTTTTCCCTAAACACGTCTTTAATGAAACCCTCAGGGTCAGCACACCTAGATATTGATGTGGTCAGATTGTATGGTTTCAAAAAATCTTGCAAGTGTTTCAACCCTCCCTTGGTGATGATAAATTGATGGACAACATTGATTATAGGAAACATTGTTCCTTTTCCTCTTCCAGTCAGGGCATCTTCTTGCAAACTTCCAATAAGTCTCAGAACCTCTGCCAATCCTATCTTAAGGGGCACTCTATAGGGTAAAATGTTTGGCACTCCCCTAAAACCATAGACCCTAAATACAATTGACACTGGATAAGGGATAAAATCACCCCAATTATGTACTATATTGAGCTCTGGGTCAAATTCCTTTGGCCTTAAGAATTTTGATAATGCTTCAGGAATTCTAGGGTCCTCTTTCAACAACAATGTCCTGAGTCTGGCAGAAACATACCTATCAAAATTGATGTAGCTGGCCTTTTTTATTGTCCCAGGTCATGTCTACATTCCACAATTATATAGGCATGATTTCATTGTCCTTAAATCTTGTCAGTTCCATTTCCTTCTCAAAATAATCTGTCCCCTTATACAGAAACACATGCATCAAAAATGAATACCATGCAAAAGGTCTTGACACCTTTGTGTTCTGGACACCTATCAGCCCTTCGTGAATCAGGTCTACAATATATGGGGTGAAATAAAAAATTATTTCTAGATGGGGATGAAAAATCTTAACCATAATTAGCATATAGTGGATAGGCATCTCAACTTGCTCATCATCTCCACATATTTGACAAAGAGCCCTATAAACTAATTTGGCCTTCAAAGTAAAATAGTCAAATTTGAAAGGTTCTTTTTTTTTAGGCCCTACCAGAATTAAGTCCCCAACTGTTCCAAAGTATTTCTTGAGGGGCCCTTCTCTGAATTACTTCCTCTAGGCTTGGTAAACCTCCTTTAACTAAGTAAAATCAATCTTATCCATCAAAGTGTTTGGATCATTTAGACTGAATACCTCCCTATTCTCTTGTGCATTTACCTTAATCAGGACTTGCCCATTTTTGTCCTTGACTACTCTGGATATGCTATCATAATTCCTAGCTATACGTGTGAGGATATCCATATCCATAAAAATTCTAGGCAATACCAATTTTCCTACATCAAACTGCCATACATTATTATGTGGGGGATTAGCATTTCTCTGGCCAAAGAGCACCTTAAACAAGGCTAAACTAGTCATACCTATCTTGGCATCCCTAATAGGCTGACCCAAATCATATAACCCTTCAGTAATTTTTAGGTATGGATCCTTGGGGACTAATTCCTTTGTCTTCGAGGAATCATTAGTGGACATTGTTAATTGTTGCAACAAATCATCACAGACATTGCTATCCTTATAATTGACCTTCTTGGTGAATTCTCTTATGGGTGACATCATGAATTTAAGGTTTAATAGCCTAATATGAATAATAAATTATTTCTATTTTTGCACCTTACTAATTCTTTTAAATTTCTTATGACCCATAAGTACTAGTACCAGAAAATTACCCATTCCGTAGGAATCTTGAAAATTTGACCGTGATCACTGTAACTTCACTTCGCTCTACAACTTCTATCAATTATGCATAATGACTTGAGTGATCGATATGATGGCAATCCCATCACTTTAAGAATTAAATTTTGAAAAAGAAGAAAACACACATTCACCATTACTTCTCTGAGTTCAATGCTTGTCATCCAGCTGTCGAAATCAGCTACTTCTATATTTTAAAATAGAACCATCGAATCTACTAGATTTTCCCCATATCGGACGGTCTACAAAAAATCCTCTGCAAATTTCATCTCCCTAGACACGTGGCAGCATGTCATGTTCCCTTGATAGTTAACTTTCGATCACTTTTGACCTCAGGCTTTGTGCTAGCCGTTTGATCTTCCTTAACTCATCTGACCTTTACTTAACTTTGCGTTACTATGTGGGCCTTATCAACTTGGACACGTGACACCTTGTCATGTTCCCTTGATGAATAAAGATCAAACAATTTATACTCAAGGCTTAACACCGAACGTTGATTGTTCCCAATATGTAGTGACTTTAATCCTCTTTACAACCCATGGCCTCAATCTTGCAGGGACACGTGGAAAGGTGTCGCAATGCCTCATTTCTTAAAATAACATCACCCTTGATATAAGTCTTTGCACTAGTCATTAGATTAAATCTAACTTAACTAGTCTTTATTTAGCCTCACATTGCTATGGGATCCCACCAACCTGGACACGCTTCACTTCAGCGCTTTGCCTTGATGATTAAAATCACCACTTCTTTCATTGGAGGCTTCACGCCAACCATCATATCTTCTTGAAGATGCTAGGTGTTTACCTTAATTATTCACCGGACCCACTAGATTCCACATGGCAGCATGGTGCAATCCCTTAATGACTATTGTGTACACATCTTGAACATAAGTCTTTGTGCTAATTGTTGGATCTTGTATGACATACTTGGAATTTAACTTCATCCGCTCATTCACATCTGGGCCCACTGAGGAAATGCATCAACATGACACAATCCCTCAATAAATAATTCAATAGCATCTTCATCATGAGGCTTTGCGCCAGCCGTTAGATCATATCTAACTTGTCACCTATTTAGTTTGAGCTTTACGAAAACACTCTTGCCCATTGAGGACATGTGTCAACATGACGCGATCCCTCAATGTTATCCTTCATTCATCTTTCACCTATCGGTAAAGCGCGGGCCCTCAGATCAACTTTGATCTACGATGAGTAGAAATTTTCTTTTCAATCTGCAACATCATCTCCCAGGGACACGTGGCAACATGGCACATTCCCTTAATAGGTAAAGGTCAATCATCTTTATTATGAGGGAAAGCAACGACCGTTAGATTAACCGAGACTTGCATGACACATAATGAAATTTATTAAAACATTAGCTAGCTTAGAACTTAGGGAATAGTATAGGACCACGGTGTTAGGACTGAAAACTTAATGAATAAAGACATTTTAAAATGAACCCATTCGAGACATGAACTTAAGTGACAAAAAGTAACATGAAATTAGAAGATGATTCGACGCTTAGGGTTTTAGGACCAAATTTTGCACTTTGAGAGATGATATAAGGGTTTTTTGGGCACTTTTAACTAGGTTGAGGGATAACACAATATTTGCAGAGGTACATGGATAATTTTAACCATGATTTTAACCCTTAGAGCGTAAGCATGATAGAGAACCTCACAATTTTACAAGGCTAACTAAAGAACATGAATTGTTACCAATAGTGGCTCTCTCTGAGGATGCTTAAATGTTAGATTATAGCAAGAATCACAAATCTCTAGAAAATCAAACCAAAACTGCACTAACCTAAAACTAGAAACAAACACACAACATAAGAAAACACACTTGTAGATATGATACATACTACTATGCATGGAACAGAAGAGTTAATTGAAGAAATTTTTTAGGAATTGTCCATGCACTAGAAATTCATTTTCTTCATCATCCATATTTCTAAGGAAATATGAATCCTTCCCAAAAATCTGAGTTATGACAAAAGGCCCCATCCATAGTGACTCAAATTTTTTATGCTTACCTTTGTCTTCAGCCCTGGTATTCCATTGCAATACAAAATCACCAAGCTGAAACTTTCTTTCATGTGCCCTTCTGTTAAAAAGATATTTCATTTTTGTTGCAATTTGACATTTTCCCTCTGGCTTTCTCTCCTTATTTCATCCAATTCTACCAATTGAATCATTCTTTCCTCCATAGGTTCAGAGACCTCAATTTCCTAATCTTGAATAAACTTATAAATTGGTAGTAAATTATTGATAGGTATTCTTGATTAAACACCATAGACCAACTCAAAGGGATATTTTCTAGTGGCTTTCTTGATAGTGATTCTGTCTGCCCATAGGGAAAGTTTGAGCTTCACTTGTGAGGCCCTTTTATTTCCTTCCAGGATCTTTTTCAAAATTTGTAAGATACTTTTGTTGCTGGATTCTACCTAACCATTGGCTTGAGGATGATATGGGGACGAATAAGACATAATAATTCCCATACTAGAGAAAAAATCAATAAATTATTCAGAACTAAAACACATGGAATTATCCATCACCAACTTGAGAGGGACACCAAATATGGTGATCACATTGTCCATCAAGAAATCAATGACCATTGTGCTTGTGGCTCTTTTGGTTGGAACTGCTTCTACCCATTTTGTGAAATAATTGATTACTAATAGAATCCAACTATGGCCTCTATTGATTTCTCAGCAAATTCTCCTATGAAGTCCATTCCCCACATAGCAAAGGGGGCTTCAGCCACTATAGGATTCAATAGTAATGCTCCTAAATACTTCAGTTTGCTTGAGAATATTTGGCATAGCTCACATTTCCTTACCAAAGTGTAAGCATCTTGGAACAAGCAAGGCCAATAGTATCCAACTCTTATAATTTTATGAGCTATTGATCTAGAAGAATAGTGCCCTCCACACATTCCAGCATGCATTTCCTTCAACATCTTCTCTGAGTGACCTTTGTCAAGAAATAACCACAAGATCCCATCTCTATTTTTCCAAAACAAATCACCATGCAACAAAACATATTTCTGAGCTTGTAATCTTAAACTCCTCCTTTGGTTATCACTTAGGTTATCTGGACACTTAGCATTTTTCAAAAAATATACAATATTGGCATACCCGGGTTTCATTTCAATACTTGTCAAGCAATTCTCACTTGTATCAACATTGTTGACCTAGAGCAGGTCCAAATTCTCTGCTGTCATCAACTTTTCCAATCCTAATCCTCACCAACTTAGTGATATGGATGTCCAAATCAAACTTGAACTTTGTTTATCCATTTGCATCTTTTCCCTATTACCTCATTTTAAACAAATATGTCCTTGACAGTAGCATGAGGAACATAAGCATTTACCTTTGCACATACCAAATATGGCCTGAAAGCCTTGACTGCCTTTGCCATAGCATAAGCTTGTTTATCCATCAACTGATAGTTCAACTCAGTAGATTGCAATGACTTTTTGAAAAATGCAATGGGATGTTCAAATCCCTCACCATCCTTTTGCAATAGGACTGCTGTAATAGTATGTAAGGAAGAAAAAGTGAACAAAGAAAAGGGTTTGTTATAATCAGGGGACACTAGGACTGGTGCTTCTTGAATAGCTTGTTTTATTTTTTCAAAGGATGACTGCACCTCTTGGTCCCATTAAAACTTTACATTTTTCTTTAGCAACTTGACAATGGGTTTAACCAATTCTGTAAAGTTGGCAATAAATCTCTTGACAAAATTAATTTTCCCTAGGAATGATTTTATGCCCTTTAATTTTCTAGGACCAAGTACCTTTTGAATGGATTCAACTCTTTTAGGGTCTATCCTTACTCCCTCTTTTGATACTATATGGCCCAGAAGTTTCCCCTCAGTAACAAACAAGTGACATTTTCTGGGTTCAAAGACACCCTATATTCTAATGCTTTTATCATCACTTTCTCCATGTGGTTGCAATGATCCTCTGCCCTCTTTGAAAAAACTATCAAATAATCTTGGTATACTACCATTAGAACATCTATAAGGTCTTTGAAAGCCACATCCATGGCCCTTTGAAAGGTTTCACCAAATTTTTTCAAACCAATTGGCATGTGGGTATACAAATAAGTGCCCTAGAGAGTAGTAAATGTTGTTTTGAATTGCTCAGATTCGTTGACTAGTACCTAATTGTACCCTGAAAACCCATCCATCATAGACAATAAGTCACATCTAGTGACTTTATGTAACATAGCCTCCATATTTGGAATTCCATAGTTATCCTTTAATGAGGCTACATTGAGGTTCCTAAAATCAACACATAATACTATGTCCCCATTCTTCTTTCTTACAGGGACTAGGTTAGAAACCCATGATGAATGTCTTATTGGATGAATTATACCTGCATCTCTTAGTTTCATCAATTCTGCCTACATTTTGGTAGCCAACAATGGATTAATGGGCCTTTGTTTTTGCCGAAATGGTTTTATACCCTCTTTCAAAGGGATGTCATGCTGAAATAAGTCTATTCTGTAAGCTTTCAAATCCTCATAAGACTAGGAAAATACATGCTTTTACCTTTTCAGCAATCTTATCAAATTCAGTCTCACATTGCTATCCAACTTTTTACCAATATAGACCATTTGGGGAGATGTTCTAGATCCCAAGTTAACTTCTTCTAAATCTTCTACCTTTGCATTGGATTTTTGAGTCATATAATTATCATTTATGCTGAACATGCTTTCCAACTCAACCAACCCTTTGGGAATTTGATTAGTAGCCAAATGGATAACTTCTTGTTCAAATATATATTCCTTATCATCCACAACTATTATCAAAGACTCACATTCAATCTTCTGACCATCATATTGATCTACACACTGAATAAACCTAAGGATATCATCATCATCCTCAAATACTTGCCAATTGTAAATATTGTCAGGGACTGCAGGTCTACTTTTTATTTCAACTACAGACATGCCACTAAGGGTAACATCATTATTTTTCAGGGCAACATTTTCCAAGAAATATTCCATTATGTTATTGGATCTCTCTATCCATAGGATATTGAAGGCATAAAATAATGAACTATCCTATCCCAGACAGCATACTTGTACAATTTTAATCTATCATCTTTAGAAACATAATGTTCCCTTATCTGAGATATAATTAACTGAGAATCTGCATGAACTTTCAAAAATTTAATACCATGCTTGATAGCAATATCCATTCCCAAGATTAAGGCTTCATACTCAATAGTATTATTTGTACAATAAAAAGTCAGCAGGAAAGAGTACTTGAAGGTGATACTTGATGGGGAAATAAACAAAACTCCATCTCCTATTCCTTCCTTAGATCATCCACCATGAAAGTAAATTTTCCATAGTCCACCTTGTTGCAGTAACAATTCATCCACAATTAGGTCAATGTTATTTAATTGGGGCTTAATCTCTTCTACAATAAATTTTTCCATATCAACATCTATACAACAATTTAGCTGGTCAAGTAGAACCACCTCCACCATGACAAGTGACTGGGGTTCTCTGTACAGCTTGACTGCATTTCCATTTATAGGGATGGTTGCATAGGATAAATCTCATTGCATCTTTCCACCTACTACTGCTGCCCATTGTCTTGACAGAAACATACCATAATATGGTTTAGTGTCAACAACCACTATATCCATTCTGTAAGTTACTTCAGGGAAAGAAGCAATTTTCACTTCTATGTCTTTCAGTGTTCCTATTATAGGAACTTCCCTTTTGTCCATAGCATAACAACTTCCAGCAGATGTGGTGACCTGAAGGCCCAATTCCTTCATGACATGATAAGACATTATATTTGCTGCAGCTCCAGAATCAATCATGCCATTTTTTACCAAAAAATGATTAACCATTAAGGTGACATAGAAAGGGTCAACAAATAATGGTTCTTGGGTGATTATGTTGCTAGTGAAAATATTGGAAAATTCTTTTCTTTTTTCTTTTCCTTTCATTTGTGGACTGTCCAATCTACTATCATTTGGTGTCAAAGGTATTTTATCTTGGTTGGGAACAGATACATCATCTATCCCTCTTAAAAGTGCCAGAGTAGCTTCTTTGTGCTCCTTTATTTTCAGCATCTCCATGAGTGGGACTGAGACTTTCATTTGGGTCAGAGCATGTTTCATGTCAAAATGGGAAATTCAGAGGACATATCACTCATCTTTCTCACTTTCTTGGATTTCTTAGTGGGTACTAGTTCCTCTTTTTCTTCTTCCCTTTCAGCATGATCAAAAGAAGTTCCTGCTTATCTTTCATTGTTATCACCTTTATTTTCCTTGACATGATAATCCTTAGTAACTTGAGGTGAATATTTTCTTACATAGATAGGGGAAGACTTTCCTTGAGCTGGTTGCACTATTCTATTTCTCAGGTTGTATGCATTTCTTGCATGATTAATTGCTGCAACAATCAAAAACCTCTTTTCCTCATCAGTGGGAGTTTTAAAATGAGAATGTGAGTTGCCACTTCCCACTGTATTTATAGTTTCTTGTGAAACACTGTCAACCTGATCACTTTGATAGGGTGGATTCTATGATTGATATTCAAAACAAGAATTATCTTCTATACACAGATTATCAGAAGATGATCCAATATCAAAAAACTGTGGGTATGGTTTCTTTACTGTGAACATATTTATGGCAGGGCCTTCTTGTTCTCTTTCTTTTGTTTGATCAAACAAGGCTTGGGCTACTACACACTGATAGGAAGAATGTGGCATATTGCAAGCATCACACCAGGGAGTCTTCTCAACATAGTTGGCACTATTCCTTTTTAGGGGATATGAGGTTTCTTTGTTTTTTGGGTTATCTTTTCCATCAGGGACTGGTTTTCCATTGTTCCAATTTTTTTTATAAGGGTAGTCTCTCAGGTTAGGCTGTTTATCAAATCTTTGGTTAGTGTACTTATTATCATAGTACCCTCCTCTATCATTTTTATCCATTTTGGCAGCAAGATCTTTCACTGCACTCACTAGTTTATCTACTGTATCATCTTCTTTGACATTTTTGTTGGCTGATCCCTTTTCCTTCCAAAGTTTATTATCTTCCCTCTTCCACAATTTTCTTGATGCTCTCCTATTACTTTCAATGTCAATAGCTATCTTATAATCATCCCTTAAAGTAGTTGGGTTCTTATCTCTGAGTAAATTGGACATTTTACCATCAACAACATTGATATAAGTGGTAAGACATACTTCCTCATCTAACCTTAAGACTTGGAAAAGTTTATTCATGACCTTTTGAAATCTACTATTAAAATCAACCATACTCTCATTAGGGAACTTTTTAATGTTATTGAATTCATTTAACATGTATCCAGAATTAACATGCTCTTTATATTGTTCTCTAAAAGATTTCACAAATTCATCGCAAGATGCAATGCTATCATTTGGTAAATTTATGAACCAATCCCTAGCATCTTTTGTTAATGACTGAACAAAAAGCTTCATAATGACATCCTCATTTTCAATCTCAAAGTCAGTTATCTTATCACTAAAATATTTTAGATGCTCTTCACAAGTAACAACATTATTTCCTATGAACATGGGGATTTTGTCTCTTACCTCATTGGGGATCACATTAGGGTGACCAGGAATGCCTTCAAAAAAGAGAGCTTTGCATCTGTTCAAGTGGACATGTCTCCTTTGGAAATTCCCAAGCACATTGTTGCCACTTGGTCCAGTAGCTCCTCCGTGATTTTGAACGGGTGGGGGAACACTTTGTTTGAGGTTGGAGACTTGAATGCTTTGACCAGAACCAACATGCTGAGCATTTGTACTTGAGCCAAAAATTTTAGAATTTGAATTCAAACCAGAAGGTTGCACTTTAGGATTAGCCCCTTGATTATTTAGGATTGGGCTAGAAGATTGTTTTTGTTACTGTGTCCCATGATCAACTAGCATAGAACTACTTGCAGAAGTGTTAGTAGTAGAATGTAGAAAAGATATCTTCATTCTTATATCATCTGTAATAGCCTCTAATTGTAATTTCTCCAGTTGTTTGGCTAGGTACTCTTTAGATTTTCTATCTTTTTCAAGTTCAATATCAACTTGAGACATTCCTACAAGAATAGTCAAGTTTTTATTAGGTTCCCCTATAGTCACACCAACAACCTTTTGCTTACCTTTGTTGGGGACCTCCTTTGTATTTGTCTTAAGCTTTTCATTCTGTTCAATCTCATATGGGAATAATTGTCTAATGACAAGCCCTTCCTTCTCAAATTCATCTTTGCCAGGATTTGATATTTTATTTGGGTTTTTGTTCCTCAAATTATCATGGTCACCGAAAAATTCTAGATTCAAACCTTTAACCTCTCGACTTAGGCTTTTAGCCTTGAGGTCATTTGTTCTGGTCTCAGCCAAGAGTTCTTCTCTTTCCACTAGTAAGTCATATAGATTTTGTCCATGTTTCTTCTCTTCTTCTGCTATTTCCTTTTCTTGTTCTTTTTTTCTTTTTCTTAAAGCCATAACCTCATCCTGGAACTTATAAGAATCATATGAAGTTATTTCAGCAATAGAGGTTTGTTTTGGTGGAGCAAGATTTTCTTCTACATGGAAGAAACCTATATCAGTATTTTCCCCATCCCTGAAGGGATCAAAATTGGCATTATCACTATAAGTGTCAATTGGTCCCATGGGTCCTACATCTTCAGATGAAGATGACTTTATTTCTAGAGCTGGGGTCTCCATCCTCCCCTTAGAAGTGTTTTGGGATTCATTTTTGGACATACCTCTCTTGGAACATTGTTTTCTTTGGGGTGTATGGATCTCTTCTCCAACATCTTTTTCAGGATTTTCTCTGAAATAGGATCTAGTATTCCTTTGTTGAATCATCTTTCAGAATAGACAAATATATTCAACATGTTTAATGTGCAACACTAGAGTACACAAAGGTTAGAGTTTCCACCTCTTTTCAGAGGACAAATATATAAAGATTGAGTACCTTGTCCTGACTCAGGTTTTCTTTTATAGCAATAAGTCCAAATGAAACTTGAAAATAAATTTTCTTGATAATTCCTCACCTGGTAATCTCAAGAAAATGATTCTCCATTGTCTGTATTACTGCAAATCTTCTCCACCTAGTGGATTTTCATTGAAAAACAAATGTGGGATTATATTAGAGGCTTTACAATTACTATTCACTCCATTTGAGACAAGATCTGTATCATTTTCAGGACTAAGACCTTCAAACAATGTCCAACAACAAATAAGCAGAATAAAATTTATTTAATGATTATGAGGAACAATATACTTATTCTCAATATTGCAAGGACTAACTCTTTCATGAACATGACTCTAGAACATTAAAATAGACCCAGGAGATTCGCTAGTTTGTTAGCTCTTTTTCTTGTAGAATCACTATACAATAGTAAATTCTTGACTCTTTATTTCCCAATTAAGATTCATAAAGGAAAAGGATAATTAACAAGGATAATTTCCTTCTACACTTTGGGCTCCACAAACCCAGGCGAGTGCACCTTCAACAAATTACTGAATTTCAACAAATCTGACAGTGGATCAAGGATTCATGATCCTTCTTCTTTTTGGCCACTTGGATTAGAAAGGCTAACCTATTGATTCTCTCTTCAAGGAATTACTATAATGAATTGTATTCAACACAATTATCTAGACATGTATACATCACATAACAGAAAGTAAAAATTGATTAATGTTTGATTAATTTGATGATAACAACTACTTATCATAAATTGACCAGTGCCTAATATTGAGCTATAGAGTTAGAATGAAACATACATTCACCAAAAGAATTAATTGGAACACAAGTTAAACTTTAGATAAACTACCTTACAAATTATCCTTTCACCCTCAAACCCCTGTATCAAACTCTTGCATAAACCCTAACCATCTCCAATTATTTGCAAGATTTAAGCCCTCCTTGAAAGCAACTCACAAATAATAACACAGCTACCTTATAACCAGTATATTTAAAATGCCTAACAGATTAAACATATAAGATCTTAATGCAAATGCAAAAAGACATCAATCATTTGAGACTGGAAATCCCATTGTATTTTATTAATAATCTTGATTTAAATACATATAAAATGACTGAAAGCTTAAAAATCACACACAATTCAAAATTCTGCCTTGCAACTTTTGTTTTACAACCTTTTACAATATGTTACAACTTTCTATTTATATCCAACACTAGTCATCTTGGAATCCTTAAAGATCTAGGATGCAACAAGCTTCAGATGACTAGGTTAAACGACAAAACCTAGAATACAAATAGGAAAAAATAACAAGTGGACATAAAACCCAATTTTGTTACAAAATATTCTAACAAATTCTTTTTCCTATGGCTACATGGTGATTTCCTTTGCCTTGTACTTGTTAGGGGACATCCATTTTGAATCCATTGTCTTAGATGCTGGTGAAGTATAATCTCCACTTTCAATTGTATTAGCCGCTTTGTTGGGCTTCCTCATCTACCTGCATATCATCACATTCCCCTAGATCAATTATCATGTACATTTCCTTCCATGAAGCGTACACCTCATCACTTTTCCAATTAAAGCCAAGGACTTCATCTTTCTTGCTGTTGATCTCACCCCAGTTGGCACTTGCCTTCTTAACCTCCTCTTTCCAAAACTCAAGAAATTCCCAGGCTCTGCTAATGATATTTATGGTTTGAACAAACAAACAGTGCTCTCCAAGGTAATAATGCTATGTGTCCTAGTGGTTATAAGTTCTTTCACCTATCACAACCATAATGCTTCATTATTCATATCACCACATTTTTTGAAAACTTTGGGATACACCTCAAACTTTTCCTTTGAAAATTCTCTCTTCAAGGTCTCTACCCTTTTGATGAGGGTGTTTCTCTTGATATCTACTTCTGTCATCATCTTCAAACATTTGTGAGTACTGGTTTAAAAAATATCAATATTACCTTCTTCTTTGGATATGGAATGAAATGACTTCACCTCATCCTTTTTTTCTTTCCATCTATCCATAATCAGATCCCATTGATCTTTGTTTGCATCATGTTCATTCATTATGTTAATGATCCTTTTGCCCAATAAATAAAGATCAACCAAATTTTCCTCCTTAGCACACCTCAAGAGGCTAGAGTATATTTTATTAGAGTATCTCCTTTTAAACCATTCCTCTACTTCTTTGTATACTGAGGACTCTTCAATATCTTTCTTACTGGTTTCTTCTAATCTTGTCCTTTCAGCAATCAATCTGTCTCTTTCCATCTCTACATTTTCAAAAGTGGGAGGGCTTGATGGCATAGGAGAAGGAGGTTAAGTGACATATGGGTTGGATGATGAAGGTTGATAGGGATCTTGAGTAATCATCATCTGGGGGATAGAATGTTCTAATTTTTTACCCTTTAGTTCAATAATCTTCCTATCTTTCTCGATAGATTTTACTTTCTCCTCATTGTATGCACCTAGAACTCTTTCAAAATTTTCACTCAAGATCTTGAGTTCATTATCTAATCTTTGGGATACACTTAGAATGAACTTAGAAAATTCCAAAGTTATACCTGCTGCCTCAACAACCCCTATTTTTGCAACCCTTCGCACCAGAAGGCTACCTGAATGCTCGGCCTGATTATCCTCACCTTCTATTCTGGGGTCTCTCTTCCTCAATTTCCACATAACTAGGACTACATGATCCTCACTCAATTTCAAACCCTTCAAAGCTTGATGTACTTCTACTTTGGTGGCATGAATAGTATTTGTCTCCTTCCTAACAGTATCAAAGACAATAGCATCAGCTATGTCCCATTCAAGAAGTATTAACTCCTTTCCTTACTAGTGCTCTTCCTTCCTTAGGAGTTATTTTTGCAAACTTGGAAATCATCTCCTGCTTGATTTTATTCTCAATTTCCTCCTTGTCTGTGAAAAGATGTTCTTCTTGTTTTATTTTGCATTTACTCTTGAATTCATCAATATGAATTCTCTACAAGAACTGTAAAAATGCTCTTTCTTTGACAAAATTGTCATCAGACAGAAATTTGTCACTTGCTTGCTGAGTTAATGGAGCTAGCGCTTTTCTAGAAAATTCTCCTACTGTTAGATCCAATTGAGCATGTTTGGGCTCCTTAGGTACCCCTTCATGTAATTCCTCAGCTGTGACATAAATTTGTCTTGTGTTTCCCATTTGCACCAATTGCTGAGCTACATCTTGTTCATCCATGTGTATTGGGGATTGGGAGGGAGAATAGACTTGTTCATGTTGTTGTTGCTGTCCCTCTTCTACATTTTGCCTCTTGGGAGATGGAAAACTTTGTGCACTAGGCTCTAGTGGCCTCTTTCCTTTAGGATCACTAGTTTGTCCACTTGTTAATAAAATTATGCTATATCCCCTCTGTTTGTACACTACATACTCTCTTCATGGGATGTTTCTAACAAGGAAGGCTTTACCCAAAATTGCTTTAGCCTTCTCTAGCTTTGTTTGCAATATATTATCCCCTTTTTGGTTCAAATCTTGCATAATCTCTTCAAACATATCCATCCTTGATTCAATATTCTTGGCCCAAGGCTGGAAATCCTTTAAAGGATCATATGTGTCATCAAAATGGTGAATAAAATCAAGGCTTTTATTGTAATCCAACCATTTTTCTTTCTTTATTTCCTGGTTAATCAGGTCAAATTCATTTCTAACTATATTTTCTGGGAAGTTGAATTGATGGTTCAATACTACACACTTTGTCTTTTCCCTAAACATGTCTTTAATAAAATCCTCAGGGTTAGCACACCTAGATATTGATGTGGTCAGATTGTATGGTTTCAAAAAATCTTGCAACTATTTCCACCCTCCTTTGGTGATGATAAATGGATGGGCAACATTGATTAAATGAAATATTGTTCCTTTTCCTCTTCCAGTCAGGGCATCTTCTTGCAAACTTCCAATCCATCTCAGGACCTCTGCCAATCCTATCTTAAGGGGCACTCTGTAGGGTAAAATGTTTGGTACTCCCCTAAAATCATAGACCTTGAATAAATTTGACACTGGATAAGGGATAACATCATCCCAGTTTTACTATATTGAGATCTAGGTCAAATTCCTTTGGCCTTAAGAATTTTTATAATGCTTCAACAATTCTAGGGTCCTCTTTCAGCAACAATGTCCTAAGTTTGGCAGCAAAATACCAGTCAAAATTGATGTAGTTGGCCTCTTTATTGTCCTAGGTCATGTATGCATTCCACAATTATACAGGAATGATTTCATTGTCCTTAAATCTTGTCAATTCCATTTCCTTCTCAAAATAATCTTCCCCTTATACAAAAACACATGCATCAACAATGAATACCATGCAAAAGGTCTGGACACCTTTGTGTTCTGGACACCTATCAGCCCTTCGTGAATCAAGTTTGCAATATATGGGGCAAAATATAAAATTATCGCTAGATGGTGAGGCAAAATCTCAACCATCATTAGCTATAGTAGATAGGCATCTCACCTTTCTCATCATCTCCACATATTTGACAAAGATCCCTATAAATTAATTTGACCTTCAAAGTAAAATAGTCAAGTTTGAAAGGTTCTATTGTGTTAGGCCCTACCAAAATTAAGTCCCCAACTATGCCAAAGTATTTCTTAAGGGGATCTTCTTTGAAGTACTTCCACTGGGCTTGGTAAACCTCCTTTAACTGAACAAAATCAATCTTATCTATGGAAGTGTTTGGATCATTTAGAATGAATACCTCCGTAATCTCTTATGTAGTAGTTACCTTAATCAGGACTTGCCCATTTTTGTCCCTGACTACTCTGGATATGCTATCATAATTCCTAGCTATACATGTGAGCATATCCATATCCATAAAAATTCTAGGCCCTGCCAATTTTTCCTACATCAAACTGCCATACATTACTATGTGGGGGATTAGTATTTCTCTGGACAAAGAGCACCTTAAACAAGGTGAAGCCAGTCATACCTATCTTGGCATCCCTAATAGACTGATCCAAATCATATAACCCTTCAGTAATTTTTAGGTGTGGATCCTTGGGGACTAATTCCTTTGTCTTCAAGGAATCATTAGTGGACATTGTTAATTGTTGCAACAAATCATCACATACATTTCTATCCTTATAATTGACCTTCCCAGTGAATTCTCTTCTGGGTGGCATCATGAATTCAAGGTTTAATAGCCTAATATGAATAATAAAGTCTTTCTCTTTCTAAACCTTACTAATTATTTTAAATTTCTTATGACCCAGTAGTACTAGTACCAGAAAATTACCCATTTTGCAGGAAACATGAAAATTTGGTCACGATCACTGCAACTTCACTTCGCTCTGCAACTGCTATCTATCAATTATGCATAATGAATTGAGTGATCGATACAATGGAAATCCCATCACTTGAAGCATTAAATTTAGAATGAGAAGAAAACACATGTTTGCCATTACTTCTTTGAGTTTAATGCTTGGCATCCAACTGTCAAAATTAGCTACTTCTATATTTTAAAATAGAACTATCAATTCTACTAGCTTTCCCCATATCAGATGGTCTACAACAAATCCTTCACAATGTTCATCTCACCAGACACATGGAAGCATGTTGCATTCCCTTGATAGTTAACTTTTGATCACTTTTGACCTCAGGCTTTGCGCTAGCCATCTAGTCTTTCTTAACCCATCTAACCTTTACTTAACTCTGCATTACTATGTGGGCCCCATCAACTTGGACACATGGCAGCTTGTCACGTTCCCTTGATGAGTAAATATTAGACACTTTATAATCAAGGCTTAGTGCTAACCATTGATTGTTCTCAATCTGTAGTGAATTTAATCCTCTTTACAACCTGCAACCTCAATCTTGCAGGGACACGTTGCAAGGTGTCGCAATGGCTCATTGATTAAAATAACATCACCCTTGATATAAGGCTTTCTACCAGCTATTAGATCAAATATAACTTAACTGGTCTTTATTTAGCCTCATGTTGTTATGGGTACCTGCCAACTTGGACACGCATCACTTTGGTGCTTTGCCTTGATGATTAAAATCATTGCTTCTTTCATTGGAGGCTTCACACCAACCGTCAAATCTTCTTGAAGATGCTAGGTGTTTACCTTAATCATTCGCCAGACCCACTAGATTCCATGTGGAAGCATGGCATGATCCCTTAGCGACTATTGTGTATGCATCTTGACTATAATCCTTTGCACCAATCATTGAATCTTTTCTGACATGCTTGGAATTTAACTTCATCCACTCGTTCACATCTAGGCCCACTGAGGACACATGTCAACACGACACAATACCTCAATGAGTAATTCAACAACATCTTCATCATGAGGCTTTGCGCCAGCCATTAGATCAAATATAACTTTGTCTCCTATTTAGGTTTACCTTTACAACAACACTCTGGCCCACTAAGGACACGTGTCAACACGACACAATCCCTCGATGTTATCCTTGGTTCATCTTTCACCTCCCGGTAAAGCGCGGGCCCTCAAATCAACTTTGATCTACGGTGAGTAGCAATTTTCTTTTCAATTTGCAACTTTATATCCTAGGGACACGTGGAAACATGGTGCATTCCCTTGATAGGTAAAGGTCAATCATCTTTATTATGAGAGAAAGCGACGACCGTTAGATTAATTGAGACTTGCAAAAACATAATGAAATTTATTAAAACATTAGTGGGATTAGAACTTAGGGAATAGTAGAGGACCATGACGTTAGGACCAACAACTTAATGAATAAAGACATTTAAAATGAACCCATGTGAGACATGAACTTAAGTGAAAAAAAGTAACACAAAATTAGAAGACGATTCAACGCTTAGGGTTTTAGGACCAAATTTTACACTTTGAGAGATGATATAAGGGTCTTTTGGGCACTTTTAACTAGTTTGAGGGATAACACAATATTTGTAGAGGTACAAGGATAATTTTAACCATGATTTTAACCCTTTGAGCATAAGCATGATAGAGAACCTTAAAATTTTGCAAGGCTGACTCAAGAACATGAAATGTTACCAACACCCCCGATCCATGCCTAGTGTGCGAGCTATCAAAATAGAGTTTCCATTCATTAGACTCAGTGAATGCAAAAATTGACTCATCTGGAAATTCTGAAAGCAGTGGGTGATCATCAGGAACTAGTGCTTCTACAAGCTGATTTTCTATTAGCTGGCCTTTTATTGCTTTTCTATCTACATACTCTATGTAAAACTCACTCAAGAGCGTGACCCATTTGGCTAGGTGACCCATGAGAGCTGCTTTGCATAGAAGATATTTCAATGGATCAATCTGAGACACAAACATGGTTTTCTGGTGTAGCATGTAATGTCTTAACTTTTGTGTTGCAAAAACCATAGCAAGACAGGCTCGTTCAATGAGTGAGTAGTTTAATTCATATCCAACCAAAGTTCTGATGATGTAATAAATATCTCTTTCTCATCCTTGTTCATCATGTTGTGCAAGAAGAGCATCCAATGTAGTTTCTATGGAAGAAATGTACAAGATAAATGGCTTTCCTAGAATGGGAGACATCAAGATTGGTGGATGCAATAGATAATATTTAAATTGTTGGAATGAGTGCTAGCATTTTTCATTCTAATGGAAAGTCACACCTTTATGTAGCAGATTTTGAAATGACAAGAATTTATCTATGAGTTTTGCAATAAACCAGTGAATAGACTGTAGTTTCCCTTATAGACTTCTCAGCTTCCTTAGAGTGTTTAGCAGAGGCATTTCTAAAATGTCTTGCACCTTTTCAGGATCAACCTTAATACCTCAATGGGAGATTATATAGCCTAGGATTTTTCCAGAAATAACTCAAAAAACACACTTTTTTGGATTTAAACGAAACTTATACCCTTCCATTCTTTCAAAGATGTTTGCCAGAATAATCAAATGATCTTTCCTGGTTGTAGATTTGTAGAGGAGGTCATCAACATAGCCTTCGATCAAGATGTGCATGAAGTCATGGAAGATTGTGGTCATTGCTCATTGATAAGTGGCTCTGGAATTCTTGAGGCCAAAGGGTGTGACATTCCAATGATAGGTTCCCCAAGGACATGTGAAAGATGTCTTGGGTTGATCTTTAGGAGAAATCCAAATTTGGTTGTAACTAGAGAAGCCATCCATTAGTGACAAAATCTCATAGCCTTCAGTCATGTCAACAATGATTTCAATGTTAGGTAGAGGAAAATCATCTTTAGGGAATGCCTTATTTAGATTACAAAAATTAGTGCATATTCATATTCCCCCAATGTGCTTGTTAACAGGTACCAGATTGGAAATCCAATCTGCATAATCTATAGGTCTGATAAAACCAGCATCCAATAACTTCTTCAATTTTTCTTTTACCAGTAGAGCTATTTGGGGATGCATTTTTCTTAGCTTCTGTTTGAATGGCTTCACACCTAGCTTCAGAGGGAGGTGGTGAAGAACTAATTTAGGATCTAGGCCACGCATGTCAGCATAGGACTAGGAAATATTAATTTGGCGCTCAAGGAAGAATATGACAAATTCATCCTTCTCTTCTGGTGAGAGTGAGGCTACAAAATGTATGATCTTGGGGTTGTTTGGTGTTCCCAACTTAATTTCCTTGGTCATTTCAATGAGTAATGTCAACGTCTCCTTTGGAGGGGGTATGTCCAGTCTTCCATCCTCGGGCACCCCAGAGATCTTTTCACCCTCAGATACGTCCTTCATTTTTACTTTTGCATGGTCAACTGACGCCTTTCGGTTTTCACTAGAGGACCTAATCTTTTATTTTTTGATTTTATCATTTTCAATTTTGTGACTGGAAGATGGAGTTGACTCCCCAAAATATGTTTTAGAAACAAGGTCAATGGAGAACCCTACTTTTTGGTCACCATATGGCATGCCCTCTCAAAGCTCAAATAATTTTGCTATTTCTTCATCATTTTTGAAGCATTCCAAGCTCGGTGGTCGTTGCTCATCCCAATCAACAAGTTCAGGGTAGACTAGGGAGATGTCATCATCAGTGGTGAAGATATTTTTGAGGCCAGAGATAAAGGCAAAGATGTAAATGTGAGTGTCCTTAGAGTTAGAGACTTCATGCATTGAAGGTTCAGGACTGGGATCCCAGAAAATTCTAGACCACAGATCAGGATAGGTTACTGGAGGAGGTATTGTGTTAACATGTTTGTCTATGATAGGTAGGTCATCTACATCAGGGAATACTTGGTCAAGATCATAATAAATAGAGGAATAGGATGTCCATTACCACTCATTTGAATTGGTAGTGTACTTAGAACAGGGAACCTCAAATGCCTTTTCATCGTTTGAAACCTCCACATTTTTGCATGAGGCCATTTTGGCATTCAAAGAGGGAATTCATAATGGTTTGAATCCAAAGCCCAGATGAAGGGGATGACCTTTTGAAGCAATAGGTTCAACAATCCCTTGTTTGTATACTCCAAGACCACTATGGCCATCATAACCTTTTATCTACATAAGTGTGAACCCGGGCTCGTATCTTTCAACGGGTATCTCAGTGGGCTCTTGTTCTTGTTTCTATTGGTCTTGGAAATTCTAGTTGGATGCGTTATCATATACATTTTCTTCATGAAAACCTCCCCACAGAGTTAATGTAGGTGAGGGCATAACCTTCATGGTAGTCTTGGGTGGTTGTGCTTGCAATAACTTTAGTTTTCCATAAGACTTCGAGGAGAGAGGAAGATTCCAAATATGAAAGGCTTGCGCCATGGTATACTATCCACACCCTTTATCTTTAATCTTCATCTTTCCTTTGACCATTTTTTCAAGGGTGGCTGCATCAACATATTTGGAGGAATTGGATGGAGTAGCCTCACTGTTGCTAGGCACTTATTGTGCGGGCCATTCTCTTAGATTAGCACAAAATTGGAAAGGGTTGGGATCACCGGGGATGGTGATCTCAGCTCCATTGTGAAATGATTTCAGACATTAATGGTACGTAGAGGGAACCACCTTCATGGCATGGATCCATGGGCATCCTAAGATCATGTTATAGTGAAAGTCTAGATCCAGGACTTGCAACAATCTATTTTCAGTAACCAGGCCAATTCTAATGGGCAGTACGATGACTCCTTTAGAAAGATGTTCAGCATCATTATATGCCTTTATTGTGATTCTCCTAGAAGGATCAATGTCACTCTCATTGTAACCAAGATCAAGAATGACCTTCAAAGTGCAGAAGTTAAGTCCTGCTCCACCGTCTATCATGACTTGCCACATTTTGGCATTATGGACAAAGACTTCTAGATGGAGAGGGTCATTATGGCCAAGCCAGTAATGTGGAACATCATCTTTGGAAAATGTGACATGTTGGGATGCAGAGAAGTGCCCCATCATGGCCTGGAACTAGTTAGTCTCAATGTCGGTCGGAACAGTGGACTCTTTCAAAGCTTTGTCAAGGAATTCCTTATGCTGGGGGGATGTGTGCAACAAATCAAGGATTGATATCAAGGGAGGGGTCTTACCCAGTTGGTCAACAAGGTTGTAATCTGAAGGTACCTTGGTTTTAGATGGTGTGCCAGGCATAGTAATCTTGGTACAATGGGTAGCGACTTTGCATTGAGGGTTACTATCCCAGAAGGTTAGAGTGGACACATGTGAATCGGTCTTAGAGAAACAATTGATGGTATAGTCATGGCCGGTCTGATTATAATTGACATTGTTCTTGGAATTTGAATTCAACGTAGAGGCATTTCCCTTTTCATGATCCACCAACGGGTTTGTGAAGATAGTATGGTCAGTATTGGAAGATCCTACCATGGGTTCAAATTCAATCACACCTTGATCAATAAGGTCTTGGAATTTATGTTTTAATTGGTAGTAGGAATTGGTTCTGTGTCCCTTTGTCCGATGATAATCACAGTATTTGTTGTCATCCCACCAAGGCAGTTTAACTACTATGGGATCACAGATCTTGGGTAATTGAATGTAATTATTTTGCAATAGCTATTGCAATACCAAGTGAAGAGGTTCACCCAATGACGTGAATTGTCTTTGTGGTCCATCTTTGTTTCACAATGGCTGACACTGGAAATTTTGTTGTGCTTTATCATTCATTTATGGTTGGGGTTGTGTTGGAGTTGGTGCTCAAGGCGGTGCTTGAGTTGTTGTTTGCGTATTTGTAATAGTAGGTCCTTTGAGACTCACTTTCTATTGTGTTGCGTTGACTGTCTATGCATCGACAATGCCATCATTTGTGACATTTTTATTCCAAGACCAAAATTTTGGCTTGTCACTTGAAGTGCTCACATTCTGATTGTCCTTGTTTATTTTTAGTACTTCTTTTTCACTAAGAGCATCTTCAATGTCAATTCTTTTTTTCATGAGATTTTGAATGGTACTTGGGCATTTTATTTTGAGCTCATACATCATTTTAGGTACCATATTTTGGATAAATAATCATATTTATTGTTCTTCTGGCACATCAAAAGGGCATTGAATAACCAAACTCCTCCATCACAATAGGAAGGTCATAAACGATTCTCCAACCTTTTGTTTGGTTGTGCACAAATTAGTCAGCATAACCTCACTTGATATGTTGAACGCAAAGTGAGAGATGAATTTGTTGGCTAGTTCTTTCCAAGACCTGATATTGGTGGGTAATTTAGAGTACCACTCCATCACTTGACCCCCAAGGCTTCGAGGAAAGAGTCGCATGAGGTACGTATCATCATTGTGAACCTCAATGCAAGAAGTATAAAATTCCCAAATGTGGTTGATTGGATTACCTTTTCTTTTGTACTTTTCAAATTTGGGTACTTCAAAATTATTTGGAAAAGGAGGCATGTAAATGCTTGGATCAAATGGATTAGGACATAGGTCTCGTTATGTATAAACTGTCTTCTTCTCCTTGAATTGCAAATCATTCAGCTATTTCTGCAAGCATTGGATTCGTTGAATCATTTATTCATTCTGCAAAGGATTCACAACTTTTTTACGTGTATCAGAATGATGTGTCCACTTAGAAGTGATCAAACATTGACTATATTCTGAGGCTTGATTTGATTCTGATGATTCAGATGAGATGTCATGGACTGGCACCACTTATTGTTTGGCCTATTGTTGGGGATCTTCCACATGTTGCTGATTTATTGGTGGAAGATTATATTGTTGAGCTTGTGTCACATAGTAAGGTTGAGAAACTTGTTGTTGATATCTTGGTGCATAGTGTTGTTAAGTTTGCACCACATGTTGTTGTTGTTGTGACACATTTTGTTATTTTTCAACATATGATTGTCATTGTAGAATGTATGGTTGTTGAACATGTTGTTGTTGTTGTTGTTGTTGCTGTTGTTGTTGTTGTTGTTGTTGTTGTTGTTGTTGAACATGTTGTTGTCATTGTTGTTGAGCATACTATTTTGGTAACGCATGTTGTTTTTGCTATACATATTGGTGTTGGAGAGCATGTTGTTGTTGTTGTTGTTGTTTTTGAGCATATTGTTGATGTAGAGCGTGTTTTTGTCATTGTACATATTGTTGGATATGCTATTGTTGTTGTGGGTGCACTTGTTGCACCTTTGGACCTTGCACATTTTGGGTGACAGGATGAGATTCTTGACCCATCTACATTTTTGGTTGTTGCATGTTATGATCTTGTGGAAATCCAAGTGGTGCAAGTATACCATCAAGATTTGTAGTCTTATGTTTTTCTGGTTGTGCCTGAGACATCATGTTAACTTGGGCTTCAAATTGTGGTTACACTGGTTGTACTACATCTACAAGTGGTGCTTGTTGAGCCACTTGGACTTGTTGCACTTACTGTGTGACATGTGCTTGTTGAGTCACCTTAGGTAGAATTGGTGTGATATCCATGAGGCTCTTCTTCTTTTGATCTTGCAACTGATTTGGTATAGTTGTAGTAGTCACATTAGATGTATCAAATGTGGGTACCCTTGGTGGTTCATTAAATGGTCCTTTGGATGTTGTTTCATTGGAAGTACTTCCTAGGAATGTTGTATTTGTTACCAAAGGAAGACCACTTGGTTGTGTTTCTTCAAAATGGGGGACATCTGGCATTCCCCAAGGAAATGTGAATGTTTCATTTGATCCTTTAGGCAAGCGATTCTTAAAATCAATCTTCTATGTTCTTTGAGGACCTTTCTTAGGGATTTTTGTAGCATCCATCATCTCTAGAGGAGGGAGTGCTACCTCTTCAAATAAATGATTATCCAACGGTATATACTTTTCCTTTGGAGGAATGTTGATAGCTAAATCATTTTGTTGTCTTTTTTGTGTAGCCACCATAGTTGACTCATCAAAGGGTTGTTCTCGCTTTTCTCTATCCCAAACCACTAAGGCTTGATTCTCTTCCAATGTAGATGGTGGGGGATTTTGATATTCCAAGAATAATTGAGGATTTTTCTTTTGTATTGCTTTGATATATCATCTTGGATCTTGAGTCATGAGATACATTAATGTATGCTGATTTTTTTTGTTGTTAATGGCTTCGTCAATTTCTTCTTTAGGTAAATCTTTGAAGGAGGCAAATGTTTCATGTGAGTCCCCATAATCCAAAGAGGGACTTTAGGCATTTCCAAGATCTTGATTAGCTGGTGGTGGTGGAGGAGGTTGATAAGATCCAAAATCTGTGTTTGGCATAGGTTGTTGTTGCAAATAATTGGGTTGGACTTGATTGATTTGACAAGTTTTTTGGTATTCCTCCTTAGGTATAGGGGGAACACTACCTTGGCCAGGTGGCATAGGTACAAAAATTGGTTCAAAGGTTGGGGGAGGTCCCCACTGAATAGTGCCAAAGTTTGGGGAAGCATTTGAAGGATATCCCTGTTGCATAGATCATTTCTTGGAGTAGGCCCTTGAGGAAATGTGACATGTCTTGGGTCATGAAATGTTTGATGTACCTCTTCCAATGGTTACATGTTGATTAGGTTAGTTTTATTCTGATATGAAACACCTTGTCTTGGATCAAAGGGTAGTTGTGAGTCTAGTTGTGTTGTAAACATAGGTAAATAAGGATCTTGTTTCATTTTGGATGCTTGAGATCTTGTGAAAACTGGCATGATTACTATATGCAAATGCAAGATTTTTTTGGGATTTTTGAACATTTGGAAATGCAAGTTTTGAAATACAACTTTTGGAATGCAAGAAGCTTATGAAAATGCAATCTAAGGTTTATTCAGCTATTTTTTTTTGTTTTTTGGACTTTGACAATTAACCTTTTGAAAGGAGACAAACCTAACAGCATAACCTCATGAGGTTGAATAAGAATCTTGACTTGACAAAAAGGATTGAGGGACAAGGGACAAGTTTGATAAATGGGCTTAGGTAAAATCCATCATGACAAAGGTGGAATATGACCAATTGATAAGGGGAGGGGATTTGAAATTTTTGGGACAAAAGGGGACCAATTCAAGATCCTATTTTCCATGCCATAAAGAAATTCTCTATGATTTGGATACTTTCTAGGATTGTTTGCAAAGTTTTTAAGGAGGATCTAAAATGAGCTATGTATGCAAGAGGACTATGATTAGGACTTATGCAAAAGTGACTATAATGAGGATTGAAATGAGGTCTATAATGTAAGGAATTTTTGAAATGCAAAATGCAAGGAGATTAGGTCATGAATATGCAATATGAAGGCTATCAAGCATGCCAAAAGGTTCCAAGTGAAAGGTTCAAGGTTCCATATGTTTACTCAAAGACAAGGTTTGTTATGACCATTTGATTGTTCTTGAAGATTGATTTGGAAAAAAGTGTTCTTTAAGGAGAGTTTTTAAAAAGATGTTGTCATTTTTATTAAGGTTTGAAACACTCATACAAGACACATCATTTAGAATGGTTGTTGTAAAAGTGAACAAACACACCACTTCCTAAGGATAGAAAGGATAGTATCTATTGAATCCCCACTTGAACCAAAGTCACCTACGCTTACTAATAGTGGACAACCTATAAGCTTGGAGGCACAGGCTCCTCCTTATAGTGCACTCACTTCTCAGGCACTCCAAGTTTCAACTCGCAAGGGTCATCACTTCCCAAGGGATTGTTGTCTCGACTAATAGCCGCAAAAGTGTGGGGAATCTTAGTTGGTCTCCAACCTTCTATGCTAATAGATAGAAGGTTTTTGGCTACTATGACATGGTGTTTAGTAAGGGCATCCATTTGGGTGGTTATACATGCAGTAGATTAGCTCCGTTATGGAGGCCTCCCAACCTACAGAAGTTACGTTCTGTAGGTTTTAACGTACCACAAGGGTACTGAGGGAGATCCTCTTCCTGGTATAATGCATTCAACACCCATTCATCATGAGATTAATCACAATGAAATATTTTGTATCCCGGTTTGGATGGGCTTGGCTTTAGCCTGTTACCGGTTGGGCATCCACTCTCACTGGCTCTACTAAACCACTTGGGAAGTAGCCACACTAAAGGACTTTCATAGATTTCTCTTACACCCAAGGTCCATGAAAGTGAAGGGAGAGGATACGTCCATACATTTCCTATGATTTACAAACTAAAATACACTTCAAGCACATGAATGAAATGGTTCATTTTAAAGCACCAAGCTGAATTGTTTGCTAACTACCAAAACACACATGAAAGTTTTAGAAAACACAAAGTCTTATACAAATGTCCTGCATTGAAACCATCAGTGGTTTTTAGGATTCAATCTTCATCCCACGATTTCCAACATGCTGCAGAAATCATCAGTAACACAAAAATCTAGTATTCTAAGTGCAGAAACAGGTATAGGAATGCAGAAACTCAAAAATAGGCATGAAAAACATCAAGTTTACCACCTACATAGGAACAGGCTACCACTTGCATAGAAATAGGGTACCACCTATGTAGAAACAGGCTACCACCTGTGTAGAACCTGCAACCAAGTGCGCAACTACTGATCAGAGGCCTAAAAAGGGGTAAAAATTTGTAAAAATAGAGGTTTTTTCTACATCTAGGCATGCAACACTATAAAAAACACAACTAGGGTTCATTATTTATGCCATTTAGGAATGATTTGGAAAGATTAAAGTGAAATTGAAACCCTAATTATCTTGCATGTGCATCAAAATGGTTTAGGAACACCTTAAAGATGAAATCTACATTTCATCCTAAACTAATTTAAAGTTCATTTTAGGTACCCAAATGAGATGTGAAAGTTCCTTTTAGGTCCCTTATCAACTCAAGAAACTTTATCTTGCATAAAGTGTTCCATTTTAACCCCTAGCTAGGCATGATTGCAAGTTTGATTGAAATTTTAAAAATCTTGATTGTATGAAACCCTAAACTAGATGAGGTTCATTTTAAGAGCCCAAATCAAAATGTGGAAGTTCATTTTAGCCTTTGTAAATCAAAATGTGAGGTTCATTAACCAAATTAGGGTTCATTAACCAAGTTTAGGGTTCATTTGAATAGTTTAGGATCCATTTTAGCCTTTAAGAAGATAAAAAGCAGAAGAGAAAGCCTAAGATGCAGACTAGCTTCCTAAACATGTAAAAATTGATCCTAAACCCTAAATGTGGATTCCATGTGACCAACTACGCAGCTAAGTAGCCATCTGCATAGCTCTGGGCTCCAAGTGCGCAGGTCTGGGTCCCAACTGCGTAGGACTTAACCACCTATGCAGAAACAATGACCACCTATGTAGGAAAAGTGACCACCTACGGAGATACAATAACTACCTACGCAGCTCTCTTCCAGAACCTGAAAAAATACAAAAGCACAAAAAATTTATTAGTTAAGGTTGTTTCACATCAGTTTCACCAAATGTAAGACCAAAAAAAGGCATTAGATCATATGTAGGAGACAAAAAACCCTAAATAATATGATACCTATCTAATCTATCATGAAAGCCATTCAAAACAAGAGTTCATAAACAATAAAACATAAAACACTAATAAATCCCTTCAAATGTAACTCCCATTTCCTCCTTTCTTCACCATAATCAGATTTGATGTTTCTCTTTGACAATAACACAATTGTACAAAGATACAAAAGCCAAGTTTGCAAGTGAGAATACTAGGAGAGAATTATCTAACCTTGAATGAGAGAAATGCCTCTCACTTTATAGAAATTGAGAAACAATTTGGTGAGATTGCACAAAATCAATACATAAATGCAGATTTTGGTTGGTAGGATGTTAGGAAGCATGATACGGGGAAGATCGAATAAGGATATATTGAGAATATTCATGAAGCACCTTAATAGGGATGTGAATCCTCAATTAAGGGATATGGAAATTAGGTAGGATTAGGAGTCATTAAATCAATTAATAACTCAATATCCTCAATATTCCTCACAAAATCAATAATTAGATTTATGAAATTATAAAAATCTCATAAATTGAGATTAGCCAATTAATAAAAATTAATTAATTGTTGATACTTAGGGGAAAAAGGAATAAATAAAGTTAATTTATTTATTTAATTAGGATATAGGGATAAACTATGGGTTATTCATCCCAAGGGGGAAATTAGTAGATTATTGATCGAATTGAAGGTGTTGATGTTGAATTAAAATGATTTTGATTATATTGATAAGGTTTAGGATCAATTCTGAGGGGTCCATAATATTTTAGGAAATCATGAGGCATTGATGAGCTTTGAAAATGCGCCCGCGTAATGATGTTTGAAAATGATTGAAAAGTGCCAATGAACTTTGATGGCATCATAGGATTGAAATTGAAATGGGGAAACATCGATGATCTTGGACAATGTTCTCGAAATGATAATGATCAAAAATAGTATTGACAAACATGGAAAACACTATTGAATTGATATTGATAGATTGATAATGATAACATCGATGAACTTTGACAATGTTATAAAATAGCTAATTGAAGGAGATACAAAGCATCGATGAACTTGGACAATGCTCCTAAAATGATGACAAGATTGATCAAATTTAAATAGGGTTTTGATCGGTTTGAAAATTGGGTTAATTAGGCATCAATGATATTGGACAATGCCTCAGAATCATTGGAATGAGTCCAAAAAATTATGAAAGTGATTAGGAATAGAATAGAATGGGTTTGAATTGATTTAGGAAGATTTGGAATGGTTTAGGATCAAATAGGACCAGTTTAAGATCACATAGGATCAAATAGGATTGGTTTAGGGCTGATAAAAAATGATTAGGAAAATGATCAATTTGGCAAAGAGAGTAGAATTGGTAGTAATTAATTGAACAATTTTGCAATATTCAATCATTGACAAAAGACACAATGTTTCCATACAATAAAGATCATATAAACAACATAGGTGAATAATTAGGTCACAAAACAATGTTTCAATTGTAATGCTAAAAATGTTAAAACATGTAGATCAGCCGGCTTGAACCATTTTTAGGTGTCTACACATGGTCATCAAAGAACCATCGAGGACATTCATATAGGAAGGAGGGTTAAGCTTTGTTTGTTTACATAAAAGGATACCTTGGCTATTTAGATATTCCATATCTTAATACCAAAATCCACTTGCAACATTGAATCTGATGAAACTGGTATTCATACTCCCATAGTTGGTTATTCAACTAGTGAGGGTTGTACTAGTTCCTAATGAGGTTACCAAATGAGATGAAATTCATATTCATATTCTTATGGTTGTAGTGGAACCAGTAAGGATTGTATCAACTCCTAGTCCCACAATGCTCAATGATGAAAATATATCTTTTTTTTGCATTTCTTTCGCAAAAAAAATCAATGACAATTAGTTGCATTGTATTGCATTTTCATGATAGATCAATTGCATTTTTAATGGAATTTTATTTAATAAAGGGGGTGGAAGTTAATCATGATTACATCATCAATGTCCTAATCAATGTCCTCAAATTTCTGATCCATCAAATTGACCAATGCTACATCACAGATATCATCAATATACATCTGCTCACCTAGGGGCAACCTCACCATCTAATCAAATAGGGGAAACCTAACTCTATTTATTCCCTATACCTATATCTACACCCGATTCATCTCAAATGGCCCTATTTATAAGCCTCCTACCATTAGTCTTCCCATCAAATCCAGCCCAATCGAATATCAATCAGTCAAATCATCCAATTGATCATCTAAAGTCAATCATCTTTCCAATCATCTATTTGCTCATCTTGACCACATTAAATTTTCTAACTCTAGATCTTGAGGAAGGAAAATAAATACATTTGTTTGTCTCTCTAGACCTTGAGAGCGAATTATTAGTTTATCCAATCAATCCATCAACATACCTATCCTATCCGATTGACATCAATATAACATCAACCAAGTGATTCTGACTGACATCACGTGATATCCGATCATCATGACTTTATCTAAAACATCAACAATGTTTTCTCAATCATATCTATTCTCATCATATTCTCTCATGACCAGGGAATTTTCAAAGTGATTTTATCAGGAAATGAATCTCAATTTCCCAAACTCAGCCAAATCATCCAAATCATTCAGATTCATTTCCTGAGGGGGCATCATATATGCATTATATCGATATCAAGGATTCATATCGAGTTTTCTTTTCAAATTAGGGGCAATGTCCTATCAATCAAATCCACATCAAACATCAATCAAAATTTGGGGCATTGAAAATTCAAACTTTTATCAGTGGGGCATTCTGCATCAAATCAAATCAATTGTGAATCAGGGTATCAAACCTTATCAGAGTTTCAAATCAGTTGTGAATTAGATATCAATCACCAAATTAGGGTTTCAAATCAGAGTTATCAATCAAAGTTTCAAATCAGGGTTTCAAATCAATCGGGTTATGAACTATCAGATTAGGCTATTAATTAATTAGTATCAAATTGGTGATCAAGACATGCAATTTTCTTTGAATCAATGTGCTTCGCACATAAATTCAAAGAGGGGCATTTGTAGACACCTAAAATTGACCAAGGGTCTTAGTATCATCAAAATCTGCAAATCTCATCAAATGCTTCAAAATGCTTCAAAAGGGATCAAAATCAATTCAAATGGACATTTATCATTCAAAATGGGACAAAATCAATTAAAATAAAAGGATTAATTAATAATGATATCAACTAATCAAATATCAACCTGAAAGGGATCAATCAAAATTATATAATTGATTTTAATCAATTAATTGTATAGTTTTAAATCAAAAATCAAATTGAACCTATTCCATCCTACATGGCTAATTTAATTAATTGATTGAATTAAATAATCCCAATATCTTTCAACATGAATTTGAGCAACCAATGGGAATTGAGAATACAAAAGCACATGGATCACTCCTAAATTTGAATCTCAATCACTCAAATTTGTCCCTTTGTCCCAACCTTTGAGACAACCATTTAAATTCTCTCCCCATTTGAAACCATTTCAAATCCTTTCACCTAGCCAAGGCTTAATCATGATCAAATCACTCTACCCCCTACCCTTGGGAATTTACTATATATACAAGACATTTTAAGCATAAAGAATCCTAGAAAATTTGAATGCATAACATCATTACAATAGGAAATTTGAGAGCAATTGCGCAAGATCTTGAGCATTTTTTAGAGAAAATTATGACATTTGAGAGCATATCATGAGTATTTGAATCCATTTTTCATATCACCTTTGAGAGAATTGAGCTAGATTAGGCATTAGTTTATCAATTTCTCATTGATGACATTATTTTTCCATTAGTACACTTAGTGAAAAACATTGACAAAGATCACCGGTAGACTACAGAGATCACCGACAGACTTCAATAATTACCGACGAACAACAAGGATACCCGACATAACACAAAGGTCATAAAAAATGCTAAGTATAGAATCGACAAGCATCATCGGTGACACAGTTTTTAGAACAAACCTGACAGGAACAGAAAAGGCATACCCGATGACAAGTTTAAGAAAGGTGTTGGTACTCCTAAATTTGGAACAAATTTGGAGTGACCATCTTAAATTTTTAAGTTGAGAAAAAGTAAAATACCTCTAAAATTTTGTGTGAGAAGGCTCAGTTCGAGTGATTGAAAAAGGTGCCTGGATGATTTTCACAAGATACAAGTTGGGGAGAGGCTTTAATGCCTTCTATTTGACATATGCAGTGGGTCCCAGCTCCTAAATTCCAAATCTGACATGTTTATGGAGTAGTCATTTTGAGGGGGTCACCTAATTCTGCACTTTGCTCAAGTGTCATTTTGCTGTTCAGAGCCTACTTTGCTTCTGAGTATCTTACACCCTATTAAATTTTATAAGCCATCACTTTGGGAATGTGTTCCATGCATATCAAAGAGCTTATATTTTAGATCTCAGGTCATTCCAAATCCGTTTGATAATTTTTCATACTTCCCAAAGTTGGTTGTTCATGAACTGTCTGCATTTTTATCCTGCCTAGAAATCTGAGTAGCCCATTTTGACATGTTATAACTTTTGACCAGTTCATCCAATTGAGAAAATTCCTTTTGTACTGTGTTCCAGTGGTCACACACTCTATATTTTCTAGTCTGTAGATCTTTATGAAATCAGATGACAATTTTTTAAGAACCATTCTGATAGTGATTACTTCTGATTTCCTGTGTTTTCAAGTACATAATTGGTAAGTGATCTACTTGGAGCTTTTGAAGGAATATTTTGGATAATTGGCTTGTCCCTGAGTGAACATTTTGGATAATTGGCTTGTCCCTCATATTGCATACATAGGAGTGTACCCACCTGAAGATTTGTAGACTCCTACCAATCCATTTATCCACTTTGCCAGAGCCTTTCTATTTCCAATTTATTAAGGTTTCATTGAAATGCTGAATCCAAAACTAAATGACATACTTTGTCCTTTCCTCATTTGCACCCGGTTCAAGGTCAGACATAATTGAATATGAATTTGCATTATAGACCTAGGAATGAACTCCTTTGAAGATTCCCAAGCCTTGACTAATCCGGTTGATCACTTTTCTTTGCCGATTCCAAACCCGATTTCTGCATATTTATTGTGTTTTAGTTCAGAAAGTGTTAAGGTGCTATCGTTGCAGATTGGTATCAGTTCAGTGGTTTGTTTTCAGAGGAAGAAACCTAAGGGGTCATGTTCCACATATGACATTCAATCAGGCTCTAGAGGTTGAGTTTCTAAAAGATCCTTTTTGATAACCTTATGAGTCCAGTTTCAGAGGCAGTTTGTTCAGTTTGCAGTGCAGAAAAAAGTTAAGTTTGCAAAATGGTCATTTATAAGAAATGATAGCTTTCTATCTGACAGATGTTTTCAGGATCCGATTGAGGGACCATCTTCATTACATATGAATGTACTACCTAACTTGATGGTGAAGCCTCAGAATGTCATCTAGTGACTTTGCAATAACTGATCCAAATGAGATTTATGTTGATTCAAAATTTCACACTTGCATAGTATTCTGTAAATGCAAAGTTTCATCAGTTGCATCTTGTGCCAGAGAATGAATCTAAAGGAGCCCTTTCATATGCGTGCTTTTTATAGATGAATGAATCTTATTGCCAGATGATGGGGCCAGATTATCTGTTTTAGTCAGTTTTTGAGACTAGTTGCAGTTATATGGTCAAGTTGCAAAAATTGTTAGAAGTGATTATAAAGGCCGCAATTTATAATCAGATTTGCATAGTGGTTTGTGTTTC
>MU224860.1:322655-362731 GCA_018584345.1 Thuja plicata
ATTTGATTGATTGTATATTGCAATTGTGATTAAGGAGAAGATAAGATGTTCCACCTTTATTCCCAAATGCACAAATGAAAGATCCAAGTTGATCAACCCAAAAGAGGGATTAATGCACACATGAATCAACCATTTAGAAGAGAGAACAAAGAAGGAGATCTTAAATTATGTTATTTGAATGTATAGATATGATATATGACAGTAATTGAAGAAATAGGAGAAATATACTAACCTTAAAGAATTGTAGATCAAAGAATGTTGTTTTCTGAGGTTTGTAGACTATTTCTAGAAAAATTGAAGTATGATCCGAAACCGGAACGTAGAGATGAACAAAACCCATAAATATTTTTCCATTCCAATGTCATCTTATGAAAAAGGTCGACCTTGACCCACAAATATCAACCTTGATCCAATAATGTTGACCTTGACCTGCATAAGTCCGATAGAGAATCTGTTCGCAGAGCCCGACAGAAAGTCGAAAAGGGTATCCAAATCTAAGTCCAAATCTGCAGTCTTGAACCTATACCTACAAGAAAAATAGAATTGTTTGTTCAAGGGGGAGGGGTTTTCCTTGTTCAAACCCTGATTTTGGAATTAACCTAAAATATATGTAATTGAAATTGCAGAAATAGATAAAGTAAATGCATAAATTCACCTTGCTTGAGAAAGTCCTTATGGAGGATTTGAATCCTTGAGTCCACAAGTATGTATGCACCAAATATGTAGAATGTAGAATGGTAGGATGTCTTCAATCTCTTGCTTGTAGATCTCTAACACCAAGTCTTGAATTGGTTCTTGAATTTGGAAGAGGCTTTGAAGAAGGTGGATGGAGAGATCACCAAAAGGGCACTATGTAGCTTGAATCCTTCAATGGCCTCCAATGGATCTCCTTCATGAAAATGGATGCTTGAATGGATGAATGCTTTCTTGAAATCTTGCTCCTTAGTTTTCTTGGATCACACTTGAAGATAGTTTTAAGAATGTTTGATCACGATTAGAAGACTTAGAGGAAAAGAGAGGAGAAGGCTCCCTTTTATATGAAACTAGGGCACAATCATCTAAGGAGGCTGACATAGGATAATTAAATTCCTATTAAAGAATTTACCCCTAGGAGAGGACCTATATTAAATATAATTTAGGAATCGATGCTTTGGAACCTGAAAAAGCTGACCCAGAAGCGGGAAATAACTTTTGCAAAGATCGACACCCAAAAATTGCAAGACCCTAAAGTTTGAACCCTGGGTCAAGGTTGAGGTCAACCTTGACCTAGGTTAGGGTCGAGGTTGACCTTGACCTAGGTTAGGGTCGAGGTCGACATAGACCCAAAAGGTTGACCCTAAACTTGAAGTCCAGAATCTTAGGTCTGCTGTCTAGAATACAGAAATTAGGCTGGAAAGAAGTGGAAAGAGGGACAGAACAGGGGGAAATCTAGGTCAATATTAGGAACCCATTCAAGGTGCTTTTCATGACCCCAAACCATTTACTCAGAAGGCTAAACAAGTCTACAATGGAAGTGCTTCCATTTTCTGACTATACAACTAAGAAATGCAATTCTATTTCTTGTTGGTCCAAGAAACTAACCTCTTTCTAAGAAAGAATGCTCCACCACTAGTTCTCTTTCTGTCATCAACACTTCCTACCCAATCAGAAAAAGTAAAAGTCTTTAGATCAAATTTTCCTTCTTTATTATACCATAATGCATAATCTTCAATGCACTTAAGATATCTCAGAATCCTTTTGATATTCATCAAATGATTCTCTCTAGGATTTGCTGAAAACCTTGCAACAATACCAACTGCTAATGTAATATTAGGCCTAGTGTGAACAACATATTGAAGTTTACCAATCATGGATCTGTAGGTAGTCTGATTTACCTCCTTTGAGTAATCATCCTTAGACAACTTATTTCCAGTAGACATATGTGTCCCAACTAGTCTGGAATCTTCCATTCCAAATTTCTTAGGTATCTCTTTGATGTATTTAGAATGAGTAATGTGGATACCATCCTTCATCTGATGAAATTTTAAACCAAAAAAGAATTGGATTTCTCCAAACATAGACATCTCAAATTCCTTACTCATAGCTTGAGAGAATGCTTTACATAAATCATCATGTCTAGTGAATAGTATATCATCAACAAATATCTCTGCTAATATTATCTTGTTCTGAGGTCCTTCTTTGATGAACAAGCTACTATTGTCATTAGTTCTTTGAAATCCAATGCTTACAAGGTAACCATGCAATCTTTCATACTAGGCTCTAGGAGCTTGCTTCAATCTATACAAGTTTTTGTGAAATTTTCAAATCTTATTCCTTTTGTTAGGGTCAATAAAACCTTCAGGTTTCTCAATATAGACTTCCCTTTCTAGAATTCCATTCAAGAATGCAGATTTTACATCCATTTGCTATACCTTGAATCCTTTATGTGCTGGATATTCTAGAAGAGTTCTAACTCCTTCAAGTCTTGCAACAGGAGAAAATTTTTCTCCATAATAAATACCCTCTTCTCGAGGATATCCTTTACACACCAATATTTCTTTGTTTCTAGAAACTTCACCTTTTTCATTCATCTTGTTTCTGAGAACCCAGTTAGTACCAATCACATTCTTATCTTTTGGTCTAGGTACAAGAGTCCAGGTTTTGTTCTTTTCTATCTACTCAATCTCTTAATTCATGGCTTCTATCCAACTTTCATCATTCAATGCATCTTAATGGATCTAGGTTCAATTTCACTAAGCAAACATGTACCTTTAGATTTTTTCCTTGTCATTATACATTCCTTCTGATCTCAAATTATTTTCTTAGTTTGATGATGCCTTTTGACATATTTGGAAAGTATGGGTTCCTTCTTCTTTGATTCTGGGCTTGCTCCACTTGGTTCACCATGCTCAAACACTTTGTTCTTCTCTTCCAACTAAGCTCAGGTTCTACTGTCTGTGACTTGGGTGTCTCTATCTAACACTTGGGTGCCTCTATCTATGACTTGGTTCCCTTTGTCTATGACTCAGTTTCTTCTGTCTGAGATTTAGTTCCCTCTATTTGTGACCCAGTTTCAATAGTTAGCAGCTCAAGTTGCACAAGTTGCAAGAAGGTTTGTACTGATGAATTCAGTGGTTGACATGGTTGATGTCCAATCACCATTTCCTATGTCTTAGGTATAGTATCAAGTTTATAATACATAAAGTTTTTGTAGTCTTCAGGCTCTTTACTGCTCTTTTCCTCACTTCTCTCTGCAAAATCATCAATCTTTACATGTACACTTTCTATGAATTTATGAGTAGCAAGATTCAAACATTTATATTCTTTGATTTTACAGGAGTAGAATAGGAATATACCTTCATCACCTTTTACATCAAATTTTCCATTTATTGTTGTTGGAAACACTGAGAGGGGGGGGGGTGAATTAGTGTTTAGCTATTTATTCACTTTCAGTAACTTTAAACATAAAACAATTATATATCACTTGAAGCTTAACACAAGATCACATAATACATAATATGATTACGAGGAAACCTTGATTAGAGGAAAACCCCGGTGGGAATTAGTAGCCACAAATAGTGCACTAGTATAATGAACCTGTTAAAGCTCCTTTGCCCTATTAGGAGCCGTCTTTACAATGCAAGTACAATGACCTAGTTAAAGGCCTGACCCTATTAGGGTTCTTTTACAAACAACCCTATTAGGGGTGAGGACTCACTGTCCAAGAGCTCACTGCTCAATGAGAAAGAAGGCTACAACCTCCTCAGAATAGATATGCACTATATCCAAAATTGAACTGTTGTATGTGACACAAATGTGTGATCAGTTCTAGTTATGCACTTATGCTCTTATATTATTTAAGGGCTCTATCTCATATTGATATCTTCATACTGCTCTACTATATATCTTCTTTGACTATTTCTTCAACACTTACAATATATCTTTACATTGCATATATATATATATATATATATATATATATATATATATATTTATACCTGAATAGACGCGACTATAAACAAGACCTTAGTCGGCCCAAAAAAAACATACAAAACACTTCCAAATAGATTGGATTAAGCGTGTTTAGAATAATTTTTAATACATGATTACAAAATTATTACAATAGGTGCTTAGCCTTTACATAGAAAAAGATTACACGCTAATCAAAAACATGAATTTGGCTTCATACTCTGTATTCTGAACTGCTAGTGTACTTGTTCTTTCTATAACTTGTCCATACTACCATTCTGTACCATGCATGTATACGGTAAGCATAAAAACATACCATAGAGCTTAAGTCTGAATGTACATATCCTGATGTGGTCGTACACACGTGCGCTGATGCTCTGATCGACTGCAAGTCACTGTTCTGTATTGTCTTCTAAACTTAGTCAATTTTCACATCATAGTTTATTGTCAAAAATTCAAATGACTTTTTTGCCATAATGAAAACAAAAAATAAGCCATATACTCCCTGGGAGTCAACTTGCCAACAATCTCCCCCTTTTTCATTAATGGCAACAAAGGAATGTGGCTAAGTTACTCAAAATTAACTAATATAAAAAACTATATATTTTCTTCTCTTAACATATACTATATATTTATTTGCATATATATACACGTCTCCTCATACATACATTACTCCCCCTTTTCCATTAATGAAAAAGGTGTCAAAATTATAATTCTTTAAATACTTACTCCATGTATACATCTGGATAGGCTATCAGTAGATTCTTCATCTCTTGCTGCCAAAATCCCTTTAGTGCATCAAGTGTTAGGAGATGGGCGCATAAGGCATATGTAATCTTTTCCATCTTCGTCAAATCCATGTTGGGTCCTTGATCATAGGTAGCAATGGTTGTATCAATCTATTTAATGTTCTCATCCAGAACTACTAACGAGGGCGCAAGTGCATTTCTCAATTGAGTGTGCCTAATCCTTATCTTACTAATCTCCATTTTAGCTTTTTCTATCTTGTCTAGTTGACCTTGATAGATATTGTTGTAGATGTTTGTGTCTTGTGTGGATGTTTCAACTGATTTTCTAACAATGTCAACCAAGATATCTACCTCCTCTATCTTTTTGATGTGTTCAGAGGTGAGTTTGCATTTTTCCATGCAGTTTTCTATAACCTTCCTGCCTTTTACTACCAATTCTTTCAACATAGACTGACCAATCTTTAATGAGTTTAGATCTAAGGTAAAGTTCTTTACCAGTTCATTTAATCTTTCCTCTTTATACTCATCTTCTACAATTCTCGTAGTTGATTCTACTAAGCTTGTAAAATATGCTTTGAAGCTTGTTAGGATGCTATCTACATCATCAACTGACTGAATTTTGGCTACTTTCTTGTCCGCAGGAACTAGGTCATTCAGAATGTTTACTAATTCCAAGAAGAGAGGGATTCTCATAACCTGCTTCTCTCTGGCTTTTTCCATGGCTAGGACACTGATCTTGATCAGGTCTTCTTCTCCCCATGCATCCAAACTTGCTGAGTTAGGAGTTAAACTTGACAACAATGAGTTTGATGGTTGAATGGATGGTGTGAATATAGTATTCTGACTAGTATCCATGCATTCACTTTTTACTAGGATTTCCATAGCTGGTATCTCATTAGTTTGATTGTCTTGTTCTTTATTCAAATATTTTGAATCATTAATGGGGACTTCATCTTGCTGTAAAGATGTGTCATTAGTGTACACCTCCTTTGTTTCTTCAGTGCTTACAAATTTTTTATCAACTTTGTCCATATCATTATCAGAAGCTGTCATGGATATCTTGATATTATCAATCACTATAGTATCTCCTGAATCTTTTGTTGTATCAGAATTTATTGAAACTGAGGGCGCTAAAACCTATGGACATGTCTTAGGTGTATTTTGAATCATTGGTTTTGTAACCTGTTTGGGAGGAACTGGAGTTACCTTTGTTTTAGGTGCCATTGATGGATACATATGTCTATCCATAAACACTTGTGCAAAATCCTTTTTAGTCTCTTTCCCAACTAACTCATACTCTTTGTTCATAATATGAAGAATCCTTATCTTTGTTTTGAGATGAGGCTTTACCAAATCTAATAGAATTGCCTTCTCATCATGTGTAGAAACAAGAAGAAGATTATCCAATTTTTCTTCTCTAATCCTCATATCTTCCTTGATTGCATGCCTTTTCATTATCTCTAGAATGTTCCATAGCTTGTCTGGTATCACTATTTTGAGTTCTAGAACTGAATTTTTAAACTTGATCATGTGAGAGATGAGCATATAATGTATCTCAGATTTATCTATCTCCTAATACTTGTCATAAGCCTTTGTAATTGTATATAGTCTCCCTTCATTGAAAATATTGTTTCTTAAGACATTAAGACTAGGTTTGAAACCTACCTCAGGAGGAGCTTGTGTGTTCTTTACCCTTCTCCTTGTAGTTCTTAAGGATGCATGACTAGTGGATGCTTTCTTCCTTCCTCTAGACTTCTTGCTTGGTATAGAAGGTGGAGAGGATTCCAAATCAATTGTGGTTGATGGTGCATATGTGTCTACATTCGATTTCTTCTTTTTCCTTTTAGGCATATCATTAGTCTTTTCCATTTTCACTTCTGTAGGACTTTTCTCAAGTTATTTGGCTATTTTAGCTTCTCTAGCTCTGTCAAGATCTTCTTGTGTAACACCATGAACTTTTAGGATATTTGAGGTAATCCTTGATGCCTTCCTTTTGTTGTCAGCATTGTATAAGACATAATCAACTTGATTTGTCTTTTCTCTATAAGTACCCCATCTAGGTTCAATGGGATACTTGGGCGTAGATAGGAGGACTTGTGCATAACCTTCCAAAACATGTTCTTCAACTTCATAACCAAGAGGGTGAATCCATTTTGTTCTAGGCTCAATTGCCTCCATGCAAGTACAGTCAGTCTCCACCATGAAGCATATGGTGTCTTTGTATTTCTCAACTATTTTCTCAGGTATCCTGAACCTCTTCTGCATCTTAATCTTGAAAGTTTTGATATCCATGTCCATAGAATCCTTTGCACTACTCTCTGATGTATCTTTTAGTGATATCTGAGACATAGTGGGCTTGCTCCTATCTAGGTAAATATTTTCAACTTTACCAACAATGTGGAAGTACAAATAGATGATCAAAGAAGCAAACCTGAATATCTTTCTCTTGTCATGCTTAATGGATTTGATATTCTCTATCAGTTGTGTGCACAATAATTCATAGAGATTGTACTAAGTGTTAGCTCTCACTATCCTTATTGCTGCCAGAACTGTTGTTGTGGACACACTATTTAGTCTGCTTTCTTGCTGAAAATTGTATCCAAGTATCATAGTGACTAGTTTGATGTCATTCTCCTTAATGGGATCAACAGTCATGCCATGCCTATCACTTCTAGAAAAGAAGACTTGTTTAACCTACTTCTTAACATCCTTGCCAGTAGGAAGAGCTGGTCCAGTCTTAGGAAGTCCAGTCATCTCATGAATTAGATTTGCAGTGATGCGGATAGGAACCTCACCTATCCAGTATAGATCATCATGTATCCTACTCAGTAATATCTTCACCCATTCTGGCTCATAGAACTCATGTGCATTGGAATACTCAAAGATAGGGTTATTGGTGAGATGTGCATATTCATCCTTGAATGTATAGTGTGGTTTCATCATAGAACCCATGAGAGATGCAATGTTGTTGTCTCCAAATATTTCCTTCTTGAAATAAACATATGTGCGAATGTCTTCTACATGTATGACTCTAAGCAGAGTCCTAGAGAATGCTCCTTCAACATCATCTAGTATGGACTTGAATGGATTCTTTTTAAAGACAAATTCAGCAATGTCAAACATAACAAGGGTTGCCATACTTACTTGCAACTTGGTTAAGTAGGGTTTCACGATGATTCTAAAATGACGCAACTGCTAGGGTTCTGTTCCAATCGTTAATACATTCACAAACCAACTAGTCCTTTAAGCTGTAGTGCTTTGATGCTTGATTCTTATCCACTTTTTGAATGCTTCAATCTTAAATGCAAAGTGAGGTTTTTAAGATCTTTTTCCAATTTATATAAAGATTAATTGCATTTAATGCTTGTTTCCCTAAAGCGGTTTACAGAGAGAATTTCAAACTTTGTTTTGAATGAAGTAAAGGCAATGCATGAATGCATACAACCTTAATTTATGATCATATGCATGAATCCATAGGCATATACTCAGAGGTGAGTATACCAGCCACATAGGGGTTTAGAGCTAGAATAGCTCCCCCTAAGACCATGAGGGTCAACTATCCAGAAGTAGAAGGTGCGTCAACTAAGGATGCATCTACTACCTTGTTCTATTCATTATCCTTCTTTACTTCTACCCATATTTTATCTGAGTTAGCTTTAGCTTCCACAAGCTTAACTTTTCCTAATTCTTCAAACAAAGTCTTCTTAGGATTCTCTTGTCCTTTTGTTCTTGATTTGCAAGACCTTGAGATGTGTCCAGCCTTTCCACATGAGTGAAAAATGATAGGACATCTGATGTTGTTATTCATCATGCTACATTTCTTGGTTATGTGTCCATTGTAATTACATATCTGACATGTAATGTTCTGCAAGTTTTTTTGAGGTTGATTTCTCTGATTGAATTGAATTTGATTCCTTTGGTTCAGTTGTGGCTGATTTCTTTGATTTGTTCTGCAATGAATAGCCCTATGACCAAACTTATTGTAGGAGTAGTAGTAACCATTGAAGGGTCTTGCATTCTTACAATATCTTTCCAAGTGTCAATGCTTGTTACAAGCATAGAAAGTATGGTTGACTGCCTTGTGCTTATCTTTTGGTGGTTTTGCTTTGGTCTCTTCATGATTCTCAGTTTTCTTTTCTTCTGAAGATTCTATTTGAGCTTTCTTTCTTTCTTGTAATGAGTTGATCTCAATTTGAGCTAGACTATATCCCATACCAATGGTATCACCTTTTAGTTTTTGTGCATAAATATGTGATTGAATTAGATCAGAACTTGTGTGTAGTTTGTCAATCTTTTCTTTTTCTCTTGATAATTCAGATTCAATCTTATTCTTGATGTTTTCCAATTCCAAGATTTTCGTATTGGCTTGAATGAGTTCTTCATCTAACTATTTATTTTCTTTGTTCTTCTCTTCAATAGCTGTTAGGCTATCAACTAATTGATCATTCAATTCTTCTATCTTATCCTTTAAAGATAATTTTTCTTCATTTAGTTTCTTGACCATGTTCCCCAAATCACTCGTAGAGCAATCTTTCAGATCTTTTCTTAGTTTCTTGATAAGAATTTGTGAGCCATAAACTTTTAGCTTGAGTTCCTCATTTTATTTCTCAGATTTGTCTAGATCTTCAAGGGATGCTTCAAGATTCTTTTTCAGATGTTTGACTTCTGCTGAATCCATGATCTCCTCAAGTGGTTAAACTTTTATTTTAGATGACCAGAGCTCTAATACCAATTGTTGGAAACACTGAGAGCGGGGGGGGGTGTGAATCAATGTTTAGCTATTTATTCAATTTCAGCAACTTTAAACATAAAACAATTATATATCACTTGAAGCTTAACAAAAGATCACATAACACATAATATGATTATAGGGAAACCTTGATTAGAGGAAAACCCCAATGGGAATTAGTACCCACAAATATTGCACTAGTATAATGAACCTGTTAAAGTTCCTGTGCCCTATTAGGAGCAGTCTTTACAATGCAAGTACAATGACCTGGTTAAAGGCCTAACCCTATTAGGAGTCGTTTACAAAAAACCCTGTTAGGGGTGAGAACTCACTATCTAAGAGCTCACTACTCAATGAGAAAGAAGGCTACAACCTCCTAATAATACATATGCACTATATTTAAAAGTGAATTGTTGTATGTGACAAAGATGTTTGATCAGTTCTAGTTATGCGCTTATGCTCTTATCTTCTTTAAGGGCTCTATCTCATACTGATATCTTCATACTGCTCTACTATATATCTTCTCTGACTATTTCATCTACACTTCAAATATATCTTTACATTGCATATATATATGTTTATGCGTGAATAGACATGACTATAAACAAGACCTTAGTCGGCCCAAAAAAAATACATAACACTTCTAAATAGATTGGCTTAAGTGTGTTTACACTAATGTTTAATACATGATTAAAATATTATTACAATAGGTACTTAGCCTTTACATAACAAAAGATTACATGCTAATCAAAAACATGAAGTCAGCTTCATACTCTATATTATGAACTGCTAGTGTACTTGTTCTTTCTGTAACTTGTCTGTGTTGTCATTCCATACCATGCATGTATAGGGTAAGCATAAAAATATAACATAGAGCTTAAGTATGAACGTGCATATCCTGATGTGGTCATACACATGTGCGCTGATGCTCTGATCAACTGCAAGTCACTATTCTGTATTTTCTTCTACACTTAGCCATTTTTCACTTCATAGTTTACTATCAAAGCTTCATATGACTTTGTTGCCATAATGACAACACAAAATAAGCCATATACTCCCTAGGAGTCAACTTGTCAACACTTGCTTCCTTCAAGATGTAACATTTACTTCCAAATACTTTGAAATAATGAACATTGGGTTTATATACATACCATAATTCAAAGGGTGTCTTCTCAGTACCTTTTTTTAGTTGAACTCTGTTAAAGGTGTGAATTGCAGTGCTGATAGCTTCCTTCCAGTATTTGGTTGCAACATTGTTTTCAATCATTAAGGTTCTTGCACAATCTATAATAGATCCATTTCTTCTTTCTGCTATCCCATTTTTTTGTTGTGTACCTAGGGAAGATACTTGTCTCTTGATTCCTCTTTCATTGTAGAAATCATTGATCTCATTAGAAATGAATTCACCTCTTGTATCAGATCTTAGGAATTTATGTTTCTTTCTTGTTTCCTTCTCAACTCTGGAAAGGTACCACTTAAACTTCTAAAAAGCTTTTGATTTTTCTTTGAGAAACATAACAGTCATCATTCTGGAATGGTCATCAACAAATAGAATGAAATAATTCTCTCCTATGTAATTTTTTGTTCCAATTGGTCCACACAAATAAGTATGCACTAACTCCAAGACTTCTTCAGTATTGTAATTCTTGCTCTTGAAACTAGTTTTTCCCATCTTCCCAATTTGACATTGTTTGCATATTGCCAATTCAGGTTTCTTCAAAATAGGAATACCTCTTACTCTTTTGTTCTTTCTTCTATTGAATAGGTTATCAAAATTCACATGACACAATATTTTATGCCATAACCATCTTTCTTCTACTTGTGTAATAAAACATGAACTTTCAGTGAGTTCAATATAGAATAGATTACCTTTTGTTTTCCTGCCAGTTCCAACTAGGTTTCCCTTACCATCTAGGATATTGGCCTTACCATTCTTGAATTCTACCTTGAAACCAAATTTATTTAGTTGTGTCACACTTAGATGATTAAATCTTAGTCCTTCAACCTAATAAGCATTATCACATTTGATTCCTTCAGTTAGAGCAATGCAACCTTGACCTTTCACAAAGTAAGGTTCATCATTCGCAAAGATGACACTCCCACCATCATAGTGCTCAATATGTTCAAATTTATTTTTATCACTAGTCATGTGGTGAGAACAACTGCTATCAATTATCCAAGTGTCATTTTTTTCTAATATGAGAGAAAAATGTAGTCTTTTCATCTTCTTCATTGTCCAACTCATCCTTAATAGCAATGTAAACCATTTCATCTTCATATTCATTACTATTAGAATATTTTTCAATATAACAAGATCTCTTACCTTTGTCCTTGTATCTTTTAGAGCTTTTGAATTCTTTCTTTCCTTTGTACTTGTTTAACTTTCTCTCACCTTTGTCTTCTTTATATGGACACTTAGCAGCAATGTAACCAACCTCATGATATGAAAAACAAATCAATGGTATTCTTCCTTTGTACTGTCCTTGTCCTTTGGTAGCTATCTTTGTAAGTAGTGCTTCAATGATTTCTATATCTTCATCATCAAAATCATTGTCACTATCACTGTCAATCTGTTTTCCTTTTTAGTTTCTATCCATCTTACCAAGGTTTAATTTAGCTTTGAATGCAGACTCAAAATTGCTAGGATTAGGAGAATAATTGTCAAAATTGTCCAACTCAAAAGTTGTTAGCCTTCCAACCAATGCATCTAGAGTTATATCATTACTGCACCTCATTTGTTGAATAGCTGAAACTCTAATTACATAGATAGGAAGTAAAGTTCTCAATATCTTACTAACCACTATTTTGTCTTGAATTGTTCCACCAACAACTCTGATGACACTGACATTTTTCTTGATTCTTTCACTGTATTTTGTAATGTATTATCTTTCTTTCATTTTCATCTGATCAAACTAACCTTAGAGAATTTCCTCTTTGGCTCTCTTTACATTGTCATATCCTCCATGGATATCATGCAGTTTTGTCCACATGTAATAGGCAGTAGGGTAGTCCTTGACTTCATCAAATTCTAAATAGTTGAGTGAAGAAGCTATATTGATCATCATTATGTTATGATTCTTCATGTCCACCATCTGATCCACAGACATAGGTCTCAGTGGTTCCACATCTTTATGGTCAAAGAATTGCAAAGAAGTATCTCCAATAGTAGATATATTTAGCCTCATCAACTCTTTTCATGGAGCAAAGTTGTCTTTGTTAAGCTTTGGGATCTCCCTTCTGTAAGACATCTCTAATCTTTATCTTAGGCCTTGAAACCTTCCCTGAAATCACCAAATGCTCTGACACCAATTTTTGGAAATGAGTTGAGTAACTAAGAGGGGAGGGGTGAATCAATTACCACAAAAATAAATCCGATTCCCTTAGATTTTTTAATCAAACTTATCATTGTTACTAAGTTAACAAAGATATTCTGTTGTTACTTGGTTAGTGAAGCAATCTTAAGATATTAACTGTGATTATCCTTTAGTAATTTAAGTGCAATAACATAAAGCATAAATAAAATAACATGTACACAGATGACACCAAGATTTAACATGGAAACCCAATTTGGGAAAACCACCAATTGCAACTAGTTACTATTTTTCACTCTTCTGAAGTGAGCCCTATTAGGATTTGTTGACGTGAATTTGTGACCGGGTCTACCAACAGAGGTAAGTTGTCACTGGGTACTAGGGTACCAACCAACTTCACCTGTAAAGGTTATCTAGGGAAATGAGATTCCCCAGGCCTCCAAGCATGTGAGAGTTGGGTCTCGATAGTGCGGGGCTCAATTGGGAGATGTGACTATTTTGTTTGAGGGGGATAGATGGTTATCTTAACTCATCTTCTCTGGGGATTCAGTAAGTGGGTTTTCCTGCAAGCGTGCAGTCATTTCAAAAAATAAAATTCAAAAGATACCACAGGGTTAGAAAAATTTCATCTACCTATAGTTATGTTGAACATTCAAAATATCAACAATGCTCTAACACACTACACTAAATACCGAAGAAATATACAACTATCAGTTCATATTTTATTAGTAGCAAAGATAAGGAGGTTGTTAATCTACTTGAAGTATCAGAGAAAAGGACATGAAGAATACAAAGCATAAAATACCGTTAACCTAGAAGACAGAATGCTAACAACATCAATGAGAGAAATCTTCCTTCTTCATTAATATCTTTTCCAGCACGCACTGGTGCGTGGTACAATGGTGGCTCCAGGGGAGCATTTAACTAGTGAAAGCTTAGAAACTATGGAGCATTGAGCTCTGCAACTAAGAACTAAGAACACCAAATTGATATTAACTATGGATTGCAAAATCATCAATTTCTCTGACCCTTGGAATCAGGTCAGACTTATTATTTATACACATCATTTAACCTAAAGACTAACCTAACTTATTTCACACTTCACAATATAATACAATTTTCAGGTGCCCGGTACTACCTGCACCACGTTACAAAAGACCTCGAAGATGGAGAAGGTTTGACACGTCAGAAGAATAAGACAAGAAAAGTGAAGTGGAAGAATTAGCCTTGAGAAGAGAGCTGGGGATCCCTGGGGATCAAGGCTACATGCCTCATAAATGGGAAAGCAACACCCTTTCTCCGATGCATCAAGTGTAGCATTGAAGCGGTGCCTTGGGAAGACCATCTGTCAGAAAACCTCCTGTCAAGATGACATGCCTTGCCACAATTACCTACCTTCTGACAACCTTTATTGAGTGCATTGAAAGTGACTGGTTGGCCTTAGGACCCAAGACACAGGTCACTTAAAGAATACAAAAATGTGGTATCCAGAATTTTGGGATCTGGGAACTTGCATTCTGAAAGAATGAATGAATACAACCAATATGGGGGTTGGTGGGGTTCTCCAGAATCCAGAGAATTTTATTGTTCCTTATGATTTTTCCCAAGCTTCAAGTACTTTGCCAAAGCTATCTTCATCTATATCCTTGATGTTGTCCCACCTACTTCTGATAGCCTCCAATGCCTCTTGAAAATCCTTGGCCCCGGTTCACAGTTCATCTACCATTTTGATGGCATCATGTGATTGGATCATGGTCTTGGACAATCTGGATAGCCTTCTCTAGAAGAAATATCCGACAGGTAGATACAGGGACTCCATCTGCTCATCAAACTTGCTGAGGACATAGTCCTCCGGGGTACATGCCCCGGTGGTGAAGGGATCAAATTGCGATACTCCAACCATGAATGCTTTGAATAGACCCAAGGGGTATTGGTTGGATGTTACCTTTTCTTTCAAGGTCTTAACCAGTTACTTGCATACCTTACCCCTGAGGACAAGTCTAGAGTATTGGGCCTGGAGGGAATCATATGACTCGTCCCCAAAAATCTTGGACTCTCTGGCGACTTCTTCACCTATGTTGCAAATTTCTTCCAGCCTGGTCCTCCATTTTTCATACTTGGCTAGATCTTTCTCCCATATAATAGTGGAGCCCTTTGCCTAGTTGAGAAGAATGTAGACCTGATAAAGGTCTGGGAGGGATGCTACCAGAAATTGTCTCATGGAAGTTATTTGCTTGGTAGCCCACCCATCCACAAATTATGCTTTTCTTTTCATGACCCATAGAGAGTCCACATCACCCTGTGCAAGCGACAATCTAGAGGAAGTGGTTCTAGGGTGGACTTCGGCTAAAGGCTATGTTAGTTCTGCCAGAAGTGCAAGGAGATTGACATTTGTTTCTCTTTCCTCATGAATCTTCTCGCCTTGTTTGATGCATCTGGCCTCTATTGCCTTGGTGGTTTCTTTCAGCAAGTCCAATTCACCTTGCTTATCCCTCTTCCCCAATGCTACTTCTATTATGTTTTATTCTTTTGGCCTTACGACCACTGCATCAAGAGGGGGTGTTGCGATGGTTGCAACTGTAATACTGGTGGGACCAGTCCAGAGAGTATGGAATGCCCATGCTTTTTTGGGCTTCTTAGCCTCTGTATTCCTAGCCATCATTTCGTCTAGTGAGAGTGGAGCACTTGTGGCTACCACTGGGGCTTTCCTCTTCTTGGATTACACTAGCCATTGGGGTGGCTGGGGCAGCTTTGCTATCAAGTCTTGAGTACTTACATTTTCCTCAGCATCTGACGGTGGATTTCTGGGATGCACTTTGTCTTCAGGCTCTTTCTCCTTCTCCTACTCTCGTTCCTTTTTTGGTTCCCTAGAACCTTCTATATTCTCTTCCATAATGGCATCTTCCATTGTGTTATCCAAAGCCTTCCCCCCAGTCTTAATATCATATGTATTTTTGGGGAATTCTTTGTCCCTCCCAGTGTCAATTGATTCAAATTTTTCATTATCTGGGGCTTCTTGATCGATCTTTTACTGCTAATCTGCTTTTCCCATGTCACCCTCATCTATTGGGGCATTCTTTTCCATTGGATTATCTACTGGGGGTGGGTGAGGGCACTTGCCAAAGTTCAACAATGTAGCCACCTTGACTACTTTGCCAAATGTGTTCCAGGATGCGTGCTCTCTCAGAGTAACCATCAACACTTGAAGCGTGATGGTTGGAGGTACGGTTGTTCCCTCAGGTCTGGGTTCTTTGACCATTATTTTCTCATTTGTGGGCTGCCTTGGTGTTTCTTCAATCTCTTGGATCGGTATCTCATCTTGCTCAAGCCCCTCTTTTGTTTCCTCCTATGCTTCTTGTTCTGGTACTGCCTCTTCTTCTGGGGCTTCTTTCTCTATAGGGGCCTCTTCTTTATCTTGCTTGGAAATCTCTTCTACCATGTGACTTATATCCCCTTGTAAGTTTAGAATTTCATCTGCCCCAAATACATCATCAAATTCATCATGTGGGGGTGGGTCGTCAGGGATTTCTTTGATTTTTGGGGAATCCGAACTAACCTCAATTGGAGGCATTTCTAGCATGCCAGGGGTGGTGGTTGTGCTTGGTGTGGGGGTCACTATTGTTTTATTCTTTCTTATAAGTGAATCCATGGTATCCAAAAAGCTAGTAGACTCTGCCTTAGTGAAAGTCTGTCTTCTCATCATTGCAGCCAATGATGGGGATCCCGCCAAGCGAGCAGATGCCATTGAAGTTATAGGGAGACCGACGGATACCTGCATGCTGATTTGCTGGCTGACCAGCTTTGCTAACTCTATTTTCTGATGTAATTGAGACATTAGAAGCGTGGGGACCTGAGGAGGTGCCTTGGGAACCAGCACTCCCTCTTTCTCTTTCCCTTTACTTGTGCTTGGTTCAGCGGCTGCGAAAAATGAAGAAGATTTGATGTCGGCTGAAGAGGGAGTAGTCCATTTGATTGTTGGCCTTTTCCAGGTGCTCTTGGGACATGCCTGGGAAAAATACTAGTGAATTTCCTCAAAAATGGGGTGGCATACCCCTTCAATTGTTAGGTCCTCCGGGATGGACCAATCTACCGGAGGAGGATACTATTTATCCAGCCCTTTTCCTTTGTATGTTGGATCCTCCAGTGGCATGTCATCTTTAAATCCCTTTGGGAAGGTCAAAAGGTCAAGTGCTTTAATGAGCCCTTTTCTCATTTGTGTGTGCTTTCAGGCCCAAAGATCAAAACTATCCTGGTAGTCTGCCCAAAAGTCTTTAATGTCTTCTTCATGGGCTGGGGACGCCTGGGGAAGTGTTGTGGCAATCTTGTCGAGAGGATCATAATTTTTTCAGGCGTGGTGGAATTCCACCAGCCCCAGGCTTTTCAACTCATTCTCTACCTCTTTTTCCATGGTGAGGCTACACATATAATCCCCACAATGGATAGGGAATGGAACATTGGTAACCTTCTTCACTGTGAAAAGGGCATGTAAATCCAAAATCTACCTGCAAAACTCTAAAATAATAATTTTGTCCCCGCAATAGCGGGGAAGAAGATGGGGCTTCCCATTGAAGCCTGTCACCCTAATGTAGGTGTGGTGTCAGAATTGGATGAAATAATGGCCATAGGTGCTGACCAGGGTCATCACCGCCTATGATAGTCTATACCCAAAATCCCAGGTAAGGGTTAAGATATTGTGGTAAATGAATGCATCATTTACCTAGTAGAAGTTCAAGAAACTGATCTCCCACTATAATTGGGGATAATGATCTCATGGTGTGACCTGCCCTAGCCCATTCTTAAGTTCCCCAACTATTCCCAACCCTAGAAAAGCCAGTCTTTGTTGGGCTAATGCCCACAACACATACGATGTCATGTAAAATTGGGAACTCTGGATAACTGCCTTTATTTGTGTATCCACGTGATTAGCTATAATAGCTGCCCAGTTGAAGGTCTGGTTATGGGTTGTGATGTAGTATAGAAAATAGTACATCCACACCAAGAATTCCTGGGTGTGGGGCCATCCAAAGATCCTACATAGAAATATTATACCCACCTAGATGGGCTCTTTGAAATCCCCGCGGGGAATTTCCAACTTCATTCTTTTGTGGTCTCACTTTGGAGACTTCAGCCACTGACTGTTGAGGTGTTTCCAGGAAATTCCTTCAACATCACTAAATTCCTCTAATAATTTGGCCCTGGTGATGATAGTGGACCCTTTGAACTAAGGAATCCCCAATTGGGAAGATAAAGTTGGAGCGTCTAAGATGATGATTATGGCGGGGTATTGTAGCGGTCGGGGATCTGGAAGCAGAACTGTGTGAGTAGGTGCATTGTATAGTATTTCCAACTACTTTATTAATTCCAGTGACTACACCGAACATGGAAAGTTTGCAGCCTTTATGATGCCAGAGGTGGCGAAACAAGTGGTCATTTTGTCTCCTTTGGCCTTTAACATGTAAATGGCCTGAATCAAACCTTGCAATTTGACGCAAGTTTTGGGGTCTGTATCTATTATTTCCTAGACTTTGGAGACCACCTTGGACCCCACAATAGTTCCCTCCTTTGGATATTTGGAGGTTAAAGGCAACTTTGCTAACATTCTCTCCATTTTGGACTTTGTAGTTTCCCGGGTGGAAGTGGTAGGTAGATCCAGACTATCAGGAGGGGCAATAACATTAGATATCTTCGATCAATCTATTTGCAACCTGCAAGACCAAAAAAGTGTTAGAACATGATACATACATAAAGATCACTAAAGTTTCAAAACATTGCCACCCTGCTTCACCTGTCCAACAAATGTTACATTCATCAAAATAATCCCAAAATACTTGAAATAATCGTGAGTTAAATCCTGAGGTGTCTGGATATACTAACAGGAGGAAATACAAGATAGGGGGCAGGAGAGGCTTGGAGTTTAGACAAAATGGTCATTGTCATGCTGATGTGATTGATGGGAAACCTAATTTGGCTAACATGGGTTGGTACATGATCACATGGCAGGCACCATAAAGGCATTGAAAGCATTAATTAAGACAAGTAGGCTGACATAGGGAAAAATGAATTTTAGATAGGACATGTTTGAATGCTCACTCATGGGAAATTAATCCCGCCATCAATGTGATGAGACAAAGGAGAGAGAAATCCACCATGGCTAGAACTAGTGAGGTGCCAAGTTTGAACCATGGCAACTCCGTCTCAACGAGCTAGGTATCATGGGGTGAAAATGCAAGACAAAGCACAAGGAACTCATGAGCTTGGAAGGATATACATAATATATACATGCATAAAAATGCAGAGGGTCAAGGGCCAAAATAGATATACACAAAATATACATTATTTACAAATATTTATAGGGACACATGAACTATCCCAAGATACTATACATTATTTACATTAATCTATGACCACGCAGAAGACAAACAACCTTTTGGCGGTGCCAACTCACCAACGGGAGGCAGACCAAAACACAAAAACAAAAACTAGCAAGACAAAAGTGAAACGAAGAAAAACAAAAAAAAAACCAGAGAACAAAAGAAGAAAAAACAAGAAAAACATGGAAATGACAAAGAACTAGAGAACCCACCTAGAAATCTATAGAAGAGTGGGGGACAAAACACACCAAGAGCACTCTTGTAGCATGCCCTATCCTCAAATGACCATGAACAAGCACCCTGAATCAACTAGCAGCAACCCACTAAGCATTGAATAATCACAACTTAATCACAATTTAGGTCACCTAAGGATCGCTCTGAATGCACAAGTGTTTTTAATCATGGTAACTACAAAAGTGGTGTGTAATTTCTATTTATACCCAGTGTAAAATCATGTTATCGCCTTTCTCACAAAACTCTGGAACAGGAAAACCGCCGGACTCCGGGCCTGGGGATTCCACACAACCATATCTTCTTGTGAGAAGGAGACATTGTGGAGGGGAATCCCAAAGGCCCAAAATCTGGCTTTGGAAAGAACAAACAAACTTTGGGACCGAGTCCTGGAGACATGAAAGACCAAAGCAGAAAGAAAAAAAAATATCGTGGGAGGGAAAACCTGGAGAAGAAACAAAGAAAACAAAAGACAAGACAAACAAGGAAAGAGCCCAAAAGTGAAAAGAGGGGACCCAACATTTTGCACACAAAATGTAGGGATGGGTATGCAGGGCATAACAAATGGTGACTATCTGGGATGAATGCCTTGGCACATTCGAGAACTATAGAATCCTTGGTTAGCAAAAATGGAACCAATCGTTACTTGGAGCATCCTGTTTGTAAGGCGTGAAGTGTTTGAGAAAATCTACCTCATAGATGATTTAATCCTTGGTCTTTCGTCATTTGTGGAGTGTGTGCTTTGGAAGAAAATCAAGTCGATGACCTCTGGGAGAAGTAGAGAAGAGGCACTAAGTATATTGATCCAAACTCATAAAATTTTCTTGTTTCTCCCAGATATCATAGTTTTCATCCCATCTTTTCTTTCTTCACTATTTTATTCTTTTCTGGATGGGAAAGCGGTACTTCTTTCACCATTAAGCTCAAGCTTATCTTAATTCAATGGTAGTACTTCTTTCACCCTTCCATCCATTTCAATTTTCTAAATAGGGAAGGAAAACTCCAAACCTGGAAATAATTTTAAAAGTTTAGACTTGGGACAATAAACCAATGCGACCAATCTACTCTCGGTGTGTCTGATTACTTGTTCCTTTAGATTTTGATTCAACTGATTGCCAGACTTTCAAGGATAAATCTGATGGAGATTGCTCATAGCTTGCTACCAGACTTACAAAATAACTCTGGAGACCAGACCAATTCCACCATGCTAACAAAAGATTCCAAGTTCACCATAATATGAAAGGTACCATCCTGGAGACTAGATGTCATGCAAGGCATACCAGCATACAAAAAATGGGGAGCAAAACATTGGGGACCTAGAAAGAAAACAAAGAAAAGCAAAGGACAAAAAAAAAGGAAAGGAAACAAGGGCGATCCCAGAGGACAGCCGACAACTATTTACAAGGCACCCCAAATAGGATACCGGGTAAAGGAATATTTACAAGCAAGGAGATTTACATATAATACAACTCAAGACACACCTGCCTTACTCAAAATAATGTTTGAGAAATTTTTCATTGACAAGCAATAGGACAGGTTCCCCGATCATGGTATTGAGGCAATAGGTTTTTTCCCCACATATTTCTGAGATCAAATATGGTCCGAGCCAGAGCCGTTGGAACTTAGTGTGCTTTCCTTTCTTTTCCTAGGCTTCACTAGGAACCTGAAAAGAAAACAAAGAAAAGAAAAGGACAAAAAAAAAGGAAAGGAAACAAGGGCGATCCCGGAGGACAGCCGACAACTATTTACAAGGCACCCCAAATAGGGTACTGTGGAAAGGAATATTTACAATCAAGGAGATTTACATATAATACAACTCCGGACACACCTACCTTACTCAAAATAATGTTTGAGAAATTTTCCATTGACGCGCAATGGTACGGGTTCCCCAGTCATGGTATTAAGGAGATAGGTGTTTTCCCCATAGATTTTTAAGATCAAATATGGTCCGAGCCAGAGCTGTTGGAACTTAGTGTGCTTTCCTTTCTTTTCCTGGGCTTTATCCCATAAGAGGACGAAATCCAAAATCTGAAAGGCCTTATACTAGACTCTTCGGTCAAACTATCATTTTACCACTGCTTGGTGATGCACAAAATTTTTAAGGGTTGTGTCTCCTTGTTCCTCCATCTGCACAAGATTTAGGAGCCGAACCTCCATAATATTATCCTAATTGTTGAATTCCTGCATGAACTATAAAACTGGGATCTGTAAGTTAATGGGGAACACTAGGTTCTGGCTGTAGACCAGATGGAATGAGGATGTCCCCAGGGTGGCCTTAATGCAAATATGATCTACCCAGAGGGAGAATCTCAACTTTTGGTGCCAGTCCCAGGGATTCTATTTTAACAGGTGTTTGATCACTTCAAGGAATTTTTTTTGTTGACTTAGCAATGCCATTCCCCTGAGGGTAATAGTTGATGGAGAAATTTAGAGTGATCTTCCGGTCATAGGTCCACTCAAGTAATTGTGCCAAAGAAAATGTTGGACCATTGTCACACATTATAGCAAAGGGCATTCCAAATCTTGTGATGATGTTTTCTTTTAGGAATTTGATGACTACGTCTGTCATATTATTTTTGCAAGGTATCGCTTCAGACCACCATGTGCAATAATCAGTAGCAGTTAGGATGTACCAGTGGTTGGCCAATGAGTTGGGGTTGATTTCTCCAATAAAGTCAAATTCCCATTGGGCAAAAGGTCTAGCTTCAAAGACTGACTGCAAAGACATAGCCGGGTTACATTCATGATGTGTCATGATTTGGAAAGTCTGGCAGTTCTAGACGTGAGTGTAGATGTCTTTGAAGATACAGGGCCAATAGTATCCAACCCATAGAATCTGATAGGTAGTGGCATTAGCTGAGGAATGCCCAGTTCCAAACTCCCTGTGAAATTCCTCAATTATTTTTGTAGCTTGAAGCCTATTGATGCACCGGAGGTACACTCCTTCATAGTTCCTCCAGAAAAGCGTGGCATTTTTTATCATGAAATGTGCACTTTTCAACCGCAGGGTGTGGCATTTGTTTGGAGGCAATCCCTCTAGGCATCTATTATTCAACAAAAGTACACCAAGACTGTGTACCATGGGTCTCGAGTGATGGACTCCACCATATATGTCTGACATTTGATGTGGGGAGCCTCTTCCACTATCGCTCTACTTAGTCCCTGGCCTTGAACTATTTTTATGGGTTGCATTTCCAAATCATATTCCTGGAGGATGGCCATCCATTTCCCCCATCTTTCACCCAATTCACTCTGCATCAGCAGAGATTTCACCACCTGTTCTGAGATGATAGCATGCACCTTGCTCCAGAGAATATAATGCCAGAATTTCTTCACAGGGTGAATGAGAGAAAAAGCCTATTTTTTTAAGGAAAAATACCAAACTTTAGTGTTCTTGAAGGGGGAGCTCCTGAAAGCTATGGGTCATTCTTCCCCTTCAACCTTTTGGGTCAATACTGTCATGACAAAATGCGGTGAAGCAAAGGAATAGATATAGAAAGGGAGGGAATATTCTGGACTAGCCAGAACTGGTGCCTCCATTATCATCTATTTAATCTAGGAAAACACCCTCCTTTCTTTAGGACTCCACTCAATTTTTGTAGCTTTTTTCATCATTTTGTTGAGTGGTTTTACAATTTTGGTGAATCCAATGATGAACCGTCAGACAAATTTGATCTTTCCAAAGAAAGATCTCATTTCCTTCTTGCTGCCAGGAATTTGTAGATTTAGCAGTGCTTCAACTCTCTCAAGGTTGATGGATATACCCTTCTCAGAGACAATATGCCCAATAAACTTCCCTTTTGTGACCCCCAAATATACATTTCTTATGGTTGAGGGATATTCCATACCAACGACATCTCTCACAATTCTGGGTGAGGTGGGCGGAATGATCATGTCTGTCCTAGGAAAAGATGGTCAAATCATCCATGTAGATGATTATACACCGATTCACAAGGCCCTTGAGCGCAATGTCCATGGCCTACTAAAATGTGGCTCCTACATTAATCAAGCCAAAGGGCATTCTCTGGTAGAAAAATGTTCCCCACTTGGTGGTAAACATCATTTTATCTCCATCTTCAAACTTAACCATAACTTGGTTATACCCAGAGTACCCATCCAAGAAGGACATCATTTGAGATCCATTCACGATTTGCAATACCTTATCCAATGAGGGGAGAGGATGATTGTCTTTCTTAGAGGCCTTGTTCAAATTTTGGAAATCCACACAAAGGCATATTTCACCACTTTTCTTCCTCATAGGGACTAGGTTTTCCACCCATGTAGTTTTCTAGATTGGGAAGATTATCCAGGCTAACAGTAGTTACTGAACCTCCTTGTGTATTAGAGACTCGATCAGTGGGTTAACCGGTCGCTGCTTTTGTCGGAAAGGCTTAGCATCAGGTTTGAGTGGGATAGTATGAGTCATAATGGATGTGTCATAAGTTTTTAGGTCCTCATATCCCCATGCTATCACATCAATGTATTCTCAAAGAACCACGAGAATCTTCTCCTTGTCCTCAGGGGAGCAGGAGGTGCCAATGTGTATCATTTTCTCTTCACCGGGCTGGCCGATGTTTACTTTCTCAAATTTTCCTCCCTCAGAGGAGGATGATATCTTTTCCTAGCCCCAAGGGTCTGAGTCAAAGATTCTTTCAAGTGCAACCATCCCCTTTGGTATGGTGTTGGTCAGTAGGTCCATGATCCCATCATCTTCATCACCCTACCCAGTGTTATCATGATCTCTTTCTTCCACTATCTGGTCCTCAAAGAAACCAACATTGGCCATGAAGGCTAGGATATGCTGATCATCCTCAAAGACCTGAAAGTGGGTGACATTATCTAGAATGGACAGGGTGGGGATCATCTCAACAGAAAATCTCCAAAGTCGTGAACCAGCCACAGGCTCAAGTGTACTGGAAAAAACATCAAGGGCATCTAGGACATAGTTCTGTCTCTGGAGAATAAGATTGATGCTGAAGGCATCAAAATCCTCAATAAGGCTCCATGCCTGGTTGCGGTATGAAACCAAATTCTTATCGTGACAAGTTTATTGACTCTGAACTTGTTTGAAAATCAAATCTGAATAACCCACAGTCTGGAGGTGAGTGATTCCTTTCCTTAGTCCAAATAGGAGCCTGAGGACCAAGGCCTCATACTCTGTGACATTTTTTGTGCAGTTGAATTGTAGCCTATAGGACATGAGGAAATATTTTCCCCACGGGTTGATCAATTCCACTCTGTCCCCACCGCCTTGTTTGGACTAGGACCCATCAAAATTAAGGGTCCACAAATCGTGGTTTGTTGTCTGGGGCTGGGAAGTTGAAGTTGCCTTTAGATTATTTTTGGGAGGATTGGGAGGAGTTTCCTCTAGCACTGATGGTACGTAGGTGAGATTTGTCTCCGAAGGGGTTTGTGATTGAGATCCCCAGACACGTGGTGCTGAAGAGGCACTTCTAGTAGGAACACTGGGTTCTGGGGAATCATCTGCATGTTCTTTGTTTTGGAGGGCATTGATGTGCCGGGTAGCAGCTGAAAAACAAGGCTCACACTCGAACTCCAAATGTTTCTAATAATGCACCTAGCACCAAGTTTTGGACAAGAGTGCGGCGTGGGTTTCTATGATACCCTGAGAGTTAATCTCATCCTTCAATTTTTATTCTAGGTCCTAGGTTCTCTACAGAATTATGGGATCCTCCCTGGGGGAAGTCTCAGAGAATAGGACCTTATTTAACCTTCTAACCTCGATGAGGGCCTATTTAATCTGGGGTTCACTTTCAACCTAGATCTTGTTAGATTCTCCTTCCCAGGGGAGCCACAAGTGGGAGAAGTCAGTCGAGAAGTACTCGTTCATGGATTTGGATCAATTCTAACTTATCAACATCCCATAAGTCTCTGGGATTTCCACCACTTGGATGTTAATAATGTTGGCTATCCTGGGGTCCTAGATGAGTTTAATCTACACACTCTTCAGTTCACCCACCATTTTTACAGCAGTCTTATCGAGTTGGATTATTGCGCCGTTAGATGGGGTGGGTTGAAATCTGAGCTTTGGCATATAGATAGGGGCATGATGTTTCCCAAAGCCCTAGAATCTACTAGGCAGTTGTGTATTTTTTTCCCTTGTATGTTCAGGCCTAGTAGGAAGGGAGGATCTTCAGTGTTTCCCTGGAAGACAGCCACGTTGGCATCTTCAAAAGAGATAGTCTTAGGCAGGCAAGTGACGGCTTCTAGGTTTCCCAAGAGTTTCAAAAGGGACTTCTTCTACTTGGGATAGTTGAGTAAAACCTCTATCAAAGTCATGGAGGTGGTGGTTTGTTCTAATGCCTTCGTGATGTCAAACCTTCCTCCTGGGAACTGGTGGATTCCCTCAGTCAGGTCCTTAGCTTGGTTAGAGATAAAACCTTTTGGAGGGATAGACCAATCAGTTGTATGGTCCCAGGGAGGAGTATCTTTGGGAGGTGTTGGCATGTAAATTGGTCCTTTACTAGCCTTACTCTGAGTGTTATAGGGAGCCCTTGGGTTGGTGAAGGCATTGGCCTCAAAGGCCAGAATAGATTCATCAATGAACCCCTGTAGTTTGGGTTCTTCCTCATCTTCTATGGCGGTCCCAAAGAAGACAGTCTCATAGGTGAATGCCCCGTGAGTGGGCTCTTGCACAAGAGGCTCTGGGGGAATAGGATCAAAAGCTTGTTGTCTGTCCAGCTGGGAAATCATGATGACTTTCTCCATTGTGGCACAGTTTACCTCATTGTGAGAGCTTGTGTCATGCAATCTAAACTAGTTGGTCATGGGATGGAAATATGAAAATGGTGTGAAATGGGATGGTCCAACACCATTCTGATTGGTGTTTTGGTTTAGAGGTGGGCCTCTAGCATTGGTGTTATTATTCCATTGATGTTGGTTTGGCCAGGGCCCGTTGTTATAATTTCTTCTTCTGGAATTGTTGTTCAATTGGCTAGAGAAAATATTCCCTCTCTGGGAATTGGAATTCTGGGGCGCGTAAGATCCTACCTTTAGTTGACCCATGTCCATAGTTAGGGTGGAAAACATTCGCTAGAGGGATTCAACCTCGATGGTCAACTAGGTGTTTGCGTCACAGTGTGACGGTTGTTGTTGGTGGTTCCATGGAAAAGTGACAGTATTTTTTAGAGTCAAGGGAGGAAATCCTCTAGCTGTACATGACTGAAAGAAAGGCACTATGGCCGGTTGTGTGTATGGTTGTTGCATTTGCTGTGGCTAGTTCCAAGGAAAAGATTCTAGACCCAGCACTATCTGGGTCTGTGATGGATATATGTACTAGGCCTGCTGGTCTATCAGCGGTGACAGGGGATTCATGGCCATCATAGGAGCTCCCATTGCCTAATTGGGATTATATCCCCTGGTGTAAGAAGTTCTACTAGGTATCAAGTTGAACGGCATGCTCTGCCCAATCCCGCCCAGGGATTTGTTGAGGCCATGGGATAGTTCTAAGGCTAGGTTGTAAACCTTCACCAAAGTATCCGATCACCCGAAGTGATAGTTCTCAAGAGGAAAGTGGCAACAAAGGGGTCCATTGCATTGAGATAGGTCTAGATAGTCACCTCTGTGGAAGGGACAAAGGGACCCATGCACCTTTTCAAGGCGTGTTGGAACCAGTGATTGAATGCTGCAAGAGGTTCATTCGATTCTTTCCTAATAGAGATGAACTGGCTATGGGACCATGCTGGGTCCATGTGTACATAGAAGGTAGCCAGGAAGGCATCCTCCATGTCTTGCAAACTATTGATGGAGTTGGCAGGAAGATTAAGGTACCAGTTTAGTTTGTTCTATCCCAGGGATAGAGGGAACATTTGGGTAACAACATCTTGATGTTGAAGCCGGTGTCGATTCATGGCATCCTTGTATGCCTGCAGATGCTCTTCTATGGTTCATGAGCCTAAGTGCTCATATTGAGGACAAATATTTTCTAGGTGTGAAGGAAAATCATTGATTGCACCTAGAAAAGTTCCCATTGGGGACCCGATATTTCAAAAATATGCAGCCATTGGGGGAGTTGGATTTTGACTGGGTTGGGCACTAGTTCCCAGGATCGTCTAGGGGAATTGGGTATTCTATGGTATTCTAGATCCCCAGAAAATGGTGGCTAACTTGACTTTTAGGGTCTATTTCTTCTGAGTGGGAGGATCGAGTTTGACAAACCGTCTAGGATTGTGAGCTTATCTAAGGATTCTTTTGAATCTTGCTGGTGAAAATGATCCAATCCCACTTAAGGTTTGACTCCTAAAACTATGGCTTGGGGAACCCTCAGGTAGTGTAAAATATAAATCCTCAGAGGGGGACAAGTTCATGCCCTCCTTCTAGTGCCAATTTCTGTTGATGTGACTTTGTGACCAGGTCCGCCAACAGAGGTAAGTTATCACTGGGTACCGGGGTACCAGCCAACTTCACATGTAAAGGTTGTCCAAGGAAATGAGATTCCCCAGGCCTCCAAGAACATGAGGGTCAGGTCTTGACAGTGCGAGGCTTGGTTGGGAGATGTGACTATTTTGTTTGAGATAGATAGCTGGTTATCTTAACTCATCTTTTTTGGGGCTTCAGGTAAGTGGGGTTTCTTGCAAGCATGCATTCATTTCAACAAATAAATGTCAAAAGATACCGCAAGATTAGAAAGATTTCATCTACCTATAGTTATGTTGAACGTTCAAAATATCAATAATTCTCTAACACACTACACTAAATACCGAAGAAATATACAACCATCAGTTCATATTTTATCAGTAGCAAAGGAAAGGAGGTCATTAATCTACTTTAAGTATCAGAGCAAAGGACATGAAGAACACAAAGCATAAAATACCATTAACCTAGAAGATAGAATGCTGAGAAAATTATTGAGAGAATTCTTCCTTCTTTATTAACATTTTTTCCTACGAGCACTGGTGTGTGGTGCAATGGTGGCTCTAGGGGAGAATTTAACTACTGGAAGCTTAGAAACTATGGAGAATTGAGCTCTGCAACTAAGAACTGAGAACTCCAAATTTCTATTAACTATGGACTGCAGAATCATCAATTTTGCCAACCCTTGGAATGAGGTCAGAATTATTATTTATACACATCATTTGACCTAAAGAATAACCTAAATTATTTTATACTTCACAATATAATACAATTTTTAGGTGGCTGGTACTACCTGCACCACGTTACAAAAGACCTCGAGATGGAGAAGGTCTAACATGTCAGAAGAATAAGACAAGAAAAGTAGAGTGGAAGAATCATCCTAGAGAAGAGAGCTGGGAGGAGAGAGAAGAAAACTGATCCCCTAGGGATTGAGGCTACATGCCTCATAAATGGGAAAGTGTAGCCCTCTCTCTGATGTGCTAGGTGTAACATTGAAGTGGCACCTTGGGAAGACCATCTCTCAGAAAACCTCCTGTCAAGCTAATGTGCCTTGTTGCGATTACCTACCTTCTAACAACCTTTATTGACTACCTTGAAAGTAACCAATTGGCCTTGGGAACCAGGACACGGGTCACTTAAAGAATAAAAAAATATGGGATCCATAATTCTGGGATCTGAGAACTTGCGTTTTGAAAGAATGAATGAATACAACCAATATGGGGGTTGGCATGGTTCTCCAGAATCTAGAGAATTTTATTGTTCCTTATGATTTTTCCCAAGCTTCTAGTACATGGCCAATGCTTTCTTCATCTATATCTTTGATGCTGTCCCACCTACTTTTGACAGCCTCCAATGCCTCTTGAACATCCTCGGCCCCACTTCGGAGTTCATCTACCATTTTGATGGCATCATGTGATCGGATCATGGTCTTGGACAATCTAGATAGCCTTCCTTGGTTGAAATCTTTGATAGGCAGATACAGGGACTTCATCCACTCATCAAACTTACTAAGGACATAATCCTCCAGGCTACATGTCCCAGTGGTGAAGGGATCGACTTTCGATACTCCAACCATGAATGCTTTGAACAGACCCAAGGAGTATTGGGTGGCTGTCACCTTTTCTTTCAAGGCCTTAACTAGTTCCTTGCATACCTCACCCCTAAGGACAAGTCTAGAGTACTAGGCCTAGAGGGAATCATATGACTCATCCTGCAAAATCCTAAACTCTGTGGTGACTTCTTCACCTATGTTGCAGTTTTCTTCCAGCCTGGCCCTCCATTTTTCATACTTGGCTAGACATTTCTCCCATATAATAGTGGAGCTCTTTGCTTGGTTCAAAAGAACGTCGACTCAATAAAGGTCTGGGAGGGATGCCACCATAAATTCTCTCATGGCAGTTATTTTCTCGGTAGCCCACCCATCCATAACTTGTTCTTTTCTTTTCATGACCCGCAAAGACTCCACATCACCCTATGCAAGCAACAATCCAGAGGAAGGGGTTCTGGGGTAGACTTTGACTAAAGGTTGTGTTAGTTCATCCAGAAGTGTGAGGAGATTGGCATTTGTTTCTCTTTCCTCTTGCAGCTTCTGGCCTTGTTTGAGGTATTTGGCCTCTATTGCCTTGGTGACTTCTTTCAGCAAGTCCAATTTTCCTAGCTTATCCCTCTTCCCCAATGCTACTTCTATTATGTTGTAGGCTTCAGGCCTTATGACCACTACATCTACATCAAGAGGGGGTGTTGTGATGGTTGCAACTGTAATACTGGTGGGACCAGTCTAGAGAGTATGGACTGCCCATGGTTTCTTGAGCTTCTTAGCCTTTGTATTCCTGGCCATCATTTTAGCTAGTGAGAGTGGAGTTCTTATGGCCACCATAGGGGCTTTCCTCTTCTTGGATTCCACCAGCCATTGGGGTGGCTGGGGCGACTTTGTTATCAAGTCTTGAGCACTTACATTTTCCTCAGCATCTGGTGGTGGATTTCTGGGATGCACTTCGTCTTCAGGCTCTTTCTCCTTCTCCTACTCTCGTTCCTTTTCTGGTTCCCTAGAACCTTTTGTATTCTCCTCTATACTGGAATCTTCCATTGTGTTATCTAGAGCCTTTCCCCCGATCTCAATATCATCTGTATTTTTGGGGACTTCTTCGTCCCTCCCAGTGTTAATTGATTCCACATTTTCATTATCTGAGGCTTCTTGATCGATCTGTTGCTACTGCTCTGCTTCACCCATGCCACCCTTGTCTATTGGGGCATTCTCTTCCATTGGAGTATCTACTAGGGGTGGGTGAGGGTGTTGGATGAATTTCAACAATGCGGCCGCCTTGACTACTTTGCCAAATGTGTTTCAGGGCACCTGATCTATCAGAGTAACTAACAACACTTGAAGCGTGATGGTTGGAGGTATGGTTCTTCCCTAAGGTCCAGGTTATCTGACCATCAGTTGCTCATTTGTGGGCTGCCTTGGTGTTTCTTCAATCTCATGGATCGATATCTCCTCTTTCTCAAGCCCCTCTTGTGTTTCCTCCCATGCTTCTTTTTTTGGTACTGCCTCTTCTTCAGGGGCTTCTTTCTGTATGGAGGCCTCTTCTTTATCTTGCACAGTGATCTCTTCTACCATGTGACTTATATCCCCTTGTAAGTTCATAATTTCATCTGCCCCAAATACATCATCAAATTCATCATGTGGGGGCGGGTCGTCAGGGATTTCTTTGATTTCTGGGGATTCCAAACTAACCTCAACTGGAGGCATTTCTGGCATGCCAGGGGCAGCGGCTGCGCTTGGTGTGGGGTCACCATTGTTTTCTTCTTTCATATAAGTGAATCCTTGGTATCCATAATGCTAGTAGACTCCACCTCAGGGAAAATATCTCTTCTCATCATCGCTGCCAATGATGGGGATCCCGTTGGATGAGCAGATGCCATTGGTGTTATAGGGAGACTGGCAGAACCTTGCATGCTGATTTGCTGGTTGGCCAGCTTTTCCAACTCCATTTTTTGATGTAATAGAGTCATGAGAAGGGTGGGGACCTGAGGAGGTGCCTTAGGAACCAGGGCTCCCTCTTTCTCTTTCCCTTTACTTGTGCTTGGTTTAGTAGTCGTAGAAGATGAAGAAGATCTAGCACTGGCTGAAGAGGGAGTAACCCATTTGATTGTTGGCCTTTTCCAGGTGCTCTTGGGACACGCTCAGGTGAAAAATTGGTGAATTTCCTCCAAAATGGGGTGGCATACCCCTTCAATCATTAGGTCCTCTAGGATGGACCAATCTACTGTAGGAAGATCCTATTTATACAGCCCTTGTCCTTTGTATGTTGGATCCCCCAGTGGCCTGTCATCTTTAAATCCCTTCGGGAAGGTCTTAAGGTCAAGTTCTTTCATGAGCCCTTTGCTCATCTGTGTGTGCTGTTAGGCCCGAAGATCAAAACTATCCTAGCAGTCTGCCCAAAATTCTTCAATGTTTTCTTCATGGGGTGGGGACGCCCGAGGAAGTGCTATGGCAATCTTTCCAAGAGGATCATAATTTTTTGAGCGTGGTGGAATTCCACCAGCCCCAAACTTTTCAACTCATTCTCTGCATCTTTTTCCATGGTGAGGATATAGATATAATCCCCACAATGGATAGGGAATGGAACATTGATAAACTTCTTCACTATGAAGAAGGCGTGTAGATCCAGGAAGCCTGTCACCCTAATGTAGGTGTGGTGTCAAAATTGGATGAAATAACGACCATAGGTGCTGACTAGGGTCATCACCACATGTGATAGTATGTACCCGGAATCCCAGGTAAGGGTTAAGATATTGTGGTAAATGAACACGTCATTTACCCAACAGAAGTTTGGGAAACTGAGCTCCCACTACAATTGGGGATAATGATCCCATGGTGTGACCTGCCCTGGCCCATTCTCGAGTTCCCCAATTGTTCCCAAACCTAGAAAAGCTGATCTTTTTTGGGCTAATTCCTACAACACATATGATGTCATGTAAAATTGGGAACTCTAGATAACCGCCTTCATTTGTGTATCCACGTGTTTAGCTATAATAGCTGCCCAGTTCTGATTGTGGGTTGTGATGTACTATTAAAAATAGTACATCCATAGAGAATTCTCAGGCATGGATTCATTCAAAGATCCTGCATAGAAAGATTATACCTACCTGGATGGGCTCTTTGAAATCCCTACGGGGAATTTCCAACTTCATTATTTTGTGGTCTCACTTTGGAGACTTCAGCCACTGACTGTTAAGGTGTTGTCGGGAAATGCCTTCAGAATTTTTGAATTCCTCAAATGATTTGGCCCTGGTGATGATGGAAAACCCTTTGAACTGAGGAATCCCCAACCGGGAAGCAAAATTTGGAGCATCCAAGGTGATGATTGTGGTGGGGTATTGTAGCAGTCGGGGATCCAGAAGAAGAACTGTGCGAGTAGGTGCATTGTATAGTATTGCTAGCTACTTTATTAATTCTAGTGATTGCACCAAACATGGAAAGTTTGCATCCTTTATGATGCCGGAGGCAGCCAAACAAGTGGCCATTTTGTCTCCTTCAGCCTTTAACCTGTAAATGGCCTGGATCAGACCTTGCAATTCAGCCCAAGTTCTGGGGTCCATATTTTTTATTTCCTAGACTTTGGAGTCCACCTTGGACCCCACAATAGTTCCCTCTGGATATTTGGAGGTTAAAGGCAGCTTTGCTAACATTCTCTCCATTTTGGACTTCGTAGCTGCCCAAGTGGAAATGGTAGGTAGTTTTGGACTATCAGGAGGGGCAATAATGTCAGACATCTTCGACCAATCTATCTGCAACTTGGAAGACCAGAAAACCATTAGAACATGATACATACATAAAGAACACTAAAGTTCCATAACATCTCCACCCTACTGCACCTATCCAACAAATGTTACGTTCATCAAGATAATCCCAGAATCCTTGAAATAATCATGAGTTAAATCCCAGGGTGTCTGGATCTATTGACAGGAGGAAATACAAGACAGGGGGCAGCAGAGGCCTAGAGTCTGGACAAAATGGTCATTGTCATGCTGATGTGATTGATGGGAAACCTAATTCGGCTGACGTGGGTTGGTACATGATCACATGGCAGGCACCATAAAGGCATTGAAAGTATTAATTAAGACAAGTAGGCTGACATGGGGAAAATTGAATGTCAGATAGGACATGTTTGAATGCTCACTCATGGGAAATTATTCCCTCCATCAATGCGATGAGACAAAGGAGAGAGAAAGCTACCGTGGCTCAAACTAGCGAGGTGCCAAGTTTGAACCGTGGAGACTCCATCTCAATGAGCTAGGTGTCATGGGGTGAAAACATAGGATAGAGCATGAGGAACTCACGAGCTTGCAAGGATATATAGAATATATACATGCATAAAATGCAGAGGGCCAAGGGCCAAAGCAAATATGCACAAAATATACATTATTTACAAATATTTACAGGGACACACAAACTATCCCAAGACACTATACATTATTTACATTAATCTATGACCATGCAGAAGGTAGGCAACCTTCTGGCAGTGCCATCCGACCAACGGGAGGTAGACCAAAACACAAAAACAAAAACCAATAGGACAAAAGAGAAACAAAGAAAAATGAAAACATAACCAGAGAAAAAAAGTAGAAACAACAAGAAAAACATGGAAATGATGAAGAACTAGAGAACCCATGTGGAAATCCATAGAAGAGAGGGGGAAAGAGCACACCAGGAGCACTCCCATAACAAGCCCTATCTTGAAATGACCACAAACAAGCACCCTGAATCAACTAGCAACAACCCACTAAACACTGAATAATCATAGCTTAATCACAATTTAGGTCACCTAAGGATCGCTATGAATGCACAAGTGTTTTTAATCATGGTAACTACAAAAGTCATGTGTAATTTCCATTTATACCCGAGGTAAAAGAAAGTTACCCCCTTTCCCACAAAACTCTAGAACATGCAAACCTCTAGACTCTGGTCCTTGGGATTCCACACAATTATATCTTCTTGTGAGAAGGAGACATCATGGAGGGGAATCCCAAAGGCCCAGAATCCAGCTCTAGTAAGAACAAACAAACTCTAGGACCAGGTCCCGAAGACATGAAAGACTAAAGTAGAAATAAAAACAAACCTCGCAGGAGGGAAAACCTAGAGAAGAAATAAAGAAAACAAAAGACAAGACAAACAAGGCAAGATCCCAAAAGAGAAAAGAGGTGACCCAACATTTTTCACACAAAATGTAGGGATGGGTATGCAGAGCATAACAAGATCCAACCTTGTTAAAGGTTACAAAACACACTATTAGGTGTGACCCTATTAGAGGATTTAATCACCCTGTTAAGAGTGGCCTTGGTCTTCAAACACTTCAATGTAGAAATTCCACCTTGTGAGAGGATTTATGAAAGACTATTAAGTCTACTCTGTAAAAGATTTGGATCACTGTTATAATTGTTAGAGAGTAACAATGGATTGACCTGTTTGAAGAAGCAACTGTCTTTGTTGATTCATATATCTTCTTTTGCTTTAAAATAGATCCTCACTGATTGAATATTCTATTGCAGCACAGTCTGTATATTCTGTCCTTAATCATAATTCCATCTTATTTTGACTTCACTATTCATGTCAAAGAAACTCTTCCACTTCTTCTTATTTCTACATATTCAATCCAAACTTGACCTAGTATATATATGATAGGTCTTGTCAAGTCGGCATGAAAAACCTTCCAAATAAATTAAAAAACTTAAGTTTGTTGGCTGTATATAACCAATTAAACATAAAGTGTAACTTTTATTAGTCGGCTGATACTAATCATATAACTCAGTTAACACTGTAATCCTTCAATGCCCGACTGTGACTAAAATTCCTGAGTGAACTCAGTTAGAACTGAAAATCACTTTGGCTGGTATTGGAGTCTTCTTCAATGCCCAAGAGAGCTTGGCATACACTGACTGTGCTCGGTTAGGTATAGAAATTTGTGTAACACCACTATATTTGTGTATACATCAATGAGAATACACAATTGAATAATTTTCTTCAACTTGTGTCCTCATTTTCTTACCTCATAGATATTAGTATGACCATCAAATATAACATGTCTATCAAACTTCCAAGGTCTTCCAAGTAATAATTGACAAGCATCTATAGGTAAAACGTTATAATATCTCATCATAATAATTCCCAATCTTAAAACTAACTAGGCATTTCTCATCAACCCTAACCTTAAATTCATCTTGCAACCAACTGATCTGCTAAGGGTTTGGATGTTGCCTTCTTTCCAACTTCAATTTACTAACCATCTCTTCTAAAAAAAAGTTTTCAGAGGTTCAACCATCAATGAGAACATTGCATACCTTATCCTTAAACTTACATCTAGTTCTAAACAAACTCCTTCTTTGCATTGGTTCATTAATACATGCAGTAACTCTTCTACTAACAAGGAATTCACCTTCCTCAAAAATAGTCATTGTTGTTAATCCCTAATTTCTGTTGATGATTAGTGACCCACACCTAGTCATTTACTTTGGTAGTTTTAGTTGGTTAACCTATTGGTTGTATTCTAGGTTTTGGTTGCTTTCCCTCAGTTTTGTGGTCTTCCCTCTCCAAGTTTTCATATTTTCAAGCCTAAACCTATGAAAATATTCAAAAGATTTGAAACCCTAGCTCTTTTTCAGTGTTCAAATTTGAAGAAAAACCCTAAGGCATTGTTCGCTTATGTTTTGCAGTTACCTTTTTGCCTCACTTAAGTCATAAATTGTGTCTGATCACTTAGTTGCATAACTAAAGACAACATATTCCTTTTTATCCCCAACTTAGCGATTAGCTTTTGTCACGTTGTCTCATGCAACATCAAAATATTCCTTTTTCTTTCCTAGACTTCACGATTTGCTTTATGTCACATAATCATGGAATCAATTGAATAGAGCAGAAATATATCAAGGGACCCACAGATAATTCAGGAGGTCGCAAGAAGTTTTTAGCGCTCAAGGGTTTATTAAGAGACATTGCAATTTCCTTGTGTCATGCAATCGCTAAATAAGTCTGAAGTGAAGTATGATACAAAAGCCTTTGTCGCACAGTCTCTAGAAAATATGTTAGTTAAGTTAAAACCCGCGAGACTACATGACTAACCTTTAGCAGTTTGGGATAAAGCATAGTCAGGTTGTCACCAGATAACTGAACTTTCAAATCAAAATAAGACACGTGTCAGGAGGTAAATGGACTCCAGAGTAATCGCTTAAAGGTAAAGATTTATTCAACGACTATGAGATTAACTAGGAGTTTCTGTTGGTCGCAAGGTCTCAGAATATTTTAAGGGTATGAGAAGTTACTTGGCGATTAAGCGACAGTCGTCAGATAAAACCATTGAAAGATCCTATGTTAGTTGCCAAGTCTGAGAATAAAAGAGCCTAAGGAGAAAAGTCCTTGTGAATCAATGGCTAAGGGCTTGTCATGAGGTTGTCAGATAAATTAAAGGGGAAGATGCCTTGTCGCGATGTCTCAGGAAGTTTTGGCATTTAGCATTTTCATTCAGCGATCGGGCGACTAAGGGCAGTCGCATAGTCTGGTGAAAGAAAGATGACATTTGGTGACTAAGAGATAACTGCAGAAGTTAACACTAATAGTTTGTCACATGGTCTCATAAAATAACGGTGGTTAGTGGTAACCATTTGTGACTTTTATTTCCTTGTTTTCATGTGATCGCCAAATGGTGACTGTGGTTAGCAAAGGTAAGGAAGTGGTGTAATCACCATGTCTCTAGATAAAACACGGGTTAAGGATTGGGGTCAGCAATAGATAAAATAAGTGCAGTCGCATTGTTGCTTGATGCCAAATTCTATAAAAAGGCGGCAGTATCAAATATGTTAGTATGAATCATTCATCGGCCAATCAGATTTTTAGATTTTGATTACTGCACAGAAAAGGGTAGCTGAGATGTATGACAGTGAGCCAATCCCAGTGTGACATATCAGCTCATTTGAATTTTATAAGGTTTTTCCAGGGATTCAGTTTTATAAATTTGATTTTCCTGTCACACTCAGGAAACTATGGCTAGGTTTTCAATTATGTTCACAGTATGTGGAATTAAAGACAAAATTGATATTCTGAGAGTCATGAGCTATGTACTTCAAATGTTTACTATAAGGAGTTGATGGCTTATTCATTTGCATTCACCTTGATTTCAGAATTCCAAAACTTGATGAGCTAGGTTGTCTGACAGAGTAAAAATTCAAAGATTTGCAGAGTTTTCTGTGGTTTAAGAGCTCATTGTTTCCAGAATTGTGCACAAGGCAGTCAGTGGACCTCAGTGATAGATTTGTTTCAATACCGGTAAAGAAGAGGAAATTCAAGCACTAAAAACATGAGCAAAGTGGTCAGTGTAGCCTCGACTAGTGGTGAAAGTGAGAGGGTGGAAGACGAGGCCAAGGGAAAAGTTAATTATTCAGATGAATTCCTCCGTCTACTTCCTGGTTCAACTCAAAAAAAAAGGGCAAATGCAAATGTGCTAATTGATGACTATCGAGATGTTCGAGATGTTGTTACTCCAGGAACAATAGGTTTTTCTCTTTTCAATTATTTTTCTAAGAACTCTGATAAGGCTATCCCAGTGTCAAACCCTTGGACCTGTGGTTTAGCCAGGTTAATTGTTCCTAATGTCTTCGTAGATGTAGACTTGTTCCTAGACCTGGCCAATCATTATGATGTTTTGTCCAAGAAAATCAAAAGGGATGATGGCACTGCCTTATTAATATTGAACAGAAATTTGTTCATGCAAGTATTTGGCTTATACAACACCATGTCCACCAGAATTGACATGATGAAGTAGCAACAGAGATATATTTTGAAGCCTGGTATTGCTAGAAGCCAATTGCTGAAACATATGCTAAAGGAGGTGAGAAAATATTTGGATCCTATGTCTGGGAACAGCCCATATTATTACAAGGATCTACATTTCTATATCAAGTATGTTGCCTATGCCCTGTGTAGAGTGCTAGGGATAGATGGTGACACAGAGAAGATTGATGCAGGAATTTTGATGATGATGTTGGACCTACAAGAGGTCCACTCCAATACTAGTTATGATTATATTCAACATATCATTGATGAAATGCATGAGGGTTTCATTGCAACATAGAAGAGAATGAAAAACCCAAAGGAGAAGGAGCCTAAGTTTTTACATTACTTCATTCTTATGCATCTCCTTTTGCATTTCAATTTTGTTATCATGGATCTTAATAATTTAGCCCCTCAGAGATTCTACCAAGCAAGACCAAATCCTATCCAATTTTGGGTGAGGGTTTGGAATTACACTTCTAGGGACTGTGATTATTGTGCTTTTTAGAATTGGATTGTGTATTCAATAGTACAGAGTTTGGGGATCAACAAAACAAGAATCCCACTAAAGATTATGCAATTTCTTAGGCCATGTGACTACACAGATAGGTAGGATGGAAATCATAATTGGGGTGATTTCTTTTTGGAAGAAAAATATACAATCATCAAGGTATATGGGTGTATTCACCCACCTCATCTCTTACCATATTATGTACCAGCAAGAGTGGCAGCAATGGAATTTATATGGCAGCTATTGTTGATAGACAATGAGCATTTTTCACCACATAAGAAGGGGACTTTGACCCCTAGGCAGTTCAAGATTTTTAACTTCACAATTGGCAAAGGTGCTATTGATGCAGTGGGTCAATGGTTGGAAGGATACAAAATGGGGGCAGCCTCTTATAGATACATTGACCCTGAAGGTTTTATGATAGGGGTAAGAAGATTGTATACTCCTACAATCCCCAATACTAATGTCCACTATGAATGCATAGAGGAAGATACAACAAGGAATATCTTAGATGAAGATGATATTCATACAAGAAGACTGAGGATTTAGGAGTTGTTGAATCTTGAGAGGCAAATAAAGAGAAATGGGATGGATTTTGGGGGTTTTTACCCTGATCTCCTATATTTTGATAGGATTAAAGCCATGATAGACAACTATTATGTGCTCATAGAATAGCTTGATACTGTTCTTGACAAAAAAGGTGCTCAGACACCTGATCATTCAGAGTCTGAATATAATAGTAGTAGTGACAGTGATTATGCACGTCCTACTAGGTATGCTCCACCACAGCAAGATATTGCTGAAATACCATAGTTGCAAGGAGCAGAGGGCCACATTGTAGATTTGACAATGGTCACCCAACCAGATGATATAGAAGAACCTACTACAAAGAGGCAGAAATTGGAATTAGGTCAACCTTCAATTGAAGGGAAAAATAATAAGAAAGATAAGGCTAAGGCCTTAGTACCTGGCAATAGGTTATATGATCATAACATAAGGAAAGCAATTAGGGAAGGTAAGAAACAACAGCCTGATTTAGATGATGAGGTTGAATTGCCTCTTAAGGCCTGTATTGATGAGAGATTGATTCATCAACAAGAATTTTTGAATGATGACAACTTTGTGAAAACTGAGGAGTTTAAAGACTTCCTAAGATGGTATAAGAAAGAAAAAATAAGAGCTCAACTGACAGTTGATGATAAAGAGACCATAACTAATGAGGCATCGGTGGCTTTGCAAACTTATGATCCTAAAAATGAGGATATCTCACTAGAGGATGCTAGGAAATTAGTATTAGGGAGTGGAATACTATTGGTTGAGGTTTGGGATTTAGCATCCGCCTTCATAATTTATCAAATAAGGAAACATCTAGATCTCAAGATGGCTAGTGAAGTTCAGATAAGCGATGTGATAAAAGGATTTGGGTATAGCCCAAAGTCTCAGGCCTTTGCAATGTGGAGCCTGTGCCCAAAAGATCAAAAGCCCCAAGTGGTGAATATTCAGGAGAATATGGTGGGCAATCAAATGGT
>MU224860.1:364332-381013 GCA_018584345.1 Thuja plicata
TGTAAAGAACTAAGTTTTGTGAGTAGTTTCAGGAAGCATATCAGTATTTAAGGATTTGATACAATATTTTAGAGGTAATCAGATAATTTGTAAGGCAACTTATCCTAATTGCATGTAGGTTGTAAGGTAGCTTACAGTGTTTTGTTTATGTGAAACTTCAAGATTTTGACTCTGTAACCCAAAGGATAGGCACTGATCTAAACCTGGGTCTGATAATATATCATCATCTAAGTTTTTGAAACATTCAAAATTATTCCAAAGATACTTGTTACTAAAATATATGAACTGAACTCATCAAGGACTTATGTCAGCAGGACAGTTTCCACTTTGTTGATTCTTTAGAGAGTGAATCATTAGGTTATCCCTCCTAAGGAAAAAAGGAAGAAGGATGCAAATCCTTGACTCATTGGTCTATGTTCTTAAAACCATAGCCTGGCTTACAGTACTCTATTTTAAATTAGTCATTGCAATCTCTAAAGTGTTCTATAAGTTGTTACAGTGAGGTTTTTGGTTCATACCCAGTGAATGAAACAATCCACCAAATACATAGACTGAGATATCAGTAATCTTTAAAACGTAAAACCTGCCTGAGTCTGTGGAGCTCAAAAATGAAGAAGGATATTATCCAATCCTTAGAAATTAGTCTTTCTCTTGCCTAAAAGAGGTTGCAACTGAGTATACCAGGTATACTATCATCATTAGGTAAGTGTTGCAAGATAAAGAGCTAACATAACCATTGTGGCCAAGCTAAACATTCAAGGCCAAGCAACACTATCGAGCAAGTTTGAGGTTGCCGAGTAGGATATTAAGTATTGGGCATCAGAGATGTTTAGTGCCGAGCAAAACAGTTTTTGCATACATGTCAGAATTAATTCAAACTTTGATGTAAACGGTTTAGGTTGACTTGTATGAGATTTGGGCCAACATTTGTACGCATTTAATATTTGTGTACTAAGTTAGTTTTGCATTTAGTTATTTTATACTATGCATGGCATGGAGCCAATCAGGAAATCAGTATGCATTTGAGGCATAAACAATAGATCTTGATCATTGATCTAGATCTCACTGCTAGATCTGAAAAGATATAATAAGATGGCTTCTAACCCTAAAAGTAAGAGAGTGTGTGAGAGAAAGAGACATACAGAGAAGAGTTGTGTGTTCATAAGAGATGAACAGTAAGTCATTTTGAGAAGAAGCCTAGATCAAGAAGAATGACAGAGCAGTGATAAGCATAATAAAGACATATCAGACTAAGAGATCACAAAAGGTATTGGAAAGAGCAGATCCATCATCAGCATCTGAGTGCATAACAAAGGATCACTACTTGGAACATTCTAACATGTGTATCAGGTTAAATCTCTTAACATAGTAGTTTTAGTAGATCGTTTCAAATATCTTAGCCGAGTGCTTACTTTACTGTAAGTTGAAATCCTTTATCAAGGTAGATTTTAATGATATTTAGTTATTAATAGAATAGACCTTTAACCAGGTAGATTGCATGTTGCAATCAAAATCTTGTAGCCCTAACAGGAACACTTTATTGCTATAGTAGTGAAGATTTTGTGGGTGTCATCCCTACCCTTGTTTTACCTATTTGGTTTTTTGGGTTACCAAGTTTTGTGTTATGAGTTACACATTTGATGTTATTGATGCTATCTGATGGTATGTTAAATTCATATATGTATGAATGTGAATCAATTTGTTTTAAGTGGTTAAGTTTTAAGATCTAATTCACCCCCCCCTCAGTATCTTTCTTTCCCATCCTTATACTTCCAAAAATTGGTATCAGAGCGTAGTTAACCTACAAAATATTTTAATCAGCTTGTGAGCACAGATCTTGAGATGGAGGTTTACAAGTTGGGTAAAGTCATTGAGAATCAAAAGATTGAGATTCAACTAGCATTACATCAGCTTGAGATAGCAAGACAGGAATTGAAGAAATCATTGACAGCTAGGAAAGATCTGGCCAAACAAATGAATGATACTCATTATCATGAAGATGACACTGCAAATCTATTTTAGAATGAAGATTCTACTAAGAGCAATGCAACAATTGCAGATCTACTAGAAAAAAACAATGCACTGTGTGAAGAAGTTAGAAACTTGAAAAGAGAACAAGAAATGCAGACAGTGAGACTATGTGAAGTAGTAGAACAAAAGAAGAAAGCTAAAGATGACAAAGCTATGGTAGAAGAAGAAAAAAGAGTGATAACTGTCAGACTTGATGAAAGGACACATGATGTGCAAATGATGATATTCAATCAGGTTGACATGGAAAATCAACTACTACTTGCAAATCAGGAGATTAGTAGGAAATATATGGAAATGATAAATTAGAGATATGAGAACAATCAATCAAAAGATGATCTGAGATCTAAGAAGGAACTTAAGGAAAGGTTGAACAAACCTAATGAATCTTTAACTCATTTTGAGAATCTGATGGAAGCATCAAGAAGGTCAAAGGATTCTTATGGATTAGGTCACGCTGAATCAAAGACATCTACTAAGAAAGGAGGAATGCAAAGACAAAACACAACAAGCCTATTTGCCACCACTGTGGAAAACCAGGTCATACAGAAAACATTTGCCAAAACAATAAAGGTAAGTCCAATCCTAAACCTAAGTTTAATGGTTACTATTTTAATTGGAATAAATTTGGACATAAAGCACATGAATGTTGGGCTAAAAAAAGTGATGCACCCCCCAAACCAATATTTAATGGTTATTGTTACAAGTGTCAGAAATATGGTCATAAGGCACAAGAATGTAGATCCAATGCTAAACAACAATGGACATCAAAGACACAAACAAAGACATCTAAGAGAGGCAACACTTATAATTGGGATTATAATACAAGAAAGAGTTATCATTACTGTGAAGAATATGGACATGCACCTAATGATTGCTTAAAGAAACATGTCAAAGGGAAATCTAAGAGTTGGATGAATGGAAGCTTAGTCTGTTTTAGTTGTTTGAAGATAGGTCACACTAAGAGAGAGTGTAGGACAAGAGTTCCTACTCCTACTATTGAAGAAATAAGAGGATATATGAACCAGACACAGGTAAGGAAAATAAAGCCAAGCAAAAGTGAATCTATTGAAGCCAAGGTCACCCAATCCAATGGATTAGGTGATCACACTATCTCCAACTGAGAAATAGAGGTATGTAAGGAACTGCATTTAAATTTCAAATCTTACATCAGTTCCTAATATGTAAATGTGCCAAAGTCCATATTTGCATATGCTAAGATGCACCAGGACATGTTTGTGACAAGTGTCAAGAAGAGCTATCTGCACTATAGGTGTTGAGTTGGTTGGCTGAGTAAATTGTGATGGCCGAGTGTGGTAAGCCAAGTGGTATGCAAGTTGTGTTAGTCGGCCAATGATAGCTGGCTTGCACTAACCTAATGGGAAAAATATTTAATGCTTACCTATCTTGACCTTTTGATTCTATATAATGACGAACGGTCTATTATTCACTTTTACCTTGTGATTTTTAGCATTCACAGAGCGATCAAAAAAGTTGCAGATTTGATCTTAGCAAAGTTTGTTTCGATAATTTTGTCAGTGTGCCATCGACAACCCTAAGTTGAATAGTATGAAGTGATTGCTTGCCGAGGTACTCTGTTCTTCATTTTCAAACCCTAACTTCAAGAGATTATGGTTGCAAGTTCTTCTGCACCAGTCAAGGGAATGGAGGAGGATTTAAATCAAATTAAGCTAGTAAGGAGTGATGCATGTGCACCACCAAACTTTTGTGCTATCCCTGAAAGTGCAATCTTGAGTGATCTAAACAGAGCCCTCTCATCAATCCCACCAAAGGTACTTATGATTCATGATGTTAGATCTTGTTACATGGTTAAAATTGGCAAAGTGGGTGATAGAAAATTGAGAAAATCTTATGACAAGTTGTGTGAAAATGAAATTTTGAAAGATGAATTCAAACATTTAGCCGACAAAGGGTTAACTCATGCCCTAGATTTTCTAACAGAATTCAAGGATGAATGGATTAAGGTTTTCCTAAGCTGAGTTCATAATATGAATATGTGGCTGGACAATGGACTAGTAAAGATCACAAAAGATATTATTCATAGAGTTATTGGGTATCCTATTATCAGTGATAAGTGAACTATGCGAGATTAAAGTAAAGAAGAGATAGAAGCTAACACTGGAGCTATTTGGAACAACAAAGGAATGACTATCTCTATAATTAAAGACCTAGAACTTGACTTTGGAGTGAGAGTGATTGCTCATAGGTTCTATCAATCGAGCTGACTGGATAGTGTTCCCTGTACAACCGTGGACCAAGCATGGAAGATAGTAAAAAAGAATCACACCTATGACCTTGCCGAGCTGTAGTTGACACAACTAGCCGAGAACTTACTATCAATCAGGAAAGCTAAAAGCTCATCATGTAAGTTTGGCTCTTTGTTAATGTATATATTCTTCTATGTACAGAAGTCATTTCCTACACTAGGAAATATTGTCTAGAAGAAAGACAGACCCATCACTTTATAGATTAGTGAATGTATTAAGCAATTAGGAAATAATTTCAATGGTATTATGGGAAGTTATTTTGTGGAATTCAAAAAGACAATGAGGTTGAGGAACAGAATTCCCAATTCACTTATGGAGAAGCACTATGAATAAATATGTTTCTTAGTGGATACAGACTACACCTATATTCAAGCTATGACACCTAGGGTATCATGGCTAGAGCCATTTCCCTATGAAGTTAATATTGATGAAGCATCAACAACTATCACAACACTCCTAAAAGAGGAGATTGATACTAAAGCTAAAATATTTAGAAATTATGATGAAGCAAAGGCAAAGATTTCGATGAATCTTAAGGTAGGAACCATAGAAAGAAAGAGGAAAAAGATTGTGAAAAATCTAAAAAAGATGGTTGGCTTTTTGAGTGATGAAGAGCTAGAGGATGCGCCTCTAGACATTTCTACTAGACAAGGAGAAGATGTATCCAAGGAACAAGAAGTAGAAGTCAGTGAATCTAAAGAAAAGATTACTTTCAAGGCAAAAGGGAAGAGGCCAGCAGTAGAAAAGGTAACAAAGCCAAGTAAAGCAAAGCCTAGAGTTACTCCTCCCATTTCCAATCATCCAAGGACAAGGGCATCTACTGCCACATCACCAGTAGAGAAAAAAAAATTCTATGCAAAGAATATTGAAGAAAGTAGTTCTAGATCGAAGACAAAATTTGCAACAAAGGTTGTGCCGAGCCTACAAGTTAAGAAACCAAGAAGGAAACTACATTTGGATCCAGAAAGTGATGAAGAAAAGATAGAAATTGATGAACCCAGCAACATACCTACAACACCATTCAAGAGACCCACATATATTAATGAGCTATGTGAAAACTTGAGAAATTCTGTAGGGTTATCTGGTTTTAAGTTTATCAAGTATGAAACATTGAAGGTATAAGATAAACATAAGGTTCAGGAAGCTCTCCTAGACATGATGTTTAATTTTAAGTTAACACCTATAGAAATAGGAAACAATGTGTCGAGCGAGTTGTATGAATTTCTATCTGGCAAGTGGGAATTTGCACTCACAACTGAGAGACAAATAAGAGAAGGCACTTTAGCTCAATTCATTCCTGAGCTAACCAAGAAATAGAGAGAAAAATTTGTTGAAGAGTATAAGCATAAATTCATACCTAAATAGAGAGGTTATGCTATTTTGAAGAATGATATTGAAGGGATAGTATAGCAGAGTACTAGAATTTGGAAGGAAATTTTTGGATTGATTGCTCCAAAAGATAAAAAACTGATGAAGGAACATCTAAGATGAAGGTTAAAGAAATTGAATCCACCCCTGTACCACAAAAATCAATAGTTCACATTTCTATTGAGCCAGAGAAGATTGGAACAAAAGCACAAGGACAAACAAGGACTATTAACACTGTTGATCTGACTATTGACAGTTTAATTGATGTGACAATTGATGACTCTAGTAATTTGGATGCCGAGGGTCAAGATGAGCTAAGGGACTCAACTATTGAATCACCTTTCAAGGAAATTGAGGCTGAAAAAGAGAAGAGTACAAAGGAAGAAGAAGAGAGAACTCAAAAGGAATCTAAGGATAAGGATTCTCAAGAAGAAGCAAAGGAGAAAACAATTGAACAAGAGGTAATTGTATAGCATTCACCTATTTTAGAGGTTGTAAAATCAGTTCTAGATAGTAGTGAGGAGATAAGAGATACTAATAGTGAGCCTAAGAACAAGAGGCAATGCAAGTGTTGGTTGATCTACCACACTCTACATCATCAACTCCCACTAGAACTAAGACAAGAAGTATTCCTGATCAGTAGGCAATTTTGACTGAACTAAAAGATGCAATGGTGTCAACTACTGAATCTGAAAAAGGTATTGTAGAAATGAAGCCGAGCAGTAGTTCACCTGAATTCAAGAGGAGGAAAGTTATGAGGAAGAAGTCTCTTATTCTAGATGTCACATTAGATGAAGTTATTGTGATTCCACCATGGGATCCCAATGTTTTGTCTTATGAAAAAATTGAGATGATTCAAGAGTTACTTAAGAGGAAGAAAAGATAGGAGGAACTAAAAAGGGAGCATAATAAAAAGCAAGTGTTACATGATATCAAAGACATATTTGTAAAGGATTTTGAAATGGAAGATGAAAACCCTCAAGCCCCTATTCTGGAACAGTTAGTTCACATTGTGCAAAAGGTAAATGATAATAATATTGAAGCCAATGAGAAACTATTGCAATGGTCTAAGAGGAAATTCAAGAATAAGGTACTAGCAAAAATCTCAGGAGAGATTGCAGTAAAACAAGTTGAACTTTCTTCTCTGGTAGAAATTTTAGGAGTTGCAACAAATGTTTATTTTTTGTATGAGGTTATCTGATGTTGAATTCTTCACAAAGGATAATCTATAGGCTTTAGAGAAATTTCAACTTGACCTAAATTCAACTAGAAGTTCACTCAGTATGGATGCTAGCACTAGCTCCTTATATTTTAACAAGTTGACTTATGCACAAAGGAGGATAACCGAGCTCATGGCTAAAGATGGTCAGATTAGGACCAAGTTGATTACTATTCAGAAAAGTTTGATACCTCATCTAGAGGTCATTCAGAAAGAAATTTCATCTACAAATGAATTGATTAAGAGAGATTCTCATCTCTCCACTGCAGAAAGTTTAGTAAGTCTAGCTACCAAACTAGAAGTGAAAATAGAGGTTATGAAGTTTGTCAAGGATAGTTGGGACTCTGCATTTGAGTCTACCTTACAACTTCATAAATAGTTTTTGGACAAGTATAACTTGACCTGGCCAGCAATTAGTGACAAAAACAAGGGGGAATCTACCAGGACTGACAAGGATACAACATAAAGAGATCAGTACAGGTATCCATGTATATATATTTTTTAGGCATGTATACTATGTAAATATTTGTATGTAGTATGATGTACATTCCTAGGGGGAGTACAGTATGTACTTGAGAAATATTTTGGATGAAATGAATTGTAATGATAAGTGTGTTTTTGCCACTAATATCAAAGGGGGAGATTGTTAATCCCTAAGTTCTATTGATGATTAGTGATCCACACTTAGTCATTTACTTAGGTAGTTTTAGTTGGTTAATCATTGTGGCTGAGATAAACATTCAAGGCCGAGAAAAAATGCTAAGAAATTTTGAGGTTTCCGAGTTACATCATGCCGAGCCAAGTAGAATATTAAGTGCCAAGCATCAGAGAAGTTTAGTGCTGAGAAGATTAGTTTTGCATACATGTCAGGATTAATTCAAACTTTGATGTAAATGGTTTAAGCCAACTTGTATGAGATTTGGGTCAACATTTGTACGCATTTAATATTTGTCTACTGAGTTAATTTTGCATTTAATTGTTTTATACTATGCATGGCATGGAGCCAATCAAGAAATCAGTATGCATTTGAGGCATAAACAATAGATCTTGATCGTTGATCTAGATATTGCTCCTAGATTTGAAAATATATAATAAGATGGATTCTAACCCTAAAACTAAGAGAGTGTGTGAGAGCAAGAGACATACAGAGAAGGGTTGTGTGTTCATGAGAGATGAACAGTGAGTCATTTTGAGAAGCCTAGATCAAGAAGAATGACAAAGTAGTGATAAGAAGAGTAAAGACATATCAGATTGAGAGATCATAAAAGGTATTGGAAAGAGCAGATCCATCATCAGCATCTAAGTGCATAACAAAGGATCACTACTTTGAAAATTCTAACAGGTGTATCAGGTTAAATCTCTTAACATAGTGGTTTTAGCAGACCGTTTCAAATCTCTTAGCCGAGTGCTTACTTTACTGTAAGTTGAAATCCTTTAACAAGGTAGATTGTAATGATCTTTAGTTCTTAACAAAATAGACCTTTAACCAGGTAGATTTCATGTTTCAATCAAACTCTTGTAGCCCTAATAGGCACACTTTATTGCTGCAGTAGTGAAGATTTTGTGGGTGTCGTCCCCACCCCAGTTTTACCTATTTGGGTTTCTGGGTTACTAAGTTTTGTGTTATGAGTTACATATTTGATGTTATTGATGCTATCTGATGTTAGGTTAAATTCATATATGTATGAATGTGAATCAATTTGTTTTAAGTGGTTAAGTTTTAAGATTTGATTCACCCCCGTCTCAGTATCTTGCTTTCCCATCCTTGTACTTCCAACAACTGTATTCTCTTCTAAAGTAGAGATAGTCTCTCTATCTAAATGTGCAACCCTTCTCTTAGGACATTAAAAATCCCTATCACCCATTTTACTAAATTTAAAACAAGTACCCACAAATTTGCCTCTTCCTCTATCTCTTCCTCCTTGTCCACCAATGTAACCCATAATGGTTTGGCTACTGTTAGATCCCTCATCAATTTGTTTAGGATTCTCAACCACACTACTACCAGTAGATGATACACCAGACTTACCACCTCGATTCCTATTATTTTTTCTTCCTTCAAACCTCTTTTTCAACTTTTATTCAATCCTTAATGCCATCTGATAAGAATCACCAATTGTAGTCATCCAAACTGTAAGAAACTCCTCTTGAATACTAGGTCTAAAACCATAGATATACCTAGAAACATTTTCCTTATCATCTTTAGGATGACCAGTCCTAATCATAATCCTATAGAACTCTTCACTATATTCCTGTACTATTTTTTTAGCTTGTTTCAATTATTGCATCTTCTTAGACATTTCTAATTCATAATCCAAAGGGATGGATTTCCTCTTCATCTTTTCAATCATTTGATCCCACGTAGTGATATTTTCCTTACCCTTATTGTTCCTTTCCAATTAAACCTCTTACCACCATATGCTTACATGAGATTTTAGTTTCATCTTTGCAAATCTGACTCAATCAAAATCTTAAATTTCCTCATACTCAAAGTATTCTTCCATCTCATTAATCCAGACAATCAATTCATCTAGTTTAAGGATACCAAAAAGTGTAGAAACTTCTACTTTAGGTATTTTTCCAATCTTAGACATAACTTTCATAAATATGGTTTCATCTGGATCTCTAGCTTCCTCTATAGTTTCTTCAAAGTGTTCTACTTCCTTGGATTCTTCATCATTATCTTCACCAACTCTTGGTGTAGTTATTCTCCTTAATTCATCTTGTAAACATTGCACTTGTCTCTACAAGGCCCTAAAACCTTCATTAGTAATACCTCTGACTCTCCTTGGAGGCATCTTCAATCTAAATAATCCCAAGTGAACTCTTGTGTAATTGCAGGTCAGATCTACACTTTGACACCCCACAAAAAATCAATTCAGGATGTCATTGCCATGGAATATGTTCTCCACTCCAGCGATTGAAACCTATTTTTCTAATACCACTTGATTCATTCAAGGATGGAGGATCCAAGAATGGACATTTTAAACCTTACAACCAATACAACATAATGGGAACACTAAATGAAAACATAGATTAGAGATTGAAGATACCATATTTTTTTAAGTATCATGAAATTACATCAAACATATCAGGCTGTAAGGCCTTCCCAGTTACAACCAAATAATAATAGATAATAATCTCATATCTATCCTAAGAGATCTCTACAAGATTCAGGTCAATAGCCCACTTATATACCTTCCACCATCCCTTTCTTACTTACTTACTTACTTACTTAATTACTTACTTACATCTTCCCTCCTAAACATGAAACCAAGACCTACATTTATATAAAATAACGACCACAAGTTGGCTCAAGAAAAAATATTCCCCAAAGTAGGAAATGTATTACAATTATAGGCCCAACACCATACAAACATAACATAAGAAGAAGTGATCACATGGAAGAATCCATAAAAGAACCATGATCACAATGGATACGAAACCCACAATCTTGATCACAACACAAATATCTAGGTAAGTCCACATCATTCATGAACACATTACCCACTACCATAAAATTGTTGGAATTATATTGGAATGATGTACTAAGAGGGGAGGGGTGAATCAGTACCTCTAAAACTTTTCTTGGTTAGCCCATTAACCCTTAGTCATCAGTTTGTAAATTATCTTATCTAACTATTCATCTTTCTTTATGTATATGCAACCATAACATAAGTTCTTTAATATGTAACCATACAAGAAACATTCATGAAAATAGATAACACATGACACAAGATATGATATCACAGAAAACTCTTGTTAGGAATTTAAAACTGCGGTGGGGATTGTTATCCACAAGACTTCACTATTTTCATATAAGAAGGGGCCGGTTAAGGATTACAATTGGTCACTTCTGATGACCTACCCTATTAGGAGTATTACAGTGGAGACCTGTTAATATCTACTTTGTTTGAAGCTTCAGTAACACTGTTAAGTGTGCACTCTGTTAAGAGATTTGTAAAGAATGGTTCAGTCCACCTTATACAAAAGGATTTTAGATGTGATGTACTTGTTAGAATGAAACTACATAAGTATTTGATTTGATAATGTATGAAATCTCTAATTGCTGATAACAGATCTAATAAAGCTTCTTATGTATGAGTAATCATGTTTTCATGACTGAATAATACCTTTGTCTGCTTGTCAGTAGCCTCTCTGTGTTCTTGATAACTAATGTGATCTATTTCTGAACTTTGCATGAATTCTAACTTCTACTCCTTAGATTCTCTTCATGGCTATCAAAAATAATGAATTCATAATTCATAATTGATTGAACATCTATTTATACTAGATTTTACCTTTATTCCTTATTCACGCTTTGCAAGTCAACTCTAGATCCAAGGTTTACAACTTGACCTTTATCTTTAGTTAGATATGTTTTAGATCCATTTGGATGCTTTAAAACATTTACATTATGCTTGCTTGACCCTCAAGTAATAATTTAAAACAAATTAAAACTCTAAAAATATAATTACAATGCTTTATCTGACGTGTAAAACTCAGATCCACTATTTGCAGGTTCTCTAACTGACTGTCAGTTTTGATGGTCGGGCTTCTCTGTCAGTCTGTCAGTTTTCTTTTCCGTTGGTGTTGCTTTCTTGAACTATTCATCAGGTATGCATTTTCTATTCCATTGGTTTTTTTCTCAAAACTGTATTGTCAGTGATGATCTTCATGTTATGTTATTGACCCATCGGTGATGTCCTATTTACTTCATCAGTGTAATAATTGGCAGTGTTTGTCAGTCAATTCCATACTTAGAATTTTCTCATGACTCTTTGTTCTGTCGAGTATGCTTGCTATCTACCAGTTTTCCTTGTACCGATTATCTCTGTCAATGTTTTTCACTATGCGTACTAATGGAAAATTAATGTCATCAATCTCCCCCTTTGACATTAGTATCAAAAACATGATATATGCAACATACTGAATGTATTAGCATGTACACCTGTGTATACTTCTTCCTTTAGTCATTTGAATGACTCCCCCTATGTATATGCTTGTAAGTGAGTATATATACATATCCTTATGTACTATTCTTTCCCTTTTTTTAATATATTGTACATAAATATCTTTACATATCTGTTCCTTTTGTACATACAATATACATTTCCTTTCTATTCCTCCTTTTTTGATAATAAAGGCAAAGGTACTTACATCTTGTCAAAAAGGTGGGAATGTGAGGAGTTGATCTCCTCCATCATCTTTTCCCATTTATCCTTCAACATTTCTAGAGCCATGTGCTCAAGTGATATCCTTACGTGTATATCATAGATGTTTTCTACTACAGACATCTCTGGAGTTGCAATTAAGTTTTTGGCTTAAAAAATATACTACTGTAGAATAGTAAGATTAGGCAAGATATTTGCTTATAGTTCTGTAATCTCACCTCTTAATTATGTTTCAGCATCCCATATTTCTTGTCTTAGCCTGTTAGCCTCAATGACCTTGTCATGATGCTCCTTGATACTATCCACATTTGAGGTTAGGCTTTGTGCACTCGTTGTGACATTAGAATCTATTTATGCTAACTTGTCACTATTTTCTTTTGTAAACTTTTCAAGCGTGCACATCTTTTGAACTAAGGTAATTGCCTCAGCAATCATTGGCTCTAATTGATCAGTTAGTTCAGAGAGCTTTACCTTGTTCACTGCTACTTCATAGCTGATTTAATTAATTAACTTGTATTGATAAATTTTCTCTACTTGTTCTTCCATAGCTTGTTCTGCATCTATATTTTGGTCTGTGATGGCATTGGTAAGAACAACTATTTGCTCCTTAACTGTAGCATTTTTTTCAAGTTTCACCTCAGGAACTAGTTGTTGGATAATGTCTCTTGCCTTGTCAAGTGCCATTGTTTCCCTGTGTTTCTATATCATTTTCTTCTGAATGGCTTTCCTTTGGCATAGCACTCCAAACTCTTGAAGTTTATCACTATCCAAAGTAGTAATATCCTAGTTTGGTACTTCTATTACTTCATCCATTGTAACAGCCAAGATGTCTTTCTTCAATGCTTTCTTCTTTTTTTTCTTTGGATGGGTGGTAGATTGATGTACTACCATTTGTAAATCTTTAGATTGGGTTGACTTGGTAGGTGAGGGTTGAGAAGATGAAATGTCCTATTGTTTTTGTTCTGAGTCCACCGGCTAGTTTGGTGAAGATGTCTCCTCATTGGCCTTAGGTGTATCAACAAATATATCTTATTTTTGTTTTTTTCCTTCATCTTTCTTGATTCCTTCACTTTTATCTTTTTCTTCACCCTTTCTCAATGTATCCTCATTTTTATTATTTGCTTCTTTGTTTTGTTCATTGGACACTTCTTGCTGATTGTCGGTTGCATCTTTCATTTTTGTATCTGTATCCTTTGGAGTATTGGATGCATCTTTTTTTTCATCAGTACCCATATCCTTGGGTATATCATCATCTTTCATAGATGATTTATCCTAACTTGATTGAATATCAATAACATCTATTAATATATTCATGTTTGTCAGTGTATTGACTGTTGCAGTGTCAATAGTTGAATCATGTCCGTCGATATTGCCCTTAGAAATATTTATGTCTTCATCTTTTTTTACTTCTACTGCAAGGTCTTTTCCTGTAGTGTCATTGACAATGTTGTCTAACCATGATTCATCATTTATATCATCAGTTAAATTACCTTTTATTGTTAACTCTTCTTTGGTAACTTCTTCATCCTCTAAACTAATGTGAATTGGACTTGCTAGTCCTTGATTTTCCTCACTGTTGTTAGACCATTCTTCATCTACAATATCAACCTATTTCTGGCCATTTATTTGAAATTCTTCACTACCTAACTCTACTATTGAGTTATCTTTCTGAGTGATTGTTTCCTTCTCATAACTTCTCTCCTCAGTAGGATTAAGTATCTTGCTCCATTTATCATGAGCTTCTTGTTCTACCTCTATAAACTTCTCTTCAAGAAATTTGTAAGCTCTCATTTTGGGTGAGAATTTTTTCTCATATTTCTCCATGATTTCATTTATTTCTTTCCTTTTTGATTCAGGAGGCATAAGAGAAACAAGTACTCTTTCTCTTATCTATTTCTCCTCATGGAGTGCAAATGTAAAGCTAGAACATAATCTAATTAACAGCTCTTGTGGTACATCATGTATAGTGAATTGAAGTGGGACATAATAGTGTCTACACATTTTAGCTATAATTACATCTTCAATTTTATTCTGTTCTACAAAAACCCATTTCAACCATTTCCTAATCTTAGGATGTGCAATAGATGAGGCTTCTGAAATGTACTTACATATTTCATCAATGTTTTTAGGAGTTGATGTTGCCTTTGTTGTTTCCTTTGCTTGTTCAATTGCGGTGTTAGGCTCATCCATAGCTGAGTCCTCTATATCCTCATTTGTCTAAAAAAATTTCCTCCTTTTGGTAGGTTTCCTAACTATTTTTTTTCCCTTTGATGTGTCAGGTTTCCTTTTATACACCTTTCCTTTTACCATGGGAGAAGGAGTTGCATCCTTCGTTGTCTGACTCTTTGTTTTTGACTTCATAGGTGGAGGAGGAGGTGGTGAATCAAACTATTCTTCCTCTGATTAATTTTCCTCTGCTGCATCACCAATGGGTAGCTAGTCCTTGGTGAGTTCCTCCTTACCCTCCTGTTCCTCTTCACCTTCATAAGATATATTCAAGTTCTTTTTCAGATTCTTCACCATTCTACTTGACTATTTTACAGCTTTCTTGATAAAAAGATTTGTTTTAATATTTTTTTTGGCCTCTTCATAGGTGCCAAATCTTAGTTGCTTGTTGTCCACTGGTTCATTCAACAGTGCCTCAATGCACTCATTGGCTTTTCCTATTTTGATTTCATATTCTAACTGTGAAAGCCATGACTTCCTAGGTACTACTACTTGGATGTAGATGAAATCAGTATCTACCATGAAACATATATTCTCTTTGTGTTCCTCTATCATATTTTTAGGAATCCTTGTTCTAGTTTACAACATTTCCTTAATGGTTTTGAAATACTCATGCATTACATTATCAAAATTTGTTCCTAGTGATTCTATAAATTCACCTATCTGAATGGTTATAGGTCTGCTTGTGTCCCATACAACTTTTCCTATTGAAGGAAAGTATTCTTCAAAGTAAAAGAATATGCACATTATGAGGGAATCAAACTTACAAGTATTTGTTCTTGAAGATTTTATAGTGCACATGTTCTCCTCCAGTTGATGTAACAAGATCTCTGCAAGATCCATCTTCTTTCCCTGTTTGATGATCTTGTATGCTGTGCTCATAGCAGTACTTGATATGATATTCATTCTTCTCACTTGGAAGATTTTATATCCAACAATACATGCTCCAAATTTCAGCTCTACGTCGGTGATAGTGTTGACCTTGAGTGCTCTTTTATCTAATTTAGCACAAGTTAGTTTTTCCACTTTTTCCAGGGATGGGTGCTTGTGAGCTTGTGTTTTGTTAGTCGTAGGATAACCAGTGACTACATGAATAATATCCTTTGTTATTTGCTTTGGCTTATTAAGCCATAGAGTCTTGTTGTGCATTCTGCTAAGAACAATATTTATCCATTATGTTTTGAAGACCTTGGGAAAATGCAGTGCATTCATGAGTCCTTTTACTTCCAAATGTTTGTTCTCTTCTTTGAGCTTTCCAGCATCATCACATAGTGCCTTGTAGGCATTATCTAGGTCTAGATCTCCTATTTCTAAGATCTTGTAGTGTATATAGGACCTTACGTCCTCTACCAGCAAAACCCTAGGTGGGATTCTGGAGAATGCTCCAGAACCATCAGGTTGTGATGCTATTTCTAGGTATATCTTGAATTTGGGTTTAGCACAAGAGCCTCTACTAACAAGATTGAATGACTTCTTCTTATCTTCCTTAATCTTCTCAAGTATAAAAGTCGATGCCATCATGTTGTAGAAATTTAGGGCTTTTTGCAAATAAAATATTGCCGTCGGTGAATCTGGTTACTTACTGATTCTCTGTGATTTCCTATGAATGTGAATGCTTTGTGTCAAATTGATTCTTGCTAGGTCACCCTCCAAATTTCTTTGAAATCACTCTTCTCATATTTTCTCTGCTCAAAAATTGCGGGTGCAAAAATGAGTTTGCCTGTCGGGCTTTTATAACCTTTTTGTGCCCTAAGTTGTTATTAATGCTCACCAACTCATCGGTATACAAAGACTGAGTTCGTTGGTAGAGGCATTCATAACATATTTGGTGTCTGTGCAAAGCATTGGGGTTGCTAGCAGCTTTGGTGACTTCACCGATGATGGTTGGTAAAGTGGCAATGACAGCTTTTGTTGCCTCAAGGTTCACCGATGTCCATCGGTTTACACTTAGCAACTTGGCATTTGTGTAATGACTGATACATTTCGGTAAGTAGTGCTAAATTTTCTATGTGTGTTCACCGATACAAATTGTGCCCAATAATCGATGGTTGCTTTTCAATAGTTTAGCAAATAACAATATATTGCATCTTTATTCATGCTAATATTATAATATGAACTATGTGTAATGGAACCGATGCATAATATAACTTGTCATAATGCAGCTCCATACTTACATGTGCAATCTAGTTGGATGTAGTGATGTCACTGGATCCATTAGATGTGGTGTCACCATTTGCATTTCTTGTTCCAGCACCTTTAGTGTTTGTGGCTTTTACCCACATCTTGTTTCTCATTCTCTTGATGTCATCAATGGTATTTCCATTGGGATGAGTACTTGTATCTGTCAGTCAATTTTTGCAATCTTTTATCACATGTCC
>MU224860.1:381137-391469 GCA_018584345.1 Thuja plicata
CATACAGTTGGCAGCAATATGACCATACCTTCCACATGCTGTGTAGTTTACCCATGTGTTATAGTCCCAAACATATGAGTTACCTACTCTTGTTGGTTTGTGGCTATTATCAGTTTCTTTTGGTGTCTAGGCATTGTTTTTCTTTTTCTAGTACTCTTCATGTGTATTCCCATTCATCTTACAGGTAGGACAGTACTTGTCCATGTAGGTTTTCCTCTTTGGACTTGTCACTTTGGATCTGCACTCATGTGCCTTGTGTCCTTTCTTTTGACATTTATAACAATTGCCAATGAAAGTAGATTGTGCTTGAGAAATACCTTTCATTTTTCTTCTACAAATGTTTGATGTGTGGCCAGTTTTTCTACAGTGATTACATGACAACTTCTTGGATCTTGGGGTTGTGAAAGCATTCCTTTGATCTGGTTGATTAGAAGATTCACCATTCTCATTGTACCCTAATCTTGTGTAGTTGTTGACTCTTCTCTGTCCATAAAGAAAATCATCCATCCTTTTGTTGTTATCTTCAGCTTTCTTGATCAATTTGTTGTGTTGAATCTGGACTTTGATTTCATGCTTCAATTTTTCATTTTCTTCTCTTAGCTCACCGATGATCTGTATACTTTAAATGAGTTCTGTATTTAGTATGTTTTCTTCTTGACTCGTAAGAATAATCTGGTTGGTAACCTCATGGTGATGCTCAGTAAGTCTTTGAATCTCTGATTCTTTCTATTGCAGCTTCTCTATTATTTTCCTCCTATCATCAATCGCTAGTGTTCTTTCATTTTCATCTTTTCTTGCATCATTCATGACATCAATCATTTTCACCATTTGAGTTTCTTGACCAATTTGCAGCATCTTGATTTGCTTTGTCAGATGTAGATTGACCTCTTGTAGATTTGTGATTTCTTCTATTGATGCGTCTGAAGCTTTGCTTGTTGATGATTCTGTTGTCTCAAATTAATCTTGTATTTATGATTCTTTGTAGTCCTCATTCAGCCTAGTTGCAATAATCTTTCTTTCATTAAGAAGTTTTCTTAATTTGATTCTCACCTCTTTATACTGCTCATACTTTATCTACATCTGTAACTACTCATTCTCAATAGTCATGTCCAGTCTATACTTTTCCATTTCTCTAATATTTTCTCTTAAGTCTTTAAGCCTTTCAAGAAAGAGACTTAGCTCTGATACCAATTTTTGGAATTATATTGGAATGATGTATTAAGAGGGGAGGGGTGAATCAGTACCTCTAAAACTTTTTTGGGTTAGCCTATTAACCCTTAGTCATCAGTTTGTAAACTATCTTATGTAACTATTCATCTTTCTTTATGTATATGCAATCATAACATAAGTTCTTTAATATGTAACCATACAAGAAACATTCATGAAAATAGATAACACATGACACAAGATATGATATCACATAAAACTCTTGTTAGGAAGTAAAAACTACGGTGGGGATTGTTATCCACAAGACTTCACTATCTGCATATAAGAAGGGGCCAGTTAAGGATTACAATTGGTCACTTCTGATGACCTACCCTGTTAGGAGTATTACAGTGGAAACCTGTTAAGATCTACTTTGTTTGAAGCTTCAGAAACACTGTTAAGTGTGCACTCTGTTAAGATATTTGTAAAGAATGGTTAAGTCCACCTTATACAAAAGGATTTTAGATGTGATGTACTTGTTAGAATGCAACTACATAAGTCTTTGATCTGATGATGTATGCAATCTCTAATTGCTAATAACAGATCCAATAAAGCTTCCTATGTATGAGTAATCATCTTTTCATGACTGAATAATACCTTTGTCTGCTCGTCAGTAGCCTCTCTGTGTTCTTGATAACTAATGTGATCTATTTCTGAACTTTGCATGAATTCTACCTTATTCTCCTTAGATTCTCTTCATGTCTATCAACAATAATGAATTCATAATTCACAATTGATTGAAGATCTATTTATACTAGATTTTAGCTCTATTCTTGATTCACACTTCGCAAGTTAACTCTAGATCCAAGGGTTACACCTTGACCTTGATCTTTAGTTAGATATGTTTTAGATCCATTAGGATGCTTTAAAACATTTACATTATGCTTGCTTGACCCTCAAGTAATAATTTAAAACAATTTAAAACTCTAAAAATAGAATTACAATGCTTTATCTAACGTGTAAAACTTAGATCCACTATTTGCAGGTTCTCTAACTACTATCAGTTCTGATGGTCGGGCTTCTCTGCCAGTCTATCAGTTTTCTTTGTCATCGGTGTTCCTTTCTTGAACTATTTGTGGGGTATGCCTTTTTTGTTCTGTCAGTTTTGCTCTCAAAACTGTATCGTCGGTGATGATCTTCATGTTATTTTATTGACCCATCGGTGATGTCCTGGTTACTTTGTCGGTGTAACACTTGGCAGTGTTTGTTAGTCAATTCCATACTTAGCATTTTCTCGTGACTCTTTTTTCTTTTGGGTATGCTTTCTATCTGTCGGTTATGCTTGTACCAATGATCTCTGTCAATATTTTTCACTATGTGTACTAATGGAAAAATTAATGTCATCAAAATAACTCAAGCAAGAACACCTATCAACCTTAAGATTTTTTCTCTTAGGATACTGTTCCTAGATAAAAAAAATGATAAGTATCTATGACCACATAATCCAACTCGCTCAAATGATCGATCGATAACAAGATCTTCACTGATGAGATCGCCAGGAACAAAGAACATGCTACCAATCGACAAAACCAACATAACTTGAACCAAAAGTAACCAAATGACATGCGACCATAGGAGGATGATCTATACTCATACCAAAAAAATATAATGTGGTCACAATAACTAATTCAATCATAGAATCCACCACCACCTCAACTACTTCAAACTGGAAATAAGAATAGGAAAGATCAAACTATTTTTGGTTGATGCAAGATCGCCAACCACCCTAGGATGCTCCTGTATCACTTGTAAAGAACTACGAATGTGTCCAATGGAAGTATGAGAGGAAGAGCTTAGAAACATCAAAGGAGAGGCTATTTAATTCTAATTTATGCCTCAAAATAACTTATCTTCTTTTTCATTTTAGTCATTTTGTTATGAATTTTACAACTGTTTGAAGAGAATTCTGATCAAAACTATAAAAGGATTAGAAACAATTTATTTTTCTAGGTTTTACTTGTCCCCAAGGCAATTATCTATTATCTAAGATACATAAATTTAATGTTCTGTACTATAATAGACTTATTTATATTAATATATCTCTGGCACTAGCCTATTGCTGATAAAAAAAAGTATATTAAAATAATAGTACACAATGACTATACAAAGAAATGACTATTGTCAAAATAATGTCTAGTGGATGTTAAGTCAATGGACTAGGAAAGAAACTTAAAGATTTGAAATGTTTGATCCCTTCCTTCCCATTGTTGTTCAAAGCTTCCAATTTTTTTCACTTGATACATCAAACCAACATGTTTTTCAAGAAAAAGCATCTTTAAATTCACACAAAAGTATAAAGTAATCATTTATTCACTCACTCCATATTATGTAGTTAATTTTTAACATTATGATTGGGTTCATTGTATTTTTTCTTCAAATATAATTATAATTATTTTTCATATGTCTAATTTTTATTGTACTTTCAAAATCAATAAATATATTTCCTATATTTTTAATGGCGAGTTCCTCTCCTTTAAATGCCCACACTTTACCTACAACTCCATTTTATACCTAATTGGCCTCTATTCCTAATATAGATGTGTGTATTTTGTCCCTTTGCATTTCTTTTGTTTGCATCTTAACTCTAGAGGCACTTTATACTCTATCTTTTTGTTAGATGCAAATTATGCTTGTTTCTTAATCAATGTAAGGAATTTAAGTAGAAAAGAAATTCCTACACTAATATTGAGGAGATGAAAATGTCTAATCTAAGTTATAAAAATTATATAAACTTAATAAAAATGTCATCTCTCGCTGTTGTTTCCCGCTCGACGGGTTTGAAGGTCTCTGCAGGTGTGAAGATCTCTACAGGTGTGCTGGGTTTGTCTGGTCATGGGGGCATCAATGGGGGAGGGCTTGTGCTTCTTCTGTCTATTGTGTTTGGGATCTATGGTGGCCTACCTCTTTTGTAGATGTGGCTTCTTTTAAAGCATATATTAATGGATCTTTGGTCTCTGCTCTTCCTACTTCTAGGAGAGGGGTACCTTGTTCTAGTTTCGTTACACATGTCTCTGTAAGTGAACCCATTGTGGTGAATCTAGAAAATGATATAGCTGATGAGATCTTTAATATGGTTGAGTTATTTTCCACTAATGCTTCTATCTTTAGATTTAGGGGCTTTTGGCCTTCTTTAGTAGACCTGCATGCGTGGATTTCCAAATATTGGGAGCCTATTTTAACTACTATTGTTCATATATTCTCTGTGTGAAAGGGTTTTTTTATTGCAATATTTGATAGTGCTGAAGATAGGAACACCATTTTGTGTGATAGTTGTTTTACTTGGGAGGAGAGTTTTCCCTAATGGAAAAACCTTGGCATTAGGATTTTGATCCTCTTACTGAGTCTTTTAATAAAAAAAATTTATGGGTAAGGATTTTGAATCTTCCCCTGTATCTTTGGCTAGATTTTGTTTTCGAATCTGTGGGAGAGGCTATTGGGGATTTTTAGATGGTGGATTTGGTGTCCTCTGACATTTTTCACCCGACATATGCTCATATCCTAGTAGAGGTGGATGTTTCTAAGGGTCTCCCAAAGAAGATTACTTTGGCTTCTCATAAGGGCTCATGGATCCAGACTCTAGACTATGAGGGAATCCCATTTAGATGTAGAGAGTGCCATAAGACTGGCCATATTGTTTCTCGTTGTTTGTCTGATAGGATAAAATCAAAGAAACTACCTTCTTGGTGGGTGGGTGTTGTTGAACACCATTATGTGGTTAGAAAAGTTCCTAAGGCTGGGGGTATGGATAGTTTCCCCTCTTAGGATGATCTTTATTTTGTTGATTCTATTGTTTCTGGCTCATATGTTGTCTTGGTTTAGATAGTTGATGCTATCCTTTCGAGTGCTGCAACTGATGACATTAATTTTGTCATTAGTACATTTAGTGAAAAACATTGATAGAGATCATCAGTATAAGAATTACTGGAAAACTACAAGCATTACCAGTGAACAACGAGCATACCTGACAGAACACAAAGGTCACAAGAAAATGCTAAGTGTGGAATTCACCGATGAACACTGACAATTGTTGCACCGACGAAGTGAATAGGACATCACCGATTGGTCAATAACATAACATTGAGATCATCACTGATGACACAGTTTTGAGAACAAAACTGACGAAGCAGAAAAGGCATACCCGATGACCAGTTCAAGAAAGGAACACCGACGATAAAGAAAACTGACCGTCAAAATCGACAGTCAGTTAGAGAACCTGCAAATAGTGGATCTGAGTTTTACACGTCAGATAAAGCAATGTAATTCTATTTTTAGAGTTTTAATTTGTTTTAAATCATAACTTGAGGGTCAAGCAATCTTTATGTAAATGTTTTAAATCATCCTAATGGATCTAAAAAATATCTAACTAAAGATCAAGGTCAAGTTGTAAACCTTGGATCTAGAGTTAACTTGCAAAGCATGAATCAAGAATAGAGATAAAATCTAGTATAAATAGATGTTCAAATCAATTGTGAGTTATGAATTCATTGTTGTTGATAGCCATGACAAGAAACTAAAGAGCAGAAGAAAGAATTCATGCAAAGTTCAGAAATAGATCATATCAGTTGTCAAGAACACACAGAGGCTACCGACGAGTAGACAAAGGTATTATTCAATCATGGAAGGATGATTACTCATACATAGGAAGCTTTATTGGATCTATTATCAGCAATTAGATATTGCATACATCATTATATCAAAGACTTGTGTAGTTGCATTCTAAAAAGTGCATCACATCTAAAATCCTTTTGTAGAAGGTGGACTTAACCATTCTTTACAAATCTCTTAACAGAGTGCACACTTAACAGTGTTTCTAAAGCTTTAAATGAAGTAGATCTTAACAGGTCTCCACTGTAATACTCCTAACAGGGTAGGTCATCAAAAGTGACCAATTGTAAGCCTTAACCAGTCCCTTCTTATCTGTAAATAGTGAATTCTTGTGGGTAACAATCCCCACCGCATTTTTTACTTCCTAACATGATTTTTCTGCGATATCATATCTTGTGTCATGTGTTATCTATTTTCATGAATGTTTCTTTTATGATTACATACTAAATAACTTATGATATGATTGCATATACATAAAGAAAGATGAATAGTTAGATAAGATAATTTACAAACTGATGATTAAGGGTTAATGGGATAACCAAGAAAAGTTTTAGAGGTACCGATTCACCCCTCCCCTCTCAGTACATCATTCCAATATAATTCCAACAATTGGTATTAGAGCTAAGTCTCTTACTTGAAAAGCTTAAAGACTTAAGAGAAAAGATCAGAGCAATTGAAAAGTACAGACTGGACATGACTATTGAGAATGAGTAGTTACAGATGCAAATAAACTATGAGCAGTATAAAGAGGCGAGAATCAAACTAAGAAAACTTCTTGATGAAAGAAAGATTATGGCAACCAGGCTGAATGAGAAAAAATACAAAGAATTGGAAATACAAGATTACTTTGATACAACATAATCATCAACGAGCAAATTGGTCAAGAGAATCAAATGGTGAAAATGATTGATGTCATGGATGATGCAAGAAAAGCTAAAAATGAAAGAACACTAGCCGTTGATGATAGGAGGAAAATTGTAGAGAAACTACAAGAGAAATAATTAGAGATTCAAAGACTTACTGAGCATCACCATGAGGTTACCAATCAGATTATTTTTATGAGTCAAGAAGCAAATAAATTAAATACAAAACTTATTGAAATAATATAGATCATTAGTGAGCTAAGAGAAGAGAATGAAAAATTGAAGCATGAAATCAAAGTCCAAAATCAACACAACGAATTGATCAAAAAGGCTGAAGATAACAACAAAAGGATGGATGACTTTCTTGATAGAAAGAGAAGAATCAACAACTACACATGATTAGGGTACAATGAGAATGGTGAATCTTCTAATCAACTAAATCAGAGCAATTATTTCACAACCCCAAGATCCAAGAAGCTATCATGCAATCACTGTGGAAAACCAGGCCACACCTCAAACATCTGCAGAAGCAAAATGAAAGGTATTTCTCAAGCACAATCTACTTTTATTGGTAATTGTTATAAATGTCAAAAGAAAGGACACAAGGCATATGAGTGAAAATCCAAAGAGAAAAACCTATATGGACAAGTATTGTCCTACATGCAAGATGAATGGGCATACACATAAGGAATGCTGGAAAAAGAAAAGCAAGGCATGGACACCAAAGGAAATTGATAAAAGCTACAAACCAACAAGAGTAGGTAACTCATATGTTTGGGACTATAACACATGGGAAAACTGCATAGCATGTGGAAGGTATGGTCATATTACTGCCAACTGTATGAGAAAGTGGACCAGAAGGTCAAGAGGTTAGACCAATATAGGTATGACATGTTTGCATTATCATAAGGTTGGACATGTGATAAAATATTGCAAAGACTGACTAACAGATACAAGTACACATCCCAATGGAAATACCATTAATGACATCAAGAGAATGAGAAACAAGATGTGGGTAATAGCCACAAACACTGAAGGTGCTAGAACAAGCAATGCAAATGGTGACACCTCATCCAATGGATCTAGTGACATCACTACATCCAACTAAATTGCACAAGTAAGTATGGAACTGCATTATGACAAGTTTTACTATGCATCAGTTCCATTACACATAGTTCATATTGTAATATAAGTATGAATAAAGATGCAAAATATTATTGTTTGCTAAAAATTTGAAAAGAAACCATTGGTTATTGGGCACACTTTGCATCGGTGAACACACATAGAAAATTTATCACTACTTACTGGAATGTATCCATCATTACACAAGCTAAGTGTAAACCGACCGACATCGGTGAATGTTGAATCAACAAAAGCTATCTTCACAACCTCACCAACAATCATCGGTGAAGTCTCCAAAACTGCTAGCAACCCCGACCCTTTACATAGACACTAAAGATATTATGAATGTCTCTACCGACAAAATCAGTCTTCATATACCGACGAGTTGGTAAGCATTAATGACAACTTAGGGCACAAAAAGGTTATAAAAGCCCGACAGGTAAACTCATTTTCGCACTTACAATTTTTGAGCAGAGTAGAGCAGAGCAATTTTAGAGCAATTTGGAGAGCGACCCAGCAGAAATCAATTTGACACAAAGCATTCACATTCACAGGTGTATGTGGTAAATTTGGCCTTGTTAACTCACCATACACTTCAACATAATCCTTCTTCACCAGGTACACAAGAATAAATATGAGATTATTCATCTTGCCTGCCTGCATGATTCGACCTGTTGTCTTCTATCCAAACGGGGTTTTTGAAATAGCTCTCAGAACAAGAGTCTCACAAGCATAGACCAATCTAGGAATGAAGGATTTTTTTCATGAGTGCAAATGCAATGCAAGATTATCCTAAGAATTGAAAGATGTAAGATTAATCTAAGACATGATTTCAAATGCAATCATTCTAGAAATTGAAAGTAATCTATTGCAATAATGAAATTATTCTATATGAGATATCAAGAAATGTGACAATAATTCAGTATTCTAAAAATGAATAAAAATGAGTGGGGGTTTGAATGAGAGAATGAGAGTTCTTTTATAGACTCAGAGATGATAAAAATAGAAACTTTCCTCTTTGAAATAAAACAGATAGAAAATCGAGTTCAGAATAGAAAGCTTTATTTAAAATAATACAATAAATTCTCTTCTTTTTGCTTTAACTATTTTCTTTCTTTGATTTAATTCTATTTTATTTGATTTTAATTATTTTCTTTCTCTTTAAAGCACAGTTAATTCAAAGATTCTATTTCTGAACAGAAGGAAGATTTTTTAAAGAATATCCAATTAATTAAATAAATATGACCTCATAATTATTTTTTCTCAATTATCTAAATATTTAAAATCAATTATTGAAATGAGGATATTTATTTAAAAATTAAATATTATTTAATTCCTTTTTCATGTGTCTTAGCTAAAGAGGGTGAATTTAATTTAATTAAAGTGCTAGGAATTTATTAATTAAATTAATTCGATCATAAGGTTTGTTTAGCCAAATAGATATTTAGGAATTAAATATGATGTATGATTAATGCAGATTTAGGATATTTTACATTTGACACTTAGATCAAGTAGAGTCAGTCAAAACTCAGAATTGCCTAGTACAATAGGACTTTGACGATTCAGAAGAATGACAAACGCAACAAAATTGGTTAAGATTGCAAGATGCCAATTTTGAGGTGTTACATTTTGACCCTCTTTGAATTGATGTGTGAGTAGCATTTAATACCTATCCCTTTGTCTGTCTGCCTATGTCAGTTTCTGATCTCTTTTATACCATAGTATATATGTGTTAGCTCTTTCAGGTGATTTTAAGGATATTCCTGCATTACTTTTCAGTATGTTCTTGATCCATTATTATCATGTTGTATCATTTGTGTATATGTGATTTATAGTTGTTTAATGATGCTTATGTATATGTTAGGATTTCATTTTGATTATGATTTTGTGACAATATTGACCGTAGATTTATATGCACATGGATCATTGTATGTTTTTATTACTGTTTGATGTGCTTGGTATGGTATGGGATAGAGTTGTAGTTACTTTCTTCGGTGAGATCCACACTATAACCTAGTCTCAACCATTGTTTTCCATATGATATATGCATGCGTGTTCATCTTTGTGATGACAAGTTTGCAGGTACCAGGCCTCGTCTTCTCTAAATTGGAAGGAGTGAGTGTGCCCTATTGTATTAATCTCAATGGTAAGAGAGGAGAGATATTTTTCAGGTCCAAATCCTATCCTAAACCAAATTGTCCTAGTTAGTGGACAAGTATCTATTTTGACTACCCTGACTGAATTCGTATAGTTGATAGGAATTTGTGTATCCCTTTCCTAGTGCATGTTTGACTTTGCATGTGTTTGATTTCAGGTCCTTGATGAGATTATGTGTGGGTTATATCATGTTATTTATTTAGTTGAATATTATTACAATTAATTATTAAATATAAGGTATTTAATTAATTAAAAATTAAATTAAATACCTATGTTTAATTGAAAGTTTAATTAAAGTGCAATTGTTGAATATTAATATTTAATTGAATAATTAGAGTAAATGAGCCTTTATGCTTAATTAAATAATTAGATATTAAGT
>MU224860.1:404807-432238 GCA_018584345.1 Thuja plicata
TCAGCTCTTCAGACATTGTCTTCTCTACCTGGTCATGCACTTCAGTGGGGGTTCCAGCAGTCTCTTCTGACAGAGTTTTCAGCTACATGCTTCAGAGATGTTTCTTGCTCTTTTCTTGTTCCTTTCTTTGGGACATCTTTTCCCTAGATTGGAGGCTTAGTTTCCTTCATCTAGTTTCTCTCTTGTTTTGGGTACTTGATCAGGCCTTGTTGCCGGGACCCATCTTTCCTGCTTTCTGCAGTAGTTTAGCTATTTTTCTTCTCCCTAAGTTACACTTAAGGGGGGTGTTAGAGTAGTCTTAGTTTAGCTAATAATTAATTTATTTAATTATTAGTCTATCTTCTCTATGCTTAAGTTATACTTAGGCAGCTTTATATTTCTTTAGGATTTTTCACCTTTAGGGTTTCGTGATTCCTTTTATAAGGATTCACTTCTTTACATTTAAAAATCGAGATTGTATTCAGTATTGTTGTTAATAGAAGCTTTATTCTTTTCAACATGGATTTCATATCTCTGGCTTTTTGGCCTCCATAGCTATTTTTCTGTCTTTGTCTTGCTTCTGCTTGTGACAGGTTTGCATGCAGGTGATTTTGGGAGAATTTGTGTTTATCAAATCTAACACTTATCACATACACCTTGTTTATTTGATGTTTTTGGATCATCAGGACTATACCAAAAAGAAATAGATAAAGAAAATATCAATGAAATCCATGAGAATAGACAACATACAAAGAAAGATTCAATCATGGATCAGCATGTTTCAAAGTTTGTGAATGTATGTTTAGAGGTGTTGGGAAACACCACTATGCTTGTGAGTGCATTGTGTTTGATTGTTATCGATAGATGTTTACATTTGAGATATCCGATGCGTGTTAAAAAAACAAAGATGTGTCCAAAGATAGTGTTAAAAAACACTGTGTATGGTGGTGTTGAGAAACACCAGTTTGTGTCAGTAGCGAGTTGTCCTTGAGAAATGACAAGATTAATGACTCAGGTGTAAACCAAAGATGTGATCAGATGGGGGGGCCCATGCCCCCAAGTAACAATGACTAACTTGACATATGTTATGAGGACAAATTAGATTTGGTTGCCCCCAAGCATATGGAACTGAATCAAAGTCAAGTCAGGAGGGTTTGCAAAGGAACCAGAGTGTCACAAAAGTGACCAAAAGCTATGTACAAACTAAAGGAAAGAATCGTCAAGACTGAGTATCGATAGATAGAGAATTTGAGCATAACTCCAACTGAAACAGATGTGAGCAATCTCAATAGTATAGCAACAGTAGACAGACACAGTGAGAACCACTGGTGACTGACGCAAGAGAGATGCTCAAGTGAAGAGATCATAGGACTAGCTAGACATCAGTAGGCAGACACAGTGAGAACCACTAGTGACTAACGTAAGAGAGATTCTCAAGGAAAGAGAACTCAGTATAAGCTAAGTGACAGTAGGTAGACATAGTGAGAACCACTAATGACTGTCATGAAGTAGATCCAAGAGATAATAGGACAGTGCCCCCAAGACCAGGAGGGTTGCCCCAAGAGTATGATCAGTTTCAATCCATGTAAGTTGGTGTCTTGATGGGTAACTAAAAGCAAATGTAAGTAGAAAAGCATGGAAATCAACAAATGTAGGAAAGCAAATGCGTAAAGCCAAGTGGTGTTGTGATAGATATAGCATTGTGGAACAAGAGGCGCCTATTTACCAGGTTTTCACCTTCTTGGCAGAAATTCTTTTTTTTTGCTACCATGATGCCTGTTTGCCAGGTTTTTATCAATGGCACCTTTTTATCTTTTTCTCTTTTTTTGTATTTATCAATTTTTTTATTTTTTTTTATTTTTTGAATATATGATTTTTTTGGAGATACATCAAAGCGCCTATCACTAGGTTTTCACTAAGATGATCATTTTTTTAGGACTTTTTCAAATTTTTAGGATTTTTTCAGGACTTTACTATATATATGAGCACACTGAAGATGTCTCAGCTATAGAACTGCTTCAGATGAAGAGCATTGATGGGCTCTTTGAGTTGTTCTCCTTCAGTAGTAGAAAGTTGATAGGTACCAGACCTAAACACTGTAGTGACAACATACGGACCAAGCCAATTTGGTTCAAACTTCCCTTTCTGGATCTGATGTTGTTGATTCTTAGAGTTCTCCATCAGAATGAGGTCACCCGCGTGAAAATCCCTTGGTCTAACCTTCTTGTTATATCTCTTGGACATCCTTTTCTGGTATGCTCTAAGGTGATCGAACGCCACCTGGCAACATTCATCAAGTAATTCTAGCTCTTGTCATTGAGATATTATATTATCTTCATTAGTAATGAGGCCTTTCAAGGAGACTCACAGAGAAGGAATCTTGACCTCAATTGGTAACACATCATCTTCTCTATAAACCAAAGCATAGGGAGTAGCCCTTGTTGGTGTTCTTATGCTTTTCCTGTATGCCCAAAGAGCTAGATTGATCTAGAGATGCCAATCTTGTCTGGATTTATGCACTATGTGATTCAAGATCTTAAGGATTGTCTTGTTGGATGCTTCCACCTATCCATTACCCTGAGGATAATAGATGGAAGACCAATGTTGAGTAATTTTAAACTTAGAGCATAGCTCCATCAAATCCGTGTTTTTAAATTGTCCCCCCATTATCAGTGATTATTGCTGAGGGTACACCATGTCTACAGATGATGTAGTTGAGAATGAACATAGCTACTGATTTTCCATTGGCAATGGTGAGAGGGACTGCCTCCACCCACTTGGTAAAATAATCTGTAGTTGTAATTATGAACTTATGTCCATTTGAGGATGAGGGGTAAATCTAACCCACCAAGTCAAAGGCCCATTATTGAAATGACCAGAAAGTAATGAAGGGAATAAGCTCCTTGGCTGGAGCATGAATTAGATTACCATGTAGTTGACATTGTTTGCAAGACTTGGCAAACTGTGTAGCTTCTTTTTCCATATCTGGCCAATAGTAACCAGCTCTAATAAGTTTACGGGCCAATGTCAAGCCATTAGAGTGAGACCCACAGATGCCTTCATGCACCTCTACTAATGCATGTTTGGACTCATCAGGTTCTAAACACCTAAGGAGGGTACCGTCTAGACCATGTCTATACAAGTTGTTAGCTATGATGACAAACCATGAAGCACTGTGGATTAAGTGACATTTCTCATTCTAGGTGTAAGTGTCTAGAACAATCTGGTCATGAAGGTAGGAAAAGATATGATGGTAGCGAGATGAGTCATGTCCAATGACAAAGAAGATCATCCAAGAATCAAGGGAGTCATAGGATGTGTAGCATAACGTTTCCACTAGGAATTCATGTCAAAAATCATTTTTAGGCATCTGTAGCATGGAGGCAAGAGTAGCCATGACATCTACTACTCTATTATCTACCCTTGGAACTCGTTGAAATGTGATATGAGTAAAATAATTTTTGAGGTCATCAACCAACTGTTTATAAGGCACCAACTTGTCGTCCCTTGTCTGATAGATATCATTAACTTGATTGATGACTAACTGTGAATCTCCAAGAACATTGAGTTCATCTACTCGCCACTCAAGGGAGATCTTCATACCATTGATTAGGGCTTCATACTCAGCAATGTTGTTTGTATAAGGAAACAAAATCTTGTATGTTTTTGGTCAAGAGTATCTTTGAGGTGTAATGAACAGTATCCCAACACCTAACACCTTTTGGGTAAATGAACCATCAAAAAACATGGTCCATGATCGATGTGTGAGAAGTAATATGGACTCATTTGGAAATTCAATGTGCAATGGTTGATGATCTACTAGAGGTGCTTCTACCAATTGATCTGCTATTGCCTGTCCCTTAATGGCTTTCCTTTCAACATATTCAATATCAAATTCATTGAGAAGCATGACCCATTTAGCTAGTCTACTTGTGAGGGTAGCTTTACTGAGAAAATATTTCAGAGGGTCAATTTTAGCAATTAGACGTGTAGTATGAGCCAACATGTAGTGCCGTAATTTTTGTGAAGAAAACACCACTGAAAGGCAAGCCTTCTCTATAGAAGAATATTTTGTTTCATATGAGACCAAATTTTGACTAATGTAATAGATAGCCCTCTCTTTGTTGTGATGATCTTCTTGAGCCAATAAGATACCCAATGATGTATCCGTAGCAGATATGTAAAGTATAAGTGGCTTCCCATGAATGGGAGGCATCAAGATCAGTGGGTTTGCAAGATACTGTTTGATTTGTGTGAAACCTTCATCACATTCTTTGTTCCACTAATAAGCCATGCCCTTGTGCAAAGTCTTGGTAAATGGTTGTGACTTGTCTGCCAGTTGAGAGATAAAACACTGGATAAAATGCAGTCAGCCTTGAAGTCATCTCATTTGTCTGATATTTTTTGGTGGCGACATTTCCATGATAGCTTGTACTTTTGCAGGATCCACTTTAATTCCTTTGGCAAAGATGATATAGCCATGAAATTTTCTAGATGTTACGCCAAATGCACATTTCTTTGGATTGAGCCTCAGACTAAATTGTTCCATATGATCTAGTATAGGACCAAGATCAGCAAGATGTTTCTTTCAGTGCATGCTCTTAGCTAAAGTGTCATCCACATATTCTTCCATTTTTTTATGCATCATGTCATGAAATATGGTGGTGATAGCTCTCTAATATGTACCACCCACATTTTGAGTCCAAAGGGCATGACATTCCAACAGAAGGTGCCCCAAGCACATGTGAAAGCAGTTTTCTCTTGGTCCTCTGGCACAATTTTTATCTAGTTATAGCCAGAGAAACCATCCATTAGTGAGTACATTTAATACCCTATTGTCATATCTACAATCATATCAATATTAGGCAATGGAAAATCATCCTTAGGACATGCCAAATTTAAGTCTCTAAAGTCTGTGTAGACTCGTATAGATTTATCATGTTTTGCTATTGGAGCAATATTAAATATCCACTCTACATAATCAATTACTTTGATAAACACTCCTTTAAGAAAATTCTCCAATTCAGCTTTGACAAGTAGAGCTACATGTGGATGCATTTTGCGAAGCTTGTGCTTAAAGGGCTTGACACCTGGTGCAATGGACAAATGGTGCATGATTAGATTAGGGTCTAATCCCAACATATCTGAATATTTCTATGCAAAGTTTATCTTTTTTCTTCTGAAGAATGTAGTGAATTCCTCCCTTTCTGTCTCTGATAGTGATTGTGCCAAGTGAATGATCAGAGGTTCTACCTCTGTACCCAAGTTCATAGGTTGAGTTGGTTCAATAAGAATAGATGATCTCTCTAGAAAATGTCTAGAAAATATCTCGGAAGTGCATCAAGTATCTCATCCTCGGGCACCTCGAAGAGGTTTTCACCCTTGGATACATCTTTTATTTTGACTGTTTTAGGCTCTGATACTGCCACAACGTGGTTTTCATAATCAGAGCACCTATTTTTTATTCTTTTGATTTTTTAACTAAGATACTTGATGTCAGCCTCAGTCATGTTAACACTTGCGTCGCTTGTGGAAGACGTTACAGGTTTGACAATGTATAGGTAACAGGCAAGAGTGTAATCATTCTAGAACGTAAGGACTTCATTAGATGGGGAGGTAGAGTTCTAGTCTATAAGCTCAGGATGGAAAAGTGAAAGAGAAGTGACGAGTTCAAGTGTGTTCATGGTATAATCATCAAAGGCATGGACAAGAAAGTCAAGACCTAAAGTGATCTCATCTAGAGATATAATCTAATTCCATTGATTCCTAACAATCGTAGTAGATGACATGTTAACACCTAGGGAGTCAGAGTTATGTGACCCTACACTAGACTGTTCACCTACTTAGAGAAGGTTTTCATATGTGTTAGCTATATCTGTATCTCTATTAGAAGTGGCATATGACAAGCTGTAAAACTCATATTCATGGGAGTTTGTTTCATCATTAGGTGTCATGTCAAGAACATGAGTGAAATCAACCCTTTGTCCCCAGTTAGGATGAGTTGTACCTAGAACCTCTGCTATGGTCAGATGAGCACCTTTGGACCTAGGTACCTCATTAGTGTTTGTAACATCAGCTGCTCCTTGTGTAATGAGAAGTGACTGGAATTCTTGGTCAAACTATTCTTGAAAGTGTGGTGGTATGTATAAATCACCCTGGTGACTTGGATTTAGAGTATATATTTCTTTCCACTTCTCATAAGTTAATGGAGCAAGTGAAGTGGTGGTATCAGAATCACTATTAGTGTCTACTATACTGACATGTGGTACAAAGTTATCTGGCTCAACAAAGAATGTCGCCAGGTCTGGAGGAATAGGATAAGGGAAAGTATCCTCATTAGAGCTGTCTTCAAGTTCTTCAGTTTTAGATGTTTCTTCATGTGTTGGTTTCTTATCTTCTCAAGGTACAAACTTGTTTATTCCCAGTTGAAATGTGAGTTTATAGAAGCCTATACCTATATAGTCACGTGTTTTTTGACCAATAGCTTCAAGTGGTGCAATCAATCCCTTATGATTCACACCTATGGGACCATTTCCTTTATAGCCAAAACATTGCATAATAGATAAACCTTTTCCATATTGCTCAGGTTTTATGTCATAAGGAGGAGTGATTTTTTTAGAATTGTCTTCTCCTTTATAGATCCAAGCTTTCATAGCTCTGTCTTCAACTTCTTCTTCTAACGGTACTGTGGCTTGTACAAAGGTACCACCATACTTTGTTGGAGGAACCATAGAAGGTTTAGTGCTCTTAGAAGGTCTCCCAAAAGAACGTGGAGACAAAGGCAAAGATGTAATAGATAGCACAGGTTCAATCCAACATCCTCCTATATCAGTTTCTTTGAGTGTCAAACTCTTTTCCATTTCTTTTAATTTATTCTCAAGGAGTTCAATAGATTCTCTGCTGGTAGGCACAAAGATGTGAGCAAATTTTGTGAGGGAATTGCAATCATAGCATGTATTATCAGGTATAGTCACTTCAAATCCTTGAAATGGGAACTTAAAGCACTGATGGTATGTGGAAGGGACAACCTACATTTCATGGATCCATGTCCTTCCTAGCAGAATATTGTATGCCAAAGGGATGTTAGGCACTTGATAGATACCATCTCGTTCAACAGGACCAACTCTAATTGGCAACACAACTAGCCCCTTGGATTTACATTCTTCCTCATCATAGGACTTAATAGTAATCTTTTTGCAAGCATCAATGTAATCTTTTCCATAGCCTAACTCAATAAAGAAACTAGCAGAGCAAATATTGAGGCCAGCGCTGTTATCTATGAGAACACGACAAACACATTTTGGACCAATCATGACTTCAATGTGCAGAGGGTTATTATGCGGGTGACTCAAAGAATGGTTGTCTTCCTCAGAGAAAGAAAAGTAATGTGAGGAGGTCAAGTGACCTACCATGGATTGAAACCAGCCAAGATCAAGATCTTTTGGGACATTTGCCTCGGTGAGGGCTTTGTCCAAGATTTCCCTATGAGCAGGGGAGATTTTGAGGAGCTCAAAAATAGTTATCTGAGCATTAGTATGTTGCAATTGATCGAGAATGTTGTAATTGGTAGCATTAGATGAGGAACCCACTTTTGGATTCTTACTGGTAGAGTCAACCTTAGCTTTGTCTAAAGGTTGAGTTGATGTAGATAGAGAAGGCTCGGGGCTTTTGATGATGATCTTAGCATGAGATCGAGTAACAAAATTAGTGCTGACTTGAGACTGCTCTTGTTCAGAAGATGGATGTGTAGATCCTCAAAAAATGAAAGGTTTTTTAGACTTGGGAGTATCTTCCTTTCCCTTTAGAATGATGACATTACAATATTCAACATCAATAGGTTCAACCATATTAATGACATTGTCATCATTGGTGTATGTATAGTTGACCTTAGCATCAGTATTTTTGCCTTTAGATGATTCACCTTTTCCATGAGGAGGAAATGGGTCTTTGAAAGCTTGGTGATCAGAATTTTTGTTGTGACCTCCTACCGATGAGATCCTAGATTTTATGCCACAATTTAAGACAACTAGCCATTTTATGACCTTTGTTTTGGTAAAAATCACAATAAGCAGATTCATTCCACCAAGAGGGTCTTGGTTGCAGATCATAAGGTAATGAATTATCCAATCAAGTGAGTAAATTGTTGTCTATAAGAGTCTTGTAAACTTCCTCAAGAGGATCTCCTAAAGGAGTGAATTCATGCTTGGGTCTAGGAGCCCAAGGTTTAGGTCCAGAAAATCGTGAAGTACTCTGTTTGGAATCTACAGCAGTCTATTTAGTGGCTTTGGCCGCTTGCATTGTGGTAGTGAGATTAAAGGAAGCCTTGGAAGGCTTAGGAGTCAAATTGTCTACAAATCCATCATTCACAACATTTTGGTTCTTGTTGGGAAATTTAGATTTATCTTTGCTTGAGGAGGAAGACCCTTGTTTATTTTTCTTGTGTAAGGTCAATTCCCCTTTCTTGATCATAAATGTCTTAATTTGTATAGCTTGTTTAATCATGTCATCAAAGGTTAGAGGACCTTTTAGCTATACTTGATACCCAAAGTTGGCGAGAAGATTATCGAGAAAGATGTCCAACTTTTCATTTTCGGGTATCTTGCAAGAATATCGTGTATAAAGTTGTCTCCATCTTTGGAGAAATGACAAGAAGGATTCCCCATGATTTTGTTTCAAGTTGCAAAGATATCAGATATGAACTGGATGTTGGATGTTGTGAGAATAGTGTTGTAGAAATAAATTGGCAATTTTGTCAAAAGTTTTGATGCCAGTTGGTAATCTAGAGAACCATTCCATAGCCGACCCTCCCAAACTACATTGAAAAAGATGCATGAGATAGGTTGTGTCATGTATGAATTCCATGGAGAGAGCACCAAAATCTCTTGAATGGTCTTGAGGGTCAAATGCACCCAAGTATTTGTCATATTTAGGAAGTTCAACTCCTTTGGGAAAAGGAGGCATGCATAAACTCTTATCAAATGGGAATAGAAAAATGTTGTCCAATGTGAATTGAGTGGTAGGTTTGTCTTTCTCTTTCAAGAGTTAAGAAAGTTTCTCTTGCATGGTTTGCATTTATTTTTGCAAGCGGGAGTTTTTAGTTTCTTCCTGTTTCTCAATAAGTGTCTCTACCTTGTAATCAGAGGGAAGTTTGGCACCTTGGGTGGCTAATTTGAGAAGGTATTTATCCTTCTCTTCTTTCATTATGACCGCCATCATTCTCATGAAGTTTTTATTATTGCGGGCCTCTAAGGTATCCCCTTGGGTTATCTCCTTCTCTTCTTGATGAGGAGGGTTTTCGGTTTGGTTGAAACAAGGCCCACCCAATTGACTATGATCTGTCATATTGCTAGAATACAAAGATTCAAGGTGTAAAGACTTGGTATGAAAAGATTGAGTGTTCTCTGAATATGGGTCTTCTTGGAACAAAGGATTTTGAACCTAACTAAGATCCACTGGAAATGACCGTGTATTATAAGGTTGACGTACCGGGGAAGGAGATCAAGATGATTACTCACTAGATGTAGTCAGTAATGGGGTGGAAAGTACATATTCATCTTGATTGATTGAAGGAAATGTTTTGCTACTTTGAGTTGTGACAGTCATAGACAAAGTTTGAACAAAGGAATGTGAACTAGGACCAAACTTGAAACTGTCTCAAAGTAATAGCATAGAACATGCCAAAAGGTGAAGTATCCTTGGTGCAAATCATTGAAGATGAGGCTAGAATAGCCAAGATATGACTATTGCGACACAAGGCATGATGACATAGATGAAAGAGATAAAAAAGACATGAGACGAGACCAGTTTATGTAAGAATCATGTAATTCTCAACCCAAGAAACTAAGTTTCAAACTATGTGAAGATGGATGGTAGAAAAATAGACCCGTATCAAAGACCAAATTTGACAAAGGTACACCTGACTCACAAAATTTATCTTGTTGTTTTTGACAAAAGACTCCAGTTTTGCGTGAAGAAATGCTCTTTCGCATGAAGATTCTCATCGACCCATACGAAACTTTGCAATATCTCCCAAAGAATGACATGAGACTGTAGATGAAAAAGATGATAGAATAATGGCATTGTTGCCAAATGTCTCATGACAGTGTATTTTGTATCACACAAAGATTTGCATTAAAGCACACGAAGATTAGGAAATGTCGCGCGAAACTATGCAAATGTTAAAAAAAGACCATTTACAGAATTAGATTGTTGAGACCAGTTTGCATTTCCCAAGATAAAGTCATACTATTTTTTGACAGATAGTTCAAGTTATAGATTGTTTTGGACATGTTCAAGATTGATAGTTTATGCGTTTTGACAATAGTTTCAATTGTTCAAATGATACACCCATACAAAACACATTAAATAGAATGTTTGTAGTACCAGAACAAGAACATCACAATCCTAGGATAGCCAGGACAATATCTGTTGAATCTCCACTTGAACCAAAGTTCAGCTACACTTAGTCTTAGCAGACAACTTAGAAGCTTGGAAGCACAGACTCCTCCTTACAAATGCACTCACTTCTCAAGCATACCAAGCTTTGAACCCCAAAGGAATTGCTTCCCAAAAGGCTGTTATCTCTACTAAAAGCCATAAAAATGTGTGGCATCTTAGTCGGTCTCTGACCTTTCACGCCAATAGATAGAGGGTTTTTGGAAAACTAGAACAACAGTTTGTAGTAAGGTCATCCGTTCAGGTGGTTGTGATCAAGTCATTTTCCCAATAAAAGGGTCTCTCCCAATCCTTTCAAAGCAAGGCTTTCACCTTAACAATGTCAGGACTTTAACGCACCACTAGGGTACTGGAGGAGATTTTGATTGCCACAATGAATTCACACCTATCTATTGTGACATTAATCACAATAGCATTTTTTGTATACTGGTTTGGAAGGGCTTGGCTTTAGCCTGTTACCGATTGGGCATCCACTCTCACCGGCTCTGCTAAAGCTCTCGGGAGGTAGCCACTCTAGAAGAATCACATGAATTTATCTTACGACAAAGATCCATAAAGGCAAGGGGAGAGGATACATTTATGTAGTTCTTAGGATTGCAATCTAAAAAACACTTCAATCATGTAAGAAAATGATTCATTTTAAGCACCAACCGAAGTGTGTTTTAACTACTAAAAATAGATATAAGAAGTTGTGAAAACATGCAAGGTCTTCGACAAACATCCTGCAATAAAACCATTAGTAGTTTGTAATGCCTTTCTTCATAACAACATCCTGCAATAAATGTGTTAGAAGTTTATAATGGCTTTTCTTTATCTCAGCGTCCTGCAAACCACTGTTATGTTGTTTCAAAAGATAAAATCAGAGAAACACAGATGTCAAAAAATAGTAGGTGGTTAGAAAACTGAGGCAATAAAATATCAAAATGAAAGCTCTGGAATGTGATTTTGCGCGAAGATGTATGCTAGATTGTGCGAAGAAGTGCAGAGAGCCATGCAAAGAACTAGAAAGTTCACGTGAGACACTCAGAAAGTTCATGCAAAATTAGAACAGAGTTGTACGGAAGTACAAACAAAATACAAAAAAAATGAATAAAATAAAATGAAATGAGGCCAGAATAGAATGTACCTGCCCCATGGTGGGTGCCAAAAATGTATGTGGTAAATTTGGCCTTGTTAACTCACCATACACTTCAACATAGTCCCTCCTCACCAGGTACACACAAGAATTAATATGAGATTATTAATCTTACCTACCACATCCAAAAGTGAATATGAGTTATTCATCCTGCATGCCTGCATGATTTGACCTATTGCCTTCTATCTAGATGGGGTTTTTGAAATAGCTCTCAGAATGAGACTCTCACAACCATAGACCAATCTAGGAATGAAGGATTTCTTTTCATGAGTGCAAATGCAATGCAAGATTATCCTAAGAATTGAAAGATGTGAGATTAATCTAAGAGATGATTTCAAATGCAATCATTCTAGAAATTGTAAGTAATCTATTGCAATAATGAAATTATTCTATATGAGATATCAAGAAATGTGACAATAATTCAGTATTCTAATAATGCATAAAAATGAGTGGGGGTTTGAATGAGAGAATGAGAGTTCTTTTATAGACTAAGAGATGATCATAATAGAAACTTTCCTCTTTGAAATAAAATAGATAGAAAAGCCAGTTCAGAATAGAAAGCTTTATTTAAAAGAATGCAATAAATTCTCTTCTTTTTGCTTTAACTGTTTTCTTTCTTTGATTTAATTTTGTTTTATTTGATTTTAATTGTTTTCTTTCTCTTTAAAGCACAATTAATTCAAAGATTCTATTTCTGAACAGAATTTTTTTTGAGAGAGAATATCCAATTAATTAAGTAAATATGACCTCATAATTGCTTTTTCTCAATTATCTAAATATTTAAATTCAATTATTGAAATGAGGATATTTATTTAAAAATTAAATATTATTTAATTCCTTTTTCGTGTGTCTTAGCTAAAGAGGGTGAATTTAATTTAATTAAAGTGCTAGGACTTTATTAATTAAATTAATTTGATCATAAGGTTTGTTTAGCCAAATAGATATTTAGGAATTAAATATGATGTAAGATTAATGCAGATTTAGGATTTTCTACATTTGACACATAGATCAAGTAGAGTCAATCAAAACTCAGAATTGCCTAGTAGAATAGGACTTTGACGATTCAGAAGAATGACAAATGCAAAAAAATTGGTTAAGGTTGCAAGATGCCAATTTTGGGGTGTTAAAACAGGCAATCATAGAGAATCCGTAAGTAATCACACTCACTGACCACACTATTTTATTTGCGAAAAGCCCTAAATTTTTGCAAACAAGATGGCATTGACTTCTAGAGTTGAGAAGATTAAGGAAGATAAGAATAAATTCTTCAATCTTGTTAGCAGAGGCTCGTGTGTTGAACCTAAATATAAGCTACACCCTAAAATAGCTTCACAACCTGACGATTTCAGAGCATTCTCTAGAATCCCACCTAGTGTTTTACTGGTACAGGATGTAACATCCTATATTCACTGCAAGATCTCGAAAATAGGAGATCTAGACCTAGATAATGCCTATAGGGCACTATGTGATGATGTTGGCAAGCTCAAAGAAGAGCACAAACATTTGGAAGTAAAGGGACTCACAAATGCATTGCATTTTCCCAAGGTCTTCAAAAAATAATGGATAAAGATTGTTCTTAGTAGAGTTCACAACAAGACTCTATGGCTAAACAAGCCAAAGGAAATAACAAAGGATGTTATTCATGCAGTTACTGGTTATCCTACAGCCTATAAACCACAGGATCACAAGCACCTATCTCTGGCAGAAGTGGAAAAACTGACAGGTGCTAAATTAGATAAAAGTGCACTAAAGGTCAACACTATCACCAACATAGAGTTGAAGTTTGGAGCATGTGTTGTTGGATATAAGATCTTCCAGGTGAGAAGAATGAATATCATATCAAGTATAGCTATGAGCACATCATACAAGATCATCAAATAGGGAAAAAAGATGGATCTTGCAGAGATCCTATTACATCAATTAGAGGAGAACATGTGCACAATAAGGTCTTTAAGGAAAAACACTTGTAAGTTTGGTTCCCTCATAATGTGCATATTATTTTACTTTGAAGAATACTTTCCTTCCATAGGAAAAGTTGTATGGGACATAAGTAGACCGATAACCATTCAGATAGGTGAATTCATAGAATCACTAGGAATAGATTTTGATAATGTTATGCATGAGTATTTCAAAACCATTAAGGAAATACTGCAAGCCAAAACAATAATTTCTGAAAGTTTGATAGAGTAACACCAAGAAGACATATGTTTCATGGTAGATACTAATTTCACATACATCCAAGTAGTAGTACCAAGGAAATCATGGCTTTCAAAGTTAGAATATGAAATCAAAGAAGGATTAGCCAATGAGTGCATTAAGGCACTATTAAATGAACCAGTGGACAAAAGAAACTAAGATTTGGTACCTATGAAGAGGCCAAACAAAAGATTAAAACAAATCTTGTTGTCAAGAAGGCTGTAAAATAGTCAAAAAGAATGGTGAAGAATTTGAAAAAGAACTTGAATATATCTTCAAAAGAAGAAGAAAGGGAAGGTGAAGAGGGACAAGAGGGAAAGGAGGAAATCACTGAGGACTAGCTACCCATCGGTGATACAAAAGAGAAAAATGAATCAGAGAAACAAAAGTTTGATTCACCACCTCCTCCTCCACCAAAGAAGTCAAGAACAAGGAGTCAAACAAAAAAGGATGCAACTCCTTCTCCCATGGTAAAAGGAAAGGTGTATAAGAGGAAACCCGACACACCAAAGCCAAAATAACCAGTTAGGGAACCTACCAAAAGGAGGAAATTTATTCAGACAAATGAGGATTTAGAGGACTCAGCTATGGATGAACCTGACACTACAAAAAAAGCAAAGGAAGTAGCAAAGGTTACATCACCCACTGAAGACATTGATGAAGTACATAAGTACATTTCTGAAGCACCATCTATTGGACATCCTAAGATTAGGAAATGGTTAAGATGGGATTCTATAGAATAGAATAAGATTAAAGATGCACTTATAGCTAAGATGTATAGGCACTATTATATCCCACTACAATTCACTACACATGATGTACCACAAGAATTGTTGATTAGAATATCTTCTAGATTCACTTTTACACTCCATGAGGAGAAAGAATAAGAGAAAGAGTACTAGTTTCTCTTATGCCTCCTGAATCAAAAAGAGAAGAAATCAATGAAATCATGGTGAAATATGTGAAAATTTTCTCACCCAAAATGAGAGCTTATAAATTTCTTGAAGAGAAGCTTATAGAGCTAGAACAACAAATCCATGATACATGGAGCAAGATACTTAGTCCTGCTGAGGAGAGAAGATATGAGAAGGAAACTATCACCCAAAGAAATAACTCAACAGCTAAGTTAGATAGTGAAGAAGTACATATAACTAGCCAGAAATAGATTGATATTATAGATGAAAAATGGCCTAAAAATAGTGAAGAAAATTAGGTACCAGCAAGTCCAATTCACATCAGTTTAGAGGATGGAGAAGTTACCAAAGAAGAATTGTCAATAAAAGGTAACTTAATTGATGATATAAATGATGAATCATGGTTAGACAACATTGTCAATGACACCATAGGACAAGACCCTATAGTAGAATTTCAAAAAGATGAAGACATAAATGTTGCAAAGGGCAATACTGACAGATAAGATACAACTATTGACATTGCAACAGTCAATACACCTAAAAACATGAATATATTAATAGATGCTATTGATATTCAGTCAACTCAGGACAAATTATCTAAGAAAGATGATAATATACCCAAGGATATGGATACAGATGAAAACAAAGATGCATCCAACACTCAAAAGGATACAGATACAAAAATGAAGGATGCAACCGACAATCAACAAGAAGTGTCAAATGAACAAAACAAAGAAGCTGATAATAAAATAGAGGATACACTGAGAAAGGGTGAAGAAAAAGATAAAATTGAAAGAGTCAAGAAGGATGAAGGTATAAAACTTAAAGAAGATACATCTATTGATACACCTAAGGCAAATGAGGAGATGTCTTCACCAAACTAGTTGGTGGACTCAGAACAGATACAAAAGGATGCCTCATCTTCTCAACCCTCACCTACCAAGTCAACCCAATCTCAAGCTTTACAGATGGTAATACATCAATCCGCCACCCAACCAAAGAAGAAGAAGAAGAAAATAGTAAACAAAGACATCTTGGCTGTTACACTGGATGAAGTAATAGAAGTTCCAAACTGGGATATTACCACTTTGGACAGTGATAAACTTCAAGAGTTTGGAGTGCTATGTTAAAGAAAAGCCATTCAAAAGAAAAGGATACAAGAACACAGGGAAACAATGGCACTTGACAAAGCAAGAGACATTCTCCAAAAACTTTTTCCTGAGGTAAAACGTGAAGAAACTACTAGAGTTAAGGGACAAATTATTGTTCTTATCGATGCAATCACAAAGAAAAATATAGATGCAGAACAAGCAGAAAAGAAGTATCAATACAAGTTAATTGATAAAATCAGCCAAGAAGTGGCACTGAACAAGGTAAAGCTCTCTGAATTAACTGATCAATTAGAGCCAATGATTTCTAAAGCAATTACCTTAGTTCAAAATATGTGCACGCTTCAAAATTTTACAAAGGAAAATAGTGACAAGTTAGCAGAGATAGATTCTAATGTCACAACAAGTGCACAAAGCCTAACCTCAAATGCAGATAGTATCAAGGCATATCATGACAAGGTCATTGAGGCTAATAGTCTAAGGAAAGAAATATAGGATGATGAAACACAACTAAGAGGTGAGATTACAGAACTACAGGCACACGTTTTGCCTAATCTTACCATTCTACAACAACATTTTTCTGAAGCAAGAAACCTTATTGTAACCCCAGAGATGTCTGTAGTAGACAACATCTATGATATACATGTAAGGATATCACTGGAGCACATGGCTCTAGAAAAGATAAAGGATAAATGGGAAAAGATGATGGAGGAGATCATATCCTCACATTCCCACCTTTTTGACAAGTTGTAAGTACCTTTGCCTTTAGAATCAAAAAAGGAGGAATAGAAATGAAAATGTATATTGTATGTACAGAAGGAACATATATATAAAGATAGTTATGTACAATATATATATATATATATATATATATATATATATATATAAAGGGGAAAAGAAAANACAATATATATATATATATATATATATATATATATATATATATAAAGGGGAAAAGAAAAGTACATAAGGATATGTATAAATACTTACACTTACCAGCATATACATAGGGGGAGTCATTCAAATGACTAAGGAAGGAGTATACACAGTTGTACATACTAATACACTTAGTATGTTGCACATATCATGTTTTTGATACTAATGTCAAAGGGGGAGATTGATGACATTAATTTTGCCATTAGTACACTTAGAGAATAACATTGACATAGATCATCGATACAAGAATTATCGGTGGACTACAAGCATTATCGACAAACAACGAGCATACCCGATAGAACACAAAGGTCATGAGAAAATGCTAAGTATGGAATTGATCGACAAACACTGACAAGTGTTTCAGTGATGAAGTGAATAGGACATCATTGATGGGTCAAAAACATAACATTGAGATCATCACTGATGACACAGTTTTGAGAACAAAACTGACAAAGAAGAAAAGGCATACCTGACAACCAATTCAAGAAAGGAACACTGACGAAAAAGAAAACCGACCGTCAGAACCGACAGTCAGTTAGAGAACCCATAAATAGTGGATCTGAGTTTTACACGTTAGTTAAAGCAATGTAATTCTATTTTTAGAGTTTTAATTTGTTTTAAATCATAACTTGAGGATCAATCAAGCTTTATGTAAATGTTTTAAAGCATCCTAATAGATCTAAAACATATCTAACTAAAGATCAAGGTCAAGTTGTAAACCTTGGAACTAGAGTTAACTTGCAAAGCGTGAATCAAGAATAGAGCTAAAATGTAGTATAAATAGATGTTCAAATCAATTGTGAGTTATGAATTCATTATTGTTGATAGCCACGATGAGCATCTAAGGAGAAAAAGGTAGAATTCATGCAAAGTTCAGAAACTTATCATATCAGTTGTCAAGAACACACAGAGGCTACCGATGAGCAGACAAAGGTATTATTCAATCATGGAAGGATGATTACTCATACATAGGAAGCTTTATTGGATCTTTTATCAGAAATTAGAGATTGCATACATCATCAGATCAAAGACTTATGTAGTTTCATTCTAACAAGTGCATCACATCTAAAATCCTTTTGTAGATGGTGGACTTAATCATTCTTTAAAAATATCTTAACAGAGTGCACACTTAAGTGTTGCTAAAGCTTCAAACAAAGTAGATCTTAATAGGTCTCCACTGTAATACTCCTAACAGGGTAGGTCATCAGAGGTGACCAATTGTAAGCCTTAACCAGCCCCTTCTTATCTGTAGATAGTGAAGTCTTGTGGGTAACAATCCCCACCGCAGTTTTTACTTCCTAATATGAGTTTTCTGTGATATCATATCTTGTGTCATGTGTTATCTATTTTCATGAATGTTTCTTTTATGATTACATACTAAAGAACTTATGATATGATTGCATATACATAAAGAAAGATGAACAGTTAGATAAGATAATTTACAAACTAATGATTAAGGGTTAATGGGCTAACCAAGAAAAGTTTTAGAGGTACTGATTCACCCCTCCCCTCTCAGCACATCATTCCAATATAATACCAATAGTAATTGTTGTCCCTATCTGGATAGATGATGTTGTATTTGGGTTAGTTGTGCTACCTGCTGGTGTTGTGGTTTCTTTTGCCCTGGATTCACGAGAGGGGATTTGGGGATTGGTGGAGATGTTTTCCTTGTCCGAGTTGATGCTAGTGTGGCCAACCTTGCTTTTCAAGTTGTGGATTATTTCTACTAGTTCTTTGGTTGGGCATAGTGATGCTAAGAAGGTGGAGGAAGGATGGACAATAGTTAAAGGAAAAAAATTAAAGTCTCCCAAGCCTTCTTTTGATATGATTTTATGGTCTCATAAGGGTGGGCTTAAATGATTTTTTTTATTGCCCTTATTATGGAATGATGGTCTGGTCTTAGTTTCTTTCTTGTGGGGACAATTGTTTGATCCCTTTGGTGTGTTTGGTGTGTCACAATAGTTTATTTGGTCTCTTAATGCTCTATCTTTCTTAGATTATTTGTAAAAGATTTCGGGTCCTTTCAAAACCTATTTTCACTTAATCAAAACATAAAATATCATGCATACAACAACATAATGATCTATGTGGGGGAAACCCTTTCAGGAGAAAAACCCCACACTCCAAAAATTTCCAAGCATATTATTTAGAAATAAATAATAGATTATGTTATGGACTCCTAGATGGTAGTAGAGATATGGTTTTTGGTTTTTGAAGTGATATCCTTATTGGGGCTATGGATATGTAACTTCCAGAGAAGGCTCTATCTAGCTGGCTAGGAGGGGAATGACTGTACTATGTAGCTTAACTTGAGAGATGATATCTACCACATATTTTTTTATTGGAGAAGGAAAATAACACTATGTACACACTAGAATCAATGAATATTGTGCCTCATAAGATATGTCTCATATTCTGGTAGGATCTTGATCTCAAAGATCATAATCTAGTAACTCACATATAATCTAATGATGTGTAGGTCCTTGTATTTAACACATTATTTATTCTTGACCTAAAAAGTATTATTATTTTTCTTACTCTCCTATGGCCATGCTTGGTTTCACTTTCTATACTTCAGGACTTTTTTCTATCTAATCTTTCCACTAATCACATCACTCTCCACATATTTTAAAATTCCATTTCCATCCCATATATTGCACTCTATATTTATGACTTTCTGGACTAAGAGGTTTATTTTCATCCCACAAGACTATGTATATCAAGACCTTTTTAATGTAAAAAATCTTTCTAGAAGAGCTAAAGGGTGATGGTACCAATTGTACATGCAACACATCTAACAACCTTCAAATTATCAATATCATCCATGATCACCAATCTGAGATATCATTCATGAATTAATGATGATTATACTTCTTCATATGATAGTCTAAAAAACCAAATTTTTGGAGTTTGACCCTGCAAGTGAGTTTCCTATGTGAGTCACCAAATATATAGACTCTTTCTATAATTTTTTTATCCCATAGTCAAGAAAAGTGAAATGTCTAGACACACATCACTTTGACACTAATTTGTCCCAACTACCTTTGCAACTAGCTTTTGAAATCACTTGTTGACCTGCCATGAGTCATTACTATGCACATTCAAGCCATCTTTGACTAGGGAACTCCAAATTTTTATACATGTATGACACGTGTCTAATCCATTACCATATTTTTTTAAAGGTTATGGGCCCTACATCCTCAAAAATTGAGATCCACTCATCCACCATGAGGGATATTCTATAGCCTGATTTGTCAAATCTAGGAAATGTTACTCCAAATATGATTTGAAGGTTGTCATTAGTAATCATGCACACAAATGGATAGTCAGTAAAAAATTCACAAACAAACAGAGTTAATATGATCACCAAAGTACAAAGTTAACTGAGTGTTGTGATTACCGAGTAGACAGACTTTACCAAGAAGTAGTACAAACCAAGAACACAGTCTACCCCGATAAACATAGACAACACTGAGCACCAAGAGATGGCATTTACCGAGTGGACCAGAAGCCACATAAAAAAAAATTATGGAACATAAATCTATGTAACAACTTTTTTCCAAATTAGATAACAATTTACATTGATTGAGGAGAACATTAATTACCGATTCAACATTAATTGTTTATATCTCCTATGTTTAGATGATCAAGGTAAAGTTTGTACACCATTGATCTTAGGTTATGTAAGACATTGTAAAACCCTAATTAGGTTAATTAGTTTGATTTATATATATATATATATATAATGTAAATATGTCATTTGTAAAGTATGTATGATCAAGTAATGATCAAGTAGCTTCCATACTACGGACATCAGAGATCAAACAAGGTTTTAGGACAAGGACTACATTGTAGTAATCAGTTTTCAGAACAGAGGCAAGGCTACCGAGTAGAAAAAAGTAGAAGGTATTATCATTCACAGTAAGGTGATACATTTTATACAATTAAAGGATTTGTATTCACAATATAGAGATTGTATTTGTTCAAATCACAATTTTGTTACTCTCTAACAATTGTAATAGACCCCAAAAATCTCCTAACAGAGTAGACTTAACCATCTTTATTTAAAATATCTTAACCAAGTGCACACATACTTCGTGTTGCTAAAACCTCGCATGAGGTAGATCTAATCAATCTCATTTTTACTCTTAATAGGGTAAGATCATCATAAGTTATAAATCTTTGTAAGCTTTAACATGCTACTTTATTAACTACAGTAGTGAAGTTTTGTGGGTCTCATCCCCACCGCAATTTTTACCTTCTAACAAGGGTTTTTTGTGATACCAAAATACTAGTGTCATGTGTATTTATTTTCATTTATGTGTATTGTTTACTTTACATGCATTTACATTTCAGCAATGACATTACATGTGTTGTGTATGCAATCTACTCAGCCAGTTATTACAGAACATTTGGTTACAAAGATTAGTTTGAAAGTTTTTAACGGTACTGATTCACCCCTCCCCTCTTAGTACACACCTTTCCATTATACCAATAGGAAAAGATACCATGAATCAAAAAATAATTACTGTGGTCAAAGGAACTAGAAATTTTCTTTCAATGATGGTTAAATTCTTTAGAAAAAATAAATTTGGCACCCAATGCCTGAAAGCATTATAGTTAATAATTTTAAAACCTTGAAATGGGAGGTTATTAATAGCCACCATGATTGAATATCACAATCCCATCACACACAAAATAGGGTAAATGATCTATAAAAATTGGGGACATTTTGTAAAATAGAGTTTGGAATTTGCAATTCTTCCTTCCTAACTAGGAGAATCACTTCAATTTTATTGTAAATTTTGGGGAATGCATTTTTTTTAGAACATTGTTATACGATATTTGCATTCCACCCTTATCGTGTTTTCTCTAGAGTGTTCCTTTATTGGCTTTATTATTTTTATTATCAATTATGTGCTAATTGATTTTACAATAGGTTCTGTTTATTAATGTTGGTCTTTTTCTCCTCCATTTATCCTAAAACATTGTGGACCATCTATGTGTTTTACTCTTCCACAAGCCTTTAACATAAAAGATGAATTGTACCCTTTGTAGTTAATTCTCTAGAATGGTCATTTGCTATGAAATCTAAGATGTGTGGTTTTTTTGGATCCTTGTGCAAACTATTTTTGTCTAGAACCTAAACACTACACTTTTTGTTTGGTTCAAACCTAGTCTAGAAGGTTGTTCACTACATCATGTCTTCCTCTATGAAAATACGTACATTCTTTGGAAAGTTTCTTTAAATCCCTATAGTGAGGTTTTAAGTGTTGTAAATATTTTTATTCATGCATCACCCTTTGGTTTATCTCTATGAAAAGGAAATCCCCCTTTCCCTTTTCTCTAAAACCACAATTATGAAGAGTTAGCTTCTAAAATCTTGGAGGTTGTTTCACATGATATAATGAGTCCCACACCTATGAAACTTCCCAACTGACCTTATTTAGGCTTGAGGCTCTTACAGATCAACACATACTTTTGATATTATAGATCCCATAGCTATAATTTTTCCATCACCATTTCCTTCATATCACCCATTATTATTTCTTTATAGTAATAAAAACAAGCTCCATTCTTTTATATCCTCTTGTGCATTTTCTAACAAATCTGAAAGTACAAAAATTTCTATTACAAGATCTTGAAAGATAGGAGGAACATGGAATCAAGTGTTTCATGAAGGCATTTGGATATATTTGTGCTTATTTTTTTTGTTATTCTTTTTTGAAGAAGTGTTCTATTTATACGATGTTGGTTATTTTTGTGATTCTAGGGCTTATGGTTGGGCTTGATTGGGTTCACATGTAGGTATTGCATTTCCTCCATTGTCACAATCACCTAATGTTATCTTTATTTAGGAAAGAAAATTGATAGTAGATGATATTTTTATAGAGATCCTAGAATCTGGATCCATGCGGATTGTGCTAGTATGTTGGGGCTTGGGGTATTTCTAGAGGTGAGGCTTGTTTATACAATCCAAGGAAGGTGGTTCCACTCTAATGAATTATGAGTCACTCTTCTATTTATTTTCCTAGTGCCAGCTTGGATTCTAGTGAAATCTTTCTTTTCACTAATGTTTATAAGATCCTACTAATCTTGTAGGAAAATCCTAGTTATGATCTCATGTTAGATATGTCTAGTATTTTGCTTCTTTTCTTCCTTATATCTTGGAAAATAAATTTAGTGTGGTCTTGATCTTGGAGGAAAAAAGGGGTGACATTTCCATACTTGATCCTTCTTCTAGTCTTCTAAGGTAAATCACTAATCTTTTTTACCTTATTTGTGTGAAGACAAACAATGGAGTCTTCACTTAGGATGCTTAAGGAAGTGAGGAAAATTCTATTTTGGAGAGGCTTGAAAAATTCCTTATCTCTTGTTATTGGATTTCAAATAGGAGGAATAAAATTCTAAGATCATGGATTAGAGGGGATCTGATCACTGATCGATTAATTTTTTGTTTTTTTAGTTAGATTTTTCAAGAATCCCTCTTTGAAGTTCTTACTCATGTGTATTCATGATATCTCTCTAGCTATTAGTGAATGATTAGTGGTTTTAAGGGAGGTCTTCTAATGGCACTTCCATGTATTCCTTTTTGAAAATATTTTTAATTTGTGAAATATGAGCTTAAAAAGTAGCCATAGGTTGTGCTTTGGAATTATTAACTCCAATAAATTGGCAATGAAATCCTCTTTGGAGTCTATCTCAATCATCAAATTTTGGGTCATGGGTTAATAGTGCATAAATGTAGAGGATAGGCTACAATTGTGAAGGAGCTAGAGGAGTGGAAATTGTAGGAGGATATTTATAGGAAGAAAATTTCTATATTGATTAGTTGCAGGAAGGTCGGGATAGAAATACATCTTTTTTTACAACTCTATTTTAGCTAGCACTTGATTAATTAGTACATTATCTAATTATTTTATAAAGTTAAACTTAGATTCTTTTCCCTTTTATTACATTAGCCTAATAATATTTTCACTTTAGTTGAGCTAATTTTAAATTCCTAATTTTAGATTAGGTCTCTCTTTATTTTTATAAAAACAAGTCTCCATTTATTGTAATCTATTTAATTCATTTGTAAATTAATCTCAATACCAAATTCCTATTTGGATCAATTCTCTCTAAAGGTTTCATAGCATTAGCATGATGAATTATTTTCTTTAGATGTGATAGGTTGTAGGTAATTCATGGGCTTGCGGGGGTCAGAAAATTACTCCTATTTGTATTAGAGAACCAAATTTGCTAGTTATTGTCTAGTTTCTAAAAGATCCAACCTTTAGGAGAACAATTGGCTCATCTTGGAGAAAATTATTTTTGGGGTTCTTCTCACAACAAAAAAAACCATTTGGGATCCTCTCAGTGTTCTGAGATTCATCATATTTTGTGATGGATTTTTTTTCAAAAAAAAAAGTAGAAAGAAGCTTAAGAATATAACAAAAAGAAAAATAAAAATAAAGATTTGGCCATAACTTTTTTCTACATTATTTTCAGAAAAAAAAAGGTTTTTGAGTTGCATCCTTCACCCAAAAAAACTATCTATGCATCTATCAAATTTTGTAGCAAGTGAGAAGTTTTTATAGAAATCAAGTAGCAAAGGTCTTTTTGTTGGTTTTTAGCTAGCTAAATTTAGCTTGTTCTTCTTTTCTCTATAACTTTTTCATACGATTTTAAAATCACACAATCAAGATATCATTTGGAAGTTATTTCTAAGCACTTTCTAGTGGTTGTAGCCTCATCTTTAGATTCTTCTCCATTTTTATATATTTTCACTCAAAGTCAAAGCTTTAGTTTCAACTTCAAAGTTTATGTATTTTCACTAGTGTCTCTAATTGATTTTATTCTTGTAGTGTTGGAAAAATTATATCGAGCTCTTAAGATCTGTAAATACACTTTTTTCTAGATTTTGCATTAGGTATATTTTATTTGGATTTCCATGTTTTCACTATTTGGTCAATTACTTTGATTTTTAAGAACCTAGAGTGGATATGTATAATGGAAATGTATTTAATGTTGGAATTACCAAAGGATAACTAAGAGGGGGGGGGGTGAATTAGTTATCAGCTATTTTAATTATTTTCTTCTCTTAGATATAAATTAACATAAATAAAATGCACATTCAGATAACACAATAGAGAACACAAAATTTTTGGCTACAGGGAAACCAAATAGGTAAAAACCTTGGTGGGAATTAGCACCCACAAAGAACTATACTTGAGTATAATTATCCATGTTAGGAGATCTTGCAACCCTGTTAGGAGTTGTTCTTTATAATGCAATAAGTACAGAGACCTTTTTAAAGGTCAGACCTTGTTAGGAGTCTGTTATGCCCTGCATCCCCGTCCCTACATTTTGTGTGCAAAATGTTGGGTCCCCTTTTTTTTTCTTTTTTTTTGCTTTGCTTTTTGCTGTGGCTTGGCCTTGTCTTTCTTTTCCTTTTTGTTTTCTTTCTCCGGGGTTTTCTTCCCCGGTGTGTGTTGTTTTCTTGGTTTGGTTTTCCCCTCCGGGATCCCAGATCTCAGAGGTTGTCTTTTGTCGGAGACCGGATTGCAGACTCTGGGATTCTTTGCTATTATGTTCCTGAGGATATCATCATAAGGAATCCTCGGGACCGGAGTCTGGAGGTTTCTCCTAGCCTAAAATCTCTAGAAGGAGGAGGATTACTTTTTACCGCGGGTATAAATAGACTTACTTGTCATTTTCACACTTACCGCGATTAAAACCTTCGAGCACTTAGAGAAAAATAGAGCATTTTCAAAGCAATTAGTAGAGCATTTACAGATAATTTGTGATAATCAAAGCTTAACACCTTTTGTTGTTCTCAGACATACGCAAGTGCTTCATGGTGGTGATCTTGGCAGCCTAACGACATGAGTTGTTGCAAATTTCTTTCGGTAATCCCTCCTTTCCTCTGCCTTCTGTGTTTTCAGGTTGGTGTTTCACCTTTCCTCCTCTCTATTTTGCTTCCATTTTCTGGTTTGTCTTTGGATTCTCCTGGTTTTTTTTTGTTTTGATTTGTTTCTCTGTCATGTTCATTCTTTTGTTTTCTGGTTTTGACACCCGTTGGTGGGTCGGCTCTGCCAGAGGGTTGTCCACCCTCTGTTCAGCGGTTGTTTGTCTGCAGATAATGTAAGTCATGTAAATAATGGTCTGCCTGTGAATAATGTGGAGTCTGTAAATGGTGTGTATAATGTAAATGGCTGTATATATCCATTTCTGCCTTGTCTAGTTTTCCTGCGGGAGTCATCCCGTGTGTGTATTCATGTATATATGTGCATATCTATAGATAACCTATGTATATCTCCTTCTATTCCATGTATATATCCTTCAGATCTATGTGTATCCTTCCGAGTGGCTCGACAGGCTAGTCGAGTCGCCCTTGCTTTTAATTTTTTGCCTCCAAGCTTGCTTCGAGGCAGAAAACCACCTGCTTGAAACTTGGCTCTCGGCCAGTTTCAGACACGCAGTTTTCTCTCTCCTCCACCAAGGCTATCAGAGCCTCATTTATTTTCCATGTGCGCAATTAATTCTATCCAAGTGGCTTTCCCTTTTCACGCGTTCGAACAGTTGGCTCCGCCGTCATCGCCATCACATCCATTCAATGCTAACGCACGTGGCATCCACGTGGACCTGCCTCCACATTCTTCTTTGCTAATGGTCATTTCTCTAGGCTTTGGGCCTCTTTCCACCATTCATCCTATGTCTTCGTCAAGTGTGATAAAATTTCCCAGATCCGGAGATATAATGAACATTCTAAGTTTATGTTTTGCTTTTCGGACACCTTTGCATAAAACTAACTTCTCAGGAAAGGCAAACATCACGGTGGTAAGATTTTCCCAGACCCTGGAGTAACTGTTTTAATTTTGATAAATATGTTCTGACGGTCGCTTTGTCTCGCAAGTCCAGACTTCATCTTCCAAACATGTCTGAGGCGTCCGCATCATCTCCTACTGGAAGTCTAGAATTACCCACCACAACCGAGACTTGGGCAGCAACAAAGTCAAAAATGGAGAAGGCCCTAGCAAAGCTGCCGCTTACCATGAAGTTTGTGCAGGATAATGAGATTGTGGGCTCAAAGATTGAGTCCAAAGTAAAACTGATGACCGACGCCACTGTCGGGACTTGGGCAGAAATGTAGGTCCTAGTAAAGATAATGCACATCCAGCGACAGGCTAGAGACAAACTAGCAACCAACATCGGAGGTTCCAGAATCCCCCGGGCAGCTTGCTTCCCATGCTCCATGCAGTCCCCGGAGCTTGTTCTAACCCTGGCTGCGAACTATAACTCTTTTGTCTGGGCCGTCATGCTCACAGATGTAGAACCTATGGGATACCCCACTCCACTGGTGTCCCTCGACCCAGTCACTTTCCAAGCAGGCCTAGGTATCCCGCAATTTGATAGGGCCACAGTGGTCACAAGGATGGATGCCTTGAAAAAATTCAATCAACTGGAGGATGTCGGCCGGGTGTACATGAACACCAACTGGCTCAAGGTCCCAAAGGGGGACCCAAAGAGAATGAAAATAGACATCCCTCACTCTAAGTTCAAGGAGAGCATCCAAATGGGGATGATAGCATTGGCCCGGGTATTTGGGCAACCCTCCGCCCAGGAATTTGCAAAATGGATGTACTACTTCCTACTGGGCATCTCCACTAAGGGAGAATTTTTTGACTGGGCGACAATAATCTCCAATCATGTCGACTCCCAGTT
>MU224860.1:432648-452630 GCA_018584345.1 Thuja plicata
GGAGGCAGACATTGAGTTAAAATGTTATAACTTGCAGGAATTCTATCTGGCGTGGAAGAACTTTGATCCGCATGGCCGAATAGCAACGACAATGCCCCGGGCTTCAGAGCCCCACCAAATACACATGGAGGACTTCTGGACAGATTGCTAGGATGATGTAGATGTCTAGAGCATGCACTATGACAGGATGATAGCTAGAATGATGCAGGAACTAAAGCTCCAGAGGTTCCTGACGGGTTTCTCAGACACCGCCCCCACCACAGACCCCCAGTACAAAGAAAAGGGGATTGAAAAAATGGCACTGCCGGCAATGAATTGGGCTGCCCAGGAGGGGCCCACAATTGAAGACTTCACCTAGGAAGTAGTGGAGCGAAGCCACACCTACTTCAAGAGAGCGTGCCCCGGGAGTACTCGCCAGGCAACCCAGCCGGCACCAGGGCCAACTCCACCGCCGGTACCAAGATTGACCCCGGGGGCCGGGACTTCTTCACATGGCGCAGATAAAGGAAAAAGAATTTCTATAACCCCCTCCGTGCAAGAAGTCCCCATATAGGAACAGATGAAGTAATCTGTGGCAGCCTCCCAGCAAATGAGGGAGCAGTTAATAATGAGGCTTGCCACTCCCCCGCTAATGGCCAGACCAATTCGTCCTCCTTCCTCCCCATCGCTGGCAGCCTTAATGGTCAAGGCAACGAGGGTGGATCCCATGGAGGCAATAGTAATAGCCGATGTGGGGCTGCCTCTGATCACTCAAAGGAAGAGAAATCACATCAAACAGCCTAAGGCAGAACCGGTGTCGAGGGCTTCCCTCCCCAAAGAAGTAGAAATCCTTTCTTCCAGTTCCCCAGAACCAGAGAAGGAAGCAGAGCAGGCAGGCATCCCAGCCAGTCCCCCTCCAGAAGAGGAGTTTGACTTATTTGTAGCTGATGAGTTTGGAAATGTGCAAGGGGGTGACACACAAGCAGAGATGGAAGTCTCGGAGAAAGAGCAAGAGGCTGTGGATCCAGAAGACCTGGAACGAAAGGCTGAAGAACAAAAAGAGCAGCAAACAGAAGAAAAGAGGCCGAAACCGGAGATTGTTTCCGAGGCTCAAGAAGCGCAAGGTCCAGGAGTGGACCAACAACCACCAAGTGAACAAATGGCATCCACTGGGGAACCCAAACCTGGACCTTCAGGATCAACCGTAACCCTAGCCATCGCGTTCCCAAGGCCACTCCCAGGGGCAACCTTCAGGCAGGTTATCACAACGGCCCAAACTTTAAACCTTGGCCCGATACCTGTCCTACTACCAACAGATGAGGAAGAAGAAGAGTAGTATGAAGAAGAAATTCCTGAGCAAGCCAACTAGGGTCCAGACACACCAATTGACATTTGGGACCAGGCTGAGGAGATAGAAATTGAAAAGGAGATTGCTGCAGAAGAAGTACCGGCATGGAGAAGAACAGAGGAAGTGTATGCTGAAAAGGAGCAGCCGCTACTGGACACCGGGAGAGAATCTGAAGAATAAACTCTGGTAGGAAGGCCACCTCTCCCACCTCCATGGCTAGCAGAAAATAGAAAAAGAAAATCCCAATCTTCTCCGACAGTCCCTCTCTCCCTGGCCAAAATGATGGCCTTAGCTCATGCCCCACCAAAAGCAAAGAAGGCCCGGATAGTTCATACCCTTCGGACTGGGCCGGGCGGAGAAATAGTTGCATTAGTGGAAATGCCTCCCCCATATGCTGATGAAGCAACCACAGATCTCGCAGATTACAATATCATAGAGGTATCCTTGGGAAAAAGGGGAAAGCAGGGCGAAGTGGACCTGCTAAAGGAGGAAGCAAGGGTAATGGAGGCCCGATATGAAAAAGAGGCCCAGAGGCTCAAGGCAGAAAAAGAAAAGAATGCAGACCTTATGGGGTTGCTTACTGAGCTGGCCAGACCCATCAACGCCGCCCCTCCATAGACCTCCACGGTAGAAGAATTACCGTAGAGCGACATAGACTCCCTGCGAGTAATGAAAAAGAAGGCCCAAGCAGCAGATGAATGGGTCACCCTACAGATAGGAAACACCCGACATTTCCTAGCGTCCACTCTCCCAGATTTATATACAGCCCCGCAGGTTATTCACCAGGTAGAAGCACTGATTGATCAATGGGAGAGTGACGCCGAGAATTACCAGGCGTGGAAGGTAGAGCTTAAAGAGCTCCTCACCCAGGGGGAAGACATAATTTCCGAATCCAGAATTCTGGGTGAGGAATCATTTGATTTTGTAAGGGCTCAGCACTCCAGACTGGACCTCACATTGGAGGTAACCAAGCAACTGGTAGAGTCCTTACAAGAAAAGGTAAACACAGTGAAGTATTCTTCCAGTTTGTATAAGTCATTTGTAATAAAAGCTTCCGGGGTTGATCCCCTTAGTACAGATACTTATACCCCCGAGGAGTCAGTCTTGGGAAATTTTGATGAAATGATGGCATCTTGGTATCAATCCCTGGAGGGGATGGATGGGGCCCAAATGGAAAAAATTACCGAAATGGTGCTCAAAGGCCATGACACCGCAAGGATGGCAGATGAGTTTAGAAATAATGTTCTGGACCTGGGGGAACTAGTTGATGTGGCCAGGCATGGAAGGGGCAGCCTAAAAAAGATTGATGAGGATGATATTTTCTGCCTCCTTCAGGCCTTCAACGATAATAATCAGCCTTGAGCGTTCTCCGGGAACCGGGAAAACTTGAGCATTAAGTATTCTTTATTCTTTTGGGGACGTAAGTTCCCGGATCTCGGAGTTCCGGATCCAAAATTTTGTATTCTTTAAAGATGATCTATGTCCCAGTCCCCGAGGCCGACCGGTCACTTTCAGAGGCAGTTAATAAAGACTGTCAGAAGGTAGTTGGCCACATCAAGAGACATTGGCTCGACAGTTGGCCTTCTGACAGGGTGGTCTTCTCGAGGCACCGCTCAAGGGTACATCTGGCACATTGGAGACAGGCCGCCACATTTCCCATTTATGAGGCATGTAGCCTTGGTCCTTGAAGGACCTACTTTCTTCTTTCACCTCTCTAGCTCTCTTCTCGAGACCGATTCTTCCGATGTATATCCTTGTCTTATTCTTCTGACATGACAGAACTATTCTGTCTGCAGGTCTTTTGTAGGGCAGTACAGGTAGTACCAGCCCCCGGATATTGTATTTTATTGGAATGTGTAAAATAGGGTTAGGGTTAGCGAAGAGTTGTATAAATAGGCAAATTGACCCATTTCTAAGGGTCGGAAAAATTGATGATTTTTTTGTCCATAAGAAATAGAAAAAGTAATTCCTGAGTTTAAGTTGCAGAGCTCAATGCTCCATTGTTCTGTTCTTGGTAGTTATATGCTCCCTTGGAGAAACCATTATATCATGCACCAGTGCCTGTTGGACTAAATATTAATGAAGAAGGAAGGATTCTTGGCAATGATGTTGTTAGCATTCCTGCTTCTGAGTTAAATGGTATTTCATATTTTAATATTTTGTATGTCCTTCACTCTGATATGTTAAAGTAGCTTAACGACCTCTTTATTTTTGCTACTGATAAAATGCTAACTAATGGTTGTGTATTTCTTCAGTATTTAGTGTAGTCTTTCAGAGTATTGTTGATGTTCCGAACATTTTGGCATGACTGTAGTTAGATGAAATGCTTCTAACCCTGCAGGATCTTTTTCATTTTATTTGCTAAGAATAGAATGCTTTGGGAAAACCTTACTATACTGAATCTCCGAAGGAATGAGTTGAAGTAACCAGCTATCCCCCTTGAAAATAGTCACCTCTCCCAACTGAGCCCCGCACTATCATGACCCGACACCCAGGTGCTTGAAGGCCCGGAGGATTCATTTCCCCTGGACAACCTTTGTAGGAGGAGTTGGCCGATTTCCCCGGAACCTGGTGACAACTTATGACTGTTTGCGGACCCTGTCAGCAAAACCCCGTCAACAAAAACTAGCGCTAGAAGGAGGGCCTGAACTCGCCCCCTCCCAGAGATTCCAATTTTACACCCCCTGAGGGTTCCCCGAGTTGTAGTTTTAGGAGACAAGCCTTTAGTGGGATTGGGTCTTTTTCCCCAGCTAAATTCGAAAGAGTCCTTAGGTCTACCCCGAATTCCGGAAGGTTTGTCAAACTCGAGCCTCCTGCTCGAAATAAGCAGACATCAAAAGTCCTACCAGCCACTATTGTCTAGGGATCTACCATATCTTCGAATACCCAAACTCCCCAGACAGTCCCAGGAACCAGCACCCAAACTACCCAACATATAGTTCCTCTAATGGCTACATATTTCGAGAATACTGGATCCCCAATGGGCACTTTTTCAGGCGTAATCAACGACTTACCCTCCCACCCGGAGAAGATTTGCCTGCGATATGAGCACTTAGGCTCATGGACCGCAGAAGAAAATTTACAGGCATACAAAGATGCCATGAATTGACACCGGATCCAGCATGAAGATGTTGTGACCCGCATGTTTCCCCTGTCCTTAGGGAAAAGTGAGATGAACTGGTACCTGAACTTGCCTACCGATTCCATCAACACTTGGCAGGATATGGAGGACGCCTTCTTGGCTACCTTTTGCGTGCATGTGGACCCAGCTTGGTCCCACAGCCATTTCATCTCCATTAGAAAGGAACCCAATGAGCCTCTTGTAGTATTCAACCATAGGTTCCAATGTTCCCTGAAGCGGTGCACGGGCCCTTTTGTCCCATCGCCAGACGTTACCATACAGACATATCTTAATGCGATGGACCCTCTCATTGCCACCCTCCTCTGGAGAACAACCACCCCGGGCGACTGGGATACCTTGGAAAAATTTTACAACCTGGCCTTAGAGCTATCCCACGGTCTCAACAAATCCATGGGCGGGATTGGACAGAACACACCCTATAACATGATCCCCGGCAGAACTGCATATGCCGGGGGATACAATCCCAATCTGGAAATAGATGCCCCCTCGATGGCAGTGAATCCCCTGCCACCTTTGATAGACCAACAGGCACGGTATGTTTACCCCCCAGACCTAGATGATATCGGGTCCAGAAGTCTTCCCTTGGAATCAGCCATAGTAGACACAACAAACTCAACCATAACCGTCCGGAGTGCCATTCTTCCAGTCGTCTGCGGCTGGAGGATTGCCGCCCTCGACCCTGGCTAATCCTGCTACCTTCCCGGGAAGCCAACAATAGCCACAGCCGTCCCATTGTGATGCTAACACTCAGTTGACCACCGAGGTTGAATCCCTTCGGTGAATGTTGTCCACTCTGACTGTGGACATGGGTCAGCTGAAGGCGGCATCTTACGCGCAACAGAATTCAAGTCCCTAGAGAGGGAACATCTTCTCCGGCCAACGAAACAACAACGCTGGGGGTAGAAATTTCAACAATGGGCTTAGGGCCAACCAACAATGGAATAATAACGCTAACACTAGAGGCCCGCCTCTGAACCAAAATACCAACCAAAACGGTGCTGGACCATCCCATTTTACGCCAGTCGCAGACTTCTAGCCCATGACTAATTGGTGTCGACTACACGATACAAGTTCGCACAATGAAGTGAATTGTGCCACTTTGGAGAAAGTCATAACGATCTCCCAGCTAGACAGGCAACAATCACATGATACCACTCCCCCGGAGCCCCCTGTCCAAGAGCAAACCCATAGTGCTTTCACCTGTGATACCATCTTCTACGGAACTTCCAGGGAAGATGAAGAAGAATCCAAACTACAGGGGTTCTTTGATGAATCCATTCCGCCCTTTGAGGCCAATGCCTTTACTAACCTACGGGCTCCATACAATACCCAGAGTCAGGTTGGTAAAGGACCAGCTTGCATGCCTATACCTCCTGCCAAAGATACTCCTCCTCCCCGGAGTAATGCTACTGATCGACCCATCCCTCCAAAAGGTCCTAGCTCTAACCAAGCAAAAGATCTCACGGAGGAAAATCACCAGTTCTCGGGAGGAAGATTTGACATCACGAAGGCGTTAGAGCAGACCACCACCTCTATGACCTTGATGGAGGTTTTTCTAAATTGTCCTAAGCAGAAGAAGTCTCTTCTGAAGCTCTTAGGAAACTCAGAGACCATTAGCCGCCCGCCCAAGACCGTCTCATTCGAAGATGCTAATGCGGCCATCTTCCGGGGAAATAATGAGGATCCTCCCTTCCTACTAGGCCTAAACATTTACGGCAAAAATGTACACAACTACCTAGTGGATTCTGGAGCTTCGGGTAACATCATGCCTCTGTCCATTTGTCAGAAGCTCGGACTCCACCCCACCCCGTCTAATGGCGCAGTAATCCAACTAGATAAAACTGCTGTGAAAATGGTGGGGGAATTGAAGAATGTCCAGATACATCTTATCCAAGACCCCAGGATAGCCAACATCATTGACATCCAAGTGGTGGACATCCCAGAGACTTACGGGATGTTACTAAGTCAGAATTGGTCTAAGTCCCTGAATGGATATTTTTTGACCGACTTCACCCACTTATGGCTTCCATGGGAAGGAGAATCCAATCAAATCTGGGTTGAAAGTGAACCTCGAATGAAATAGGCCCTTACCAAAGTTGGGAGGGTCAATGAAATCCTTTTCTCTGAGTCTTCTTTGGGGGTGTACCGACCTCTTGAAATCTTAACATTTGATTTCATCCCCGGAGAGGATCCCGTAATGCTGCAAAGAGCACAAGACTTAGAAGAAAAGGTGAGAGTTGAAGTTAACTCTCAGGGCCCCACAGCGACCCTTGCCACACTCCTGTCCAGCACTTGGTGCCAGGTACATTATCAAAAACATTCAGAGCACGAGTGTGAACCATGTCTATCGATCGCTACCCGACAACTTGATACCTTCTGGAAAGAGCACACAACTGATTCTCCTGGACCCAGTACCCAAGTCCAAACACCTCCGGAGGTAAATCCTACTGCCACGCCGATAGTCTGGGAGAAAATCCCTAAGCTTCCCAGTGATAATCCAAAGGGACCCCCCTGTCCCTAGCCCCAGATTACAAACAATGACTTATGGACACTTAAGTTCGATGGGTCCCGATCCAAACAAGGTTGTGGGGCCGGGGTAGAATTAATCAACCCGCGAGGGAAATCCTTCCTCACGTCATACAGGATACAGTTTAACTATACAAACAATGTCATGGAGTACGAGGCCTTGGTCCTTGGACTCCTATTCGCACTAAGGAAAGGTATCACCCGCCTCCGGGCTTTGGGTGATTCAGAGTTGATTGTTAAACAAGTCCGGAGTCAATACACATGTCATGACAAAAGGCTGGCCGCTTACCGCAACCGGGCTTGGAACCTTATCGAAGATTTTGATGCCTTTGGCATTGACCTCATTCCTCGGTGACAGAATTATGTCCTAGATGCCCTAGCCGTTTCTGCCAGCACACTTGAGCCAATGGCCGGCTCACAACTCTGAAGATTTTTAGTTGAGATGGTCCCCACCCCATCTATTCCAGACAATGTCACCCACTTTTAGGTTTTTGAGGACGACCAACATATCTTGGCATTTATGGTGAATTTTGGTGTCTTTGAAGATCAGATAGCGGAAGAACGAGACCACGATGATACGGGGCAAAGTAATGAAGATGATGGGATCATGGACTTGCCCACCAACACCATCCCTGATGGTGATGGTTGCATTAGAATGAATCTTTGACTTGGACCCTCGGGCCTGTGAGAAGGCGTCATCCTCCCCTGAGGGAGGAAAGTTTGAAAAGGTTAACATCGGCCAGCCCGGTGAAGAAAAGATCATCCACATTGGTACCTCGTGCTCCCCTGCGGAGAAGGAGAAGATTCTCGCAGTTCTCCAAGAATATATTGATGTAATTGGTTGGGGATATGAAGATTTAAAAACATATGATACATCCATCATGACCCACACTATTCCCCTGAAGCCAGACGCTAAGCCCTTTCGGCAAAAGCAAAGACCAGTCAACCCCCTGATAGAGCCTCTGATCTGTCAAGAGGTAGAAAAACTATTGTCAGCCCGGATAATCTTTCCAATCTGGCATACTACATGGGTTGCCAACCTGGTCCTAGTCAGGAAGAAGAATGGTGAGATCCACCTTTGCGTGGATTTCTGAAATTTGAACAAGGCATCTAAAAAAGATAATCACCCTCTCCCTTCCTTGGATGAGGTGCTGCAGATAGTAAATGGATCTCAGATGATGTCATTCTTGGATGGGTATTCAAGATACAACCAGGTCATGGTCAAGTATGAAGATAGAGAGAAAATAGCGTTTACCACCAAGTGGGGAATGTTTGCGTATAGGAGAATGCCCTTCGGTTTGATCAATGCGGGAGCTAAATTTCAAAAGGCCATGGACATTGTGTTCGAGGGCCTTGTGAATCAATGCATAATCATCTACATGGATGATTTGACTATCTTCCCTCGGGACAGGTGTGATCACGCCGCCCACCTCGCTCAGATCTGTGAGAGGTGTCACCGGTATGGAATATCCCTCAACCCTAAGAAATGCATATTCAGGGTCACCGAAGGGAAGTTGCTCAGACATATAATCTCTGAGAAGGGTATATCCATAGACCCTGATAGAGTCGAAGCATTGCTAAACTTATAGATGCCTGGCAGTAAGAAAGAAATGCGATCCTTCTTCAGAAAAATCAACTTCGTGCGATGATTTATCACGGGATTCACAAAAATAGTCAAACCACTCAATGAAATGATGAAAAAGGATACCAAAATTGAGTGGAGTCCTAAAGCTAAGTGGGCATTCGCCCAAATTAAATAGACCATAACGGAGGCACCTATCCTAGCTAGTCCAGACTATTCTCTCCCGTTTTACATATACTCATTTGCTTCACCGCATTCTACTGTGGCAGTATTGACCCAAAAGGTTAAAGGGGAGGAACGACCAATTGCTTTCATGAGTTCCCCCTTTAAGAATGCCAAATTCTGGTATTCATCACTCAAAAATAGGCCTTTTCTCTAGTTCACGCCATGAAGAAGTTCCATCATTATATTCTTCAGAGCAAAGTGCATGCTATCATCCCAGACCAGGCTGTCAAATCTCTGCTGATGCAGAGTGAATTGGGTGAGAGACGGGGGAAATGGATGGCCATCCTCCAGGAATATGACTTAGAAATGTAGCCCATGAAAATAGTCCGAGGCCAGGGACTAAGTCGAACAATCGTAGAAGAGACTCCCCACATAGAATGTCAAACTTATATGGTGGAGTCCATTACCCAAGACCCATGGTATATTGATCTGGTGTACTTGCTGCTAAACAACAAATGCCCGGAGGGATTACCTCCCCACAAATGTCGTGCCTTACAAATGAAAAGCGCCCATTTCATGATTAAAAATTCTATGCTTTACCGCTGAAACTATGAGGGAGTGTACCTCCGGTGCATCGACAGGTACCAAGCTGTGAAAATAATTGATGAATTCCATAGACAGTTTGGAACCAGGCATGGTTTAGTTGACGCCACTGCCTATCAGATACTTCAGGCTCGATATTATTGGCCCTGCATATTTAAAGACGTCTACGCTCATGTTAGGAAATGCCATACTTTCCAAACTGCAGCACATCATGAGCATAACCCAGCCATGCCTCTGCAACCAGTCTACAAGGCTAGACCCTTTGCCCAGTGGGCATTTGACTTCATCGGAGAAATCAACCCCAACTCGTCTGCCAATGACCGATATATCCTTACTGCAACTGATTACTGCACTCGATGGTCTGAGGCTATTCCTTGCAAAAACAACATGGCAGACGTGGTTATCAAGTTCTTGGAAGAAAACATCATCACACGGTTTGGAATGCCCTTTGCTTTAGTATGTGACAATGGTCCAGCATTTTCTTCGGCGCAATTACTGGAATGGACCTACAATAGAAAGATCACACTGAAGTTCTCCAGCAATTATTACCGCCAAGGGAATGGCGTTGCTGAATCAACAAATAAGAATCTACTTGAGGTGATCAAACATTTGTTAGAACAAAATCCCTGGGATTGGCACCAAAAGCTGAAATTTGCCCTCTGGGTGGATCGTATTCGTATTAAGGCTGCCCTGGGGACATCCCCATTCCACCTGGTTTATGGCCAGAACCTAGTATTCCCAGTCAATTTACAAATCCCAGTTTTACAATTCATGTAGGAATTCAACAATAGGAACAACATTGTGGAGGTTCGGCTCCTGAATCTGGTGCGGATGGAGGAACAATGAGACGCAGACCTTGAACATTTCGCACATCATCAAGCAGTGGTAAAAAGGTGGTTTGACAAAAGAGCCCAATATAAGGCTTTTCAGATTTCAGACCTGGTCCTGTTGTGGGATAAGGCCCGAGAGAAAAAAGGAAAGCACACCAAGTTCCAACGGCTCTGGCTCGGACCATACTTAATCTCAGAAATCTGCGGGGAAAACACTTACCGCCTTAACACCCTGACTGGAGAACCTGTCGCATTGCCCGTTAATGGGCAGTTTCTCAAACATTACTTCGAATAAGGGTAAGTTTGTCCAAAATTGTATTATATGTAAATATCCCCTTGTAAATAGTCTTGTCAGCTGTCCTTCGGGGCAGTCTCCCCCTTTTGTTTTTGTTGTCTTTGTTTTCGCTTTTGGCTTTCTTTTGGTCCCCGCGTTTTATTCCATCTTGTAGGAACTGGAATGCTCCGCATAACTTTGGCCTCTGGTGCAATGCCTCTGGCATGGTGAACTTTAGAATCTATCTTTATCATGATGGAATCAACCCGGTCTCCGAGATTGTTTTGCAGGTTATGGCACATTTTTGAGCAATCTCCATTGGGTGTTGTCTCCGGGAGTCTGGCAATTAGTGAAAAAAATTAATATAAGGAACAAGTAATCGGACACGCCGAGGGTAGATCAGCTGTACTAGTTGGTTGATCCACGTCTGAAAATCCAAAGAAATTCTTCCTGGGTCCAGAGTTTTATCCTCTTCGAATATCTAAATATAGGTGGATAGGTGAAAGAAGTACCGCCATTTTGAATTTAGCTAAGCTTAGGCTCAATGGTGAAAGAAGTACTGCCTTCCCCACTTGGAAATAAATAAAATAATAAGAGGATGAGCAGGATGAAAATCCAGTCTCCAGGGGGAAGCAATCAAATTGATGACTGGTTTGATGTAACTAGCACCGCTTCTCTATTCCTCCTAGAGGTCATCGGCTTGATTTCCTTCCAAAGCACACACGACAACACTGATGAAAGGCTACGGACGGACTCTTGTGTGGTCAGGTTCCCTTAGATATGCTTCTCTCTGCATGTCAAATGCTTTGGGAGGTGGATTTATTCCGGTTGTGCTAACCAGAGGTTCTATGGTTCTCAAATGCGACAAGGCATTTGTCCCAGATAGTCACCATTTGTTATGCCCTGCATCCCCGTCCCTACATTTTGTGTGCAAAATGTTGGGTCCCCTTTTTTTTCTTTTTTTTTGCTTTGATTTTTGCTGCGGCTTGGCCTTGTCTTTCTTTTCCTTTTTGTTTTCTTTCTCCGGGGTTTTCTTCCCTGATGTGTGTTGTTTTCTTGGTTTGGTTTTCCCCTCCGGGATCCTAGATCCTGGAGGTTGTCTTTTGTCAGAGACCGGATTCCGGACTTCGGGATTCTTTGCTATGATGTTCCTGAGGATATCATCGTAAGGAATCCTCGGGCCTGGAGTCCGGAGGTTTTGCCTAGCCTGAAATCTCCGGAAGGAGGGGGATTACTTTTTACCGTGGGTATAAATAGACTTACCTGTCATTTTCACACTTACCGCGATTAAAACCTTTGAGCACTTAGAGAAAAATAGAGCATTTTCAAAGCAATTAGCAGAGCATTTACAGATAATTTGTGATAATCAAAGCTTAACACCTTCTGTTGTTCTCAGACATACGCAAGTGCTTCATGGTTGTGATCTTAGCAGCCTAACGACTCGAGTTGTTGCAGAGTTCTTTCGGTAATCCCTCCTTTCCTCTGCCTTCTGCATTTTTAGGTTGGTGTTTCGCCTTTCATCCTCTCTATTTTGCTTCTGTTTTCTGGTTTGTCTTTGGGTTTGCCTGGTTTTGTTTTCATTTTTCTTTGTTTCTCTGTCGTGTTCGTTCTTTTGTTTTCTAGTTTTGCCACCCATTGGTGGGTCGGCTCTGCCAGAGGGTTGTCCACCCTCTGTGCAGCAGTTTTTTGTCTACAGATAATGTAATTCATGTAAATAATGGTCTGCCTGTGAATAATGTGGAGTCTGTAAATGGTGTGTATAATGTAAATGGCTGTATATATCCATTTCTGCCTTGTCTGGTTTTCCCGCGGGAGTCATCCCGTGTGTGTATTCATGTATATATGTGCATATCTGTAGATAACCTGTGTATATCTCCTTCCATTCCATGTATATATCCTTTGGCTCTATGTGTATCCTTCTAGGTGGCTCGACAGGCTGGTCGAGTCGCCCTTGCTTTTGCTTTTTCACCTCCAAGCTTGCTTCGAGGCAGAAAACCACCTGTTTGAAACTCGGCTCTCGGCCGGTTTCAGATAGGTGGTTTTCTTTCTCCTCCACCAAGGCTGTCAGAGCCTCATTTATTTCCCATGCACGTAATTGCTTCTAGCCAAGTGGCTTTCCCTTTTCGCGCGTTCAAACAGTTGGCTCCGCCGTCATCGCCATCACATCCATTCAATGCTAACGCACGTGGCATCCACGTGGACCTGCCTCCACATTCTTCTTTGCTAACGGTTGTTTCTCTAGGCTTTGAGCCTCTTTTCACCATTCGTCCTATGTCTTCATCAAGTGTGATAAAATTTCTTGGATCCGGAGATATAATGAACATTCTAAGTTTATGTTTTTCTTTTCGGACACCTTTGCATAAAACTAACTTCTCAGGAAAGGCAAACATCACGGTGGTAAGATTTTTCCGAACCCCAGAGTAACTGTTTTAATTTTGATAAATATGTTCTGACGATCGCTTTGTCTCGCAGGTCCGGACTTCATCTTCCAAACATGTCTGAGGCATCTGCATCATCTCCTCCTGGAAGTCTGGAATTACCCACCACAACGGAGACCAGGGCAGCAGCAAAGTCAAAAATGGAGAAGGCCCTGGCAAAGCTGCCCCTTACCATGAAGTTTATGCAGGATAATGAGATTGTGGGCTCAAAGATTGAGTCCAAGGTAAAACTGATGACCGATGCCAGTGTCAGGACTTGGGCAGAAATGCAGGCCCTAGTAAAGATAATGCACATCCAGCGACAGGCTGGAGACAAACTAGCAACCAACATCGGAGGTTCTGAAATCCTCTGGGCAGCTTGCTTCCCATGCTCCGTGCAGTCCTTGGAGCTTGTTGTAACCCTGGCTGCCAACTATAACTCTTATGTCTGGGTCGTCATGCTCGCAGTTGCAGAACCTACCGGATACCCCACTCCACTGGTGTCCCTCGACCCAGTCACTTTCCAAGCAGGCCTAGGTATCCCGCAATTTGATAGGGCCACAGTGGTCACAAGGAAGGATGCCTTGAAACAATTCAATCAACTGGAGGATGCTGCCTGGGTGTACATGAACACCAACTGGCTCAAGGTCCCGAAGAGGGACCCAAAGAGAATGAAAATAGACATCCCTCGCTCTGAATTCAAGGAGAGCATCCAAATGGGGATGATATCATTGGCTTGGGTATTTGGGCAACCCTCCACCCAAGAATTTGCAAAATGGATGTACTACTTCCTACTGGGCATCTCCACTAAGGGATAATTTTTTGACTGGGCGACAATAATCTCCAATCATGTCGACTCCCAGTTCCTGCACTTGAACGAGAAGAAGAAGTTATACATGACTTCTTATGTTTTCTGGGCTTTGGCCTAATAGAGGCCCCACTCCAATGGCCTGCTTACAGATGGCATTCTTGGGCTTGGCCCAGGACAAAAGGCACCGTGGGACCATTTCCCATAGATTCAATGGGAGGCCAGCTTCCCCAGTTACTGCCGGGTAAACGATGCTTTCATTTACTACCACTTACTCACACCTACCTGGGATGCCGGATACCGCCTGTCCATTGAGGTGATGAAATTGGTTAGTAGTTATGGGCACTACCATATCCAATTCCAGCAGCATACATATATTAGTGTTGTCGGCTTCTCTGGAAAGCCCTACTTGTTACCCAAGCATTGTGGGGACAAGATCGTGCTGCTGGAATATTGCAGACAAATACTGGAGTTACACACCTTCTTTTCCCTCAAGAAGGTCCCCAACGTCTCATTCCCAATCACCTGTGGGAACTACACCTGCAGTCTGGCCACCATGAGGGAGGCAGACATTGAGTTAAAATGTTATAACTTGCAGGAATTCTATCTGGCGCGAAAGAACTTTGATCTGCATGGCCGAATAGAAACAGCAATGCCCTGGGCTTCGGAGCCCCACCAAATACACATGGAGGACTTCTGGGAAGATTTCCAAGATGATATAGATGTCTGGAGTAGGCACTACGACAGGATGACAGTTAGAATGATGCAGGAACTAAAACTCCAGAGGTTCCCGGTGGGTTTCTCGAACATCGCCCCCACCACAAACCCCCAGTACAAAGAAAAAGGGATTGACAAAATGGCACTGTCGGCAATAAATTGGGCCGCCCAAGAGGGGCCCACAATTGAAAACTTCACCCAGGAAGTAGTGGAGAGAAGACATGCCTACTTCAAGAGAGTGTGCCCCAAGAGTACTCGCCGGGCAGCCCAGCCGGCACCAGGGCCAACTCCACCGCCGGTACCAAGATTGACCCCAGGGGCCAGGACTTCTTCACAAGGCACAGATAAAGGAAAAGGAATTTCTATAACCCCCTCCGTGCAAGAAGTCCCCATATAGGAATAGATCAAGAAATCTATGGCAGCCTCCCAGCAAATGAGGGAGCAGTTAATAATGAGGCTTGCCACTCCCCTGCTAATGGGTGGACCAATTCATCCTCCTTCCTCCCCATCGCTGGCAGCCTTAATGGTCAAGGCAACGGGGGTGGATCCCATAGAGGTAGCACTAATAGCCGATGCGGGGCCACCTCTGATCACCTGAAGGAAGAGAAAGCACATCAAATAGCCTAAGGCAGAACTGACACCGAGGGCTTCCCTCCCCAATGAAGTAGAAATCCTTTCTTCCAGTTCCCCAGAACCGGAGAAGGAAGCAGAGCAGGCAGACATCCCAGCCAGTCCCCCTTCGAAAGAGGAGTTTGACTTATTTGCAGCCAATGAGTTTGGAAATATGCAAGGGGGCGACACACAAGCGGAGACAGAAGTCCCAGAGAAAGAGTAAGACGCTGTGGATCCAGAAGACCTGGAATGAAAGGCTGCAGAATAAAAAGAGCAGCAGACAGAAGAAAAGAGGCCGGAACTAGAGATTGTTTTCGGGGCTAAAGCAGCGTAAGGTCTGGGAGTGGACCAACAACCACCAAGTGAATAAATGGCATCCGCTGGGGAACCCAGACCCGGACCTTCAGGATCAACCGTAACCCCAGCCGCTGCGTTCCCTAGGCCACTCCCGGGGGCAACCTTCGGGCAGGTTATCACAGCGGCCCAAACTTTAAACCTTGGCCTGATACCTCCCCTACTGCTAACAGATGAGGAAGAAGAAGAGCAGTATGAAGAAGAAATTCCTAAGAAAGCCAACCTTGGTCCAGACACACCAATTGACATCTGGGATCAGGCTGAGGAGATAGAAATTGAAAAGGAGATTACTATAGAAGAAGTATCGGCAGGGAGAGGAATAGAGGAAGTGTATGCTGAAAAGGAGCAGCCGCCACCGGACACTGGGAGAGAATCTGAAGAACAAACTCTGGCAGGAAGGCCACCTCTCCCGCCTCCATGGCTGGCAGAAAATAGAAAAAGAAAAGCCCAATCCACTCCGACAGTCCCTCTCTCCCTGGCCAAAATGATGGCCTTAGCTCAGGCCCCGCCAAAAGAAAAGAAGGCCCAGACAGTTCATACCCTTCAGACTGGGCCGGGTAGAGAAACAATTGCAGTAGTGGTAACGCCTCCCCCAGACACCGATGAAGCGACCGCGAATCTCGTAGATTACAATATCGCAGAGGTATCCTTGGGAAAAAGGGGAAAGCAGGGTGAAGTGGACCTGCTAAAGGAGGCAGCAAGGGCAGTGGAGGCCCGATATGAAAAAGAGGCCCAGAGGCTCAAGGTAGAAAAAGAGAAGAATGCAGACCTTATGGGGTTGCTTACTGAGCTGGCCAGACCCATCAATGCCGCCCCTCCACAGACCTCCACGACAGAAGAATTACCGCAGAGCGACATAGACTCCCTGCGAGTAATGAAAAAGAAGGCCCAAGCAGCAGACGAATGGGTCGCCCTACAGATAGGAAACACCTGGCATTTCCTAGCGTCCACTCTCCTAGATTTATATACAGCCCGACAGGTTATTCACCAGGCAGAAACACTGATTGATCAATGGGAGAGTGACGTCGAGAATTACCAGGCGTGGAAGGTAGAACTTGAAGAGCTCATCACCCTGGGGGAAGACATAATTTCCAAATCTAGAATTCTGGGTGAGGAATAATTTGATTTCGTAAGGGCTCAGCACTCTAGACTAGACCTCACATTGGAGGTAACCAAGCAACTGGTAGAGTCCTTACAAGAAAAGGTAAACACAGTGAAGTATTCTTCTAGTTTGTATAATTCATTTGTAATAAAAGCTTTCGGGGTTGATCCCCTTAGTACAGATACTTATACCCCCGAGGAGTCAGTCTTGGGGAATTTTGATGAAATGATGGCATCTCGGTATCAATCCCTGGAGGGGATAGATGGGACCCAAATGGAAAAACTTACCGAAATGGTGCTCAAAGGCCATGATGCCGCAAGGATGGAAAATGAGTTCAGAAATAATGTTCTGGACCTGGGGGAACTAGTTGATGTGGCTAGGCACAGAAGGGGCAGCCTAAAAAATATTGACGAGGATGGTATTTTCTGCCTCCTTCAGGCCTTCAACGATAATAAGAAGCCTTGAGCGTTCTCCGGGAACTGGGGAAACTTGAGCATTAAGTATTCTTTATTCTTTTGGGGATGTAAGTTCCCGGATCCCGGAGTTCTGGATCCAAAATTTTGTATTCTTTAAAGATGATCTGTGTCCCGGTCCCCGAGGCCGACCGGTCACTTTCAGAGGCGGTTAATAAATACTATCAGAAGGTAGTTGGCCACATCAAGAGACATTGGCTCGGTAGTTGGCCTTCTGACAGGGTGGTCTTCTCGAGGCGCCACTCAAGGGTACATCTGGCACATTGGAGAGAGGCTGCCACATTTCCCATTTATGAGGCATGTAGCCTCGGTCCTTGAAGGACCTACTTTCTTCTTTCACCTCTCCGGCTCTCTTCTCGAGACCAATTCTTCCGATGTATATCCTTGTCTTATTCTTCTGACATGACAGACCTATTCCGTCTCCAGGTCTTTTGTAGGGCGGCGCAGGTAGTGCCGTCCCCCGGATATTGTATTTTATTGAAATGTGTAAAATAGGGTTAGGGTTAGCGAAGAGTTGTATAAATAGGCAAATCGACCCATTTCCAAGGGTCGGCAAAATTGATGATTTTTTTGTCCATAAGAAATAGAAAAAGTAATTCCTGAGTTTAAGTTGCAGAGCTCAATGCTTCATTATTCTGTTCTTGGTAGTTATATGCTCCCTTGGAGCAACCATTGTATCACGCACCAGTGCCTGCTGGACTAAATATTAATGAAGAAGGAAGGATTCTTGGCAATGATGTTGTTAGCATCCCTGCTTCTGAGTTAAATGGTATTTCATGTTTTAATGTTCAGTATGTCCTTCACTCTGATATGTTAAAGTATCTTAACAACCTCTTTATTTCTGCTACTGATAAAATGCTAACTGATGGTTGTATATTTCTTTGGTATTTAGTGTAGTCTTTCAGAGTATTGTTGATGTTACGGACATTTTGGCATGACTGTAGTTAGATGAAATGCTTCTAACCCTGCAGGATCTTTTTCGTTTAATTTGCTAAGCATAGAATGCTCTGGGAAACCCTTACTATACTGAATATCCAGAGGAATGAGTTGAAGTAACCAGCTATCCCCCTTGAAAATAGTCACCTCTCCCAACCGAGCCCCACACCATCGTGACCCGACACCCAGGTGCTTGAAGGCCCAGAGGATTCATTTCCCCCGGACAACCTTTGCAGGCGGAGTTGGCCAATTTCCCCAGAACCCGGTGACAACTTATGACTGTTGGCGGACCCGGTCAGCGAAACCCCGTCAACAGAGTCTTTTACAAGTAACCCTGTTAGGGGTGAGGACTCACTGTCCAAAAGCTCACTACTAAAATGGTGAAGGCTACAACCTTCAGTAGAACAGATATACATTATATATGATAGATGAACTATTTGAGTAGACCTGTTGTCTTGATTAGTTCCAATGAACTGTAATCTTCTTATGTTTCTTCACATAGTTCTTCAACTTATTCTGTCTGACTTTCTTCTCTCTTCTATCTATTATTTTTCACTTAATTTTCCATGTTTAGTGAACACAATCGAACTGCTATATGTATCTTCACCAAGGATAAGGTCATGATGGTATCTAGGAACACTTCAGCAACTTCTTTGTCAGCTTAACTAACCACGCAATCAAAGTTAGAACCACACAACTCAAACTGAATAGACGCAATGCTTCACAAAGTCAACTTCACCAATTTTACTCCAATATCATGATTTTGTTAAAACACGTTTGGCACCTTTGTATAATAATCACTAACTCATAACTAAACATTAATAAAAACACACATATCCTAAAGATAGGTGCAACTCAAGAAACACTGTATTTACGTTGGCTCTTGACAGATAATCTTCAAACACTGTAACAGCCATAACTGATTAACATAAATCAACGAAAACTTCATATCTAACTCGGTGGGAATGCACATAGAATCTATAACATGTATACACCATGGAAATAAACATGCATTGCACCAGAACATCTGTACTGATAATTGCATATAGAAGACTGTTGTATATTATATGTTGTCATCCATGACAAACATACAATCAATTATTTGCACATAAGAAAATCTCCAACAATCTCCCCCTTTGACATTGATAGAAACATATGATATCATCAACTCAAAGTGTCTTCCTTCTTTTTACAATCTTTTCAATATCCTCATCAAAAGTTCCTCTTCACTGCTGCTACTCTTCTAACTGTATACTCCCCCAGAGTATGTGCTCCCCTTACTAATACTCCCCCTTTGACATCAATGGAAAAGGGTGTTAAACACCATTAGGTACATGTACTACTCCAGAAGTAGAGTAGTCAACCTGTTGGAGCTCTAAATTTTTGGCAAAATTTAGAGTCCTATATAGTGATAAAACTCTAAAAAAAGCATCCTAAACTCCATGCCCAATAATTGATGACATGATGGAGTACATGAAATGGGATACAAAAATATATTACTTTCTAATTAAAAGTTGAGGGATTGAGGAAGGAATCTCTATGACAGAAATAATCAAAATTCTGTACGTGAAGGTTTCAAAGATGCTGGAATTTCAACTTTCTACAAAGATCATATCGACAGAGGCTGATGATGGTGGAATTTTAAAAATCTAAAAATGACCCAGTTCAGGAAATTAAATTTCCTATCTCCAGCACAAATATTAGCTTTTCACAAGGTGTTTTAGATTTTCGGCCAAGGCCAAATCTGAAAGTTAGGTAGTTATTTTTAGTTAGTTTATTATTTTTTCAAAATAAATTTGTAATAAGAGTTATGTCTTTTCACCCTAAAGAGGTGTGAAAGCCACTCAAACACACACACACACACACACATACATAATGTAAAGATACAATACAATATATAATACATATTTTAATAGGATAGAATTTGATCACAACTACAACATGGACTCTGATGTACTATTTTTTTCAACATTAATAAAGATAAGTTCTCTTCTTTTTATTTGTGGTTATAAGTTATATATTTTCAATTAGTCTTTCAGATATTCTATTTTATAGAGTGTTTCATTGTGTTAAATTCCCTGAGTATCATAATTCAAAATTAATATATATAGTTT
>MU224860.1:456653-468995 GCA_018584345.1 Thuja plicata
ATCATCAATTACACCATCTTTAGCATGATAACATTCCTTAGTGTACTTGGGCTTGTAATCTGATCTAAACTTCTTGACTCTTGTAGGACACTTGGATGCAAAGTGACCAACTTTGTTGCATGAAAAATATTTGAATGGTAGTTTCCTTCATATTTCCCTTTAGCTTTCCTTTATTTCTTGGAAATCATAGAAATGATTTATTCTAGTTCTGTATCCACTTCTTCATTATTACTAGAGATGCTTATGGATTTCTTACTATGGACTGAGGCTTTGAAAGTTGTCTCACTTTTAGGTTCTGTCTTCAATCTTGATATCTCAAATGCAGATATTTTTTTGATCAAAGTCTCCCTCTTGAATTCTTTTGAAAATTTCATAGTCTCATCTAAGATATTTATCTTTCTCTCAAAGTATTCTATTAGTGTGGTCATTAGTTTTCCCATTATATCACTAAAATTTCTCCACCATTGTTCCTGATACCTGAAACTACTTCATTAATTCTCTCATTATAGGCTCTAATTTTTTCTTCGGGTAGCATCTCTAAGTTGTTGTATCTTTTCTTCCATTTATTTATGTTTGAATTCTTTGCTTGGATGTCTCCTTCAAACATATCTTCTAATTATTTCCAAATAGAGTATGCTTTATTTGCCTTCTTGATCTCAGAAAATTCACTATTCAATAGGGCACTGATTAGGGCTTCTTTGGGGATCGTGTTTTGAGTGAGCACTTCCTTTTGTTTGATTATAGAGTCTTCTTCTACAATGTCTTTCAGGGTGGGAACTTCAATTGCTTAAGTGGAAATCTCATAGATCTCAAATCCAACGCATTGAAGATGTGTTATCATTTTGTTCTTCCAGTCAAGATAGTTTTCTCCATCAATCTTAGGACTCTCTTTCCTGAAGTATGCCATCTGATCTACCTTAAGCTATTAGGCTTTCTCTCCAAGGCACTTTGCTCTGATACCAATTGTTGGAATAGTACCAAAGGATAACTAAGCGGGGGATGAATTAGTTATCAACTATTTGAATTCTTTTCTTCTCTTAGATATAAATTAACATAAAGCAAATGCACATTCAGATAACACAATAGAGAACACAAGAATTTTGGTTACGGGGAAACCAAATAGGTAAAAAACCTGGTGGTAATCAGCACCCACAAAGAACTATACTTGAGTATAATTATCCCTATTAGAAGATCTTGCAACCCTGTTAGTGTAGACACCTAAATCTGATTAACATGTCTAATCATATTTAGTGCCTTCTAGGACATATCAGCTAAGTAATTAAGCATTACCTAATTGACCTATGTCATCCCCTAGCCCTAATTAATTCAAATAGTTGCCTATAGTCTTGATTAATTATTAAAAGCAACCAATAGCTTAATAATTAATTAAAATCTTATTCCCCTATTATTGAATGAATATGTTATTTATGTAATTCAATTCATTAATATTCCCTTTAACCCCTAACCTAACCTATCCCAACCACCTAACCTTGAGTTCTAACTCAACCCAACCTCTTCACACATGGTAACCTAAACAATCCCAACCACCTAACCTTGAGTTCAAACTAATCCCAACCTCTTCACCCTTGCTGAACCTATCTTAAACCCTAATCCTAATCCTAAACTCTCTCTAATGATGTCACATTCCTAATCTTTGGTTTAGGAATTCAATCCCTTCCCCAAAGTCAACTTTCTCAATCCATCCTCATCCAAGTGTATTTAATGCTCTTACATCCTCATAAATGCATCATTAATGTCTCTTACACCCTCTTTATGAGCCTTATCTTCTAGAGGCTTCTTGGTCCATTTCCCTAAATGGTCACATTCCTCCCTACTTTCAACCCAATAATATTCTGACAAGTATCACAATTTGATGCACTTGAAGAAGCACAATCTATGTGCTCTCTTCTAGTGGCATCCTGACATATTTTCATCTTTGCATCTGAAACACCTATTTTCAACCCCATTTCCTATAAATAGAAGGCTCATTCCTTCACATTTCATCCATCTTTTGAAGTAACATCATATTTTCAGTTTTAGCTTAGATAATCCAATCTTTGAAGCAGAGTTACCATGTAGTTTTCAATACCCAATCATCTATCTTGAAGCATTGAAGCACATATCAATTGAGTGTACATCCAAAATTGAGGACACATCTAAAGATCAAAAGCGACTTTGGATTCAGTTTTAGGGAGGTTTTCCCTCCTTAATCTTTATTGTTTTTAAGCTTGCTTTTCTGTCCAATATTGTATGTAGCTTGTTTATTTAGTTGTAGAATGCTTTAATCTGATTATCATGTTCCTTTACAACTAGATTTTCTTTTCTCATAGTTAGGATTTGTTCTTTAGAATGCAATAAGTATAGAGACCTAGTTAAAGGTTGGACCCTATTAAGAGTCTTTTACAAGTAACCCTGTTAGGGTTGAGGACTCACTGTCCAAAATCTCACTGCAAAAATGGTGAAGCTTGCAACCTTCAGTAGAGCCTATATACACTATATTTGATAGATGAACTATTTGAGTAGACCTTCTATCTTGATCAGTTCTAATGAATTGTAATCTTCTTCTAATTCTTCACATAGTTCTTTAACTTATTATGTCTGAATTTCAGCTCTCTTCTGTCTATTATTTTTCACTTCATTTTCCATGTTTAGTGAAGAAAATTGAATTTCTATATGTATCTTCACCAAGGATAAGGTCACAAATGTATTTGGGAAGACTTCATCAACTTTTTTGTCAGCTTAACTAACCACACAATCAAAGTTAGAACTACGCAACTTAAATTGAATAGATGTAGCGCTTAACAAAGTTGGCTTCACCAATTTTACTCCAATATCATGATTATATTAAAACATGCTTGGCACCTTTGTATAATCATCACTAACTCATAACTAAACATTAATATAAATACACATATCCCGAAGATAGGTGCAAGTCAAGAAGCACTGTATTTACGTTGGCTCTTGATAGATAATCTTCAGATGCTGTAACTTCCATAACTGATTAACATAACTCAACTAAAATTTCATATCTGACTCAGCGTGAATGCACATAACATATAGAACATGTATACACCATGGAAATAAATATGCATAGCTCCATAACACTTGTACTGATAATTGCATATAGAACACTGTTGTATATTATATGTTGTCATCAATGACAAACATACAATCAATTATTTGCATAGAAGAAAATATCCAACATTTAATTGATCTTCTTTATCTACACTAAGGCTTTTGAGATCTGATAAATTCATTTGAGGAGGTATCATGGGTTTTTCTATTCATTATTTTATTATGAACTTTGCAAAGGGAAAATTATGAGTCTTGGAAAAGGAGAATCTTGACACATCATAGGTGGCTTGATTTTTTTCCTCATGTATATAGACTCATTCCTCAAATAGCCTTGGATAGGGGTAGGTATTCTTGGAGGAACATTAATGACCATATTGTAGGAGTGATTTGTTCTAGAGTTGATGATGACACTATATGTGCTTTATTATACATTGATGGTCCCCACATAATTTTTATATTCCTTTGGAATATCTATGGAAAAGCTTATGTCCCTCCACTTATAGAGTATCATATAAAAGATTGTCTCATTCCCCTTGCACATGAAAATTGTATACCTTATGGTCATGGTACTTTTGAGATACTTGGTTATATCACAAGTCCTCCATATCTTGATGGATTAGAGACTTGTCTCTTAGTTATCAAATCTGATATTGAGACATCATCTCAATCTTCATCATCTATAGTTGTTCTTAATTATATTTTCATTGGCCCATTGATTACTCTCATTGATTTAGTGAAACAAGATATTCTTCTTCTAGACAAAGCTACTTGGGTATCTTGTAGACATATCATCCTTAGTTGTTGAGTCTCATATTACAGATCTAGAGGAGTATATAGAGGAAATTAATCCCCTCTTTGTTGATATCCTAATCAGTGTTTTCAACCCATCTTCATCTCACATGGAGATTTTTATACATCAATCTTTGTATTCTCCCAGATTTCCACCTTCTACATTGATTAGGCATGCACCTGATTGGTTTGTGGCATCATCATTCTTCATGGACATGGTGATAGTTTCTAGATGAAGATATAGTTTGGATTTAAATTCCTATTTCTTTTAGTTTCTGGGAGTGGATTTTTCTATATCTAGTGGACTTATTTCTTCCTAAGGTTATAAATGTTGTTTTTTGTAAGTGAATTATGTTCTATCTTTAGGCATTCATTATTGGTACATGAGTCAAATATTCATTGGGGGTAATCATATCCTCATTTTATATATCTTATGCGGGTAGATTCATTATACTTATGTGACCAATTCACCACTTGGGGGACATATTGAGTCCTAAAATTCTTTCCACTTATACTCTTTTGCATTTTTTTTCTCTCTTTTGAAAAGGAGTTATCTCCTACTGGGTTTTTCTCCATTTATCCATTTGAAATAGTTGCATTAGTTTGTACATGGGTACCCAATCAAGACTTTTTGTTGGGACTCATTCATGTTTTCACCTTTGCTTTCATCCTTAACCCTTTTTGGCATCTCCTTAAGTTAATCTCAATGGGGGGTGTCTTGGAATAATTAGCACATTATCTAATTATTCAATTACTTGGATCCTTTTATTTATTTATTTATTCACTTATGTTAAACTTATGTTATTTTCCTTTTATTTAATTTGGCTAATAATAGCTTCACTTAGTTGATCTTGTTGGAATAGTCCCAAAGGATAACTAAGAGGGTGGGGGGTGAATCAGTTATCAGCTCTTTTAATTATTTTCTTCCCTTAATTATAAATTAACATAAAGAAAATGTACATTCAGATAACACAATAGGGAAATCCACAATTTTGGTTATGGGGAAACCAATTAGGTAAAAACCCCGGTGTGAATTAGCACCCACAAATATCTTCACTAGTTTATAATGATCCCTGTTAGAAGATCTTACAACCCTGTTAAGATTTGATCTTTACAATGTAAGAAGTACAAAGACCTGGTTAAAGGTTAGACCCTGTTAGGAGTCTTTTACAAGTAACCTTGTTAGGGGTGAGGACTCACTATCCAAAAGCTCACTACTAAAATGATGAAGGCTACAACCTTCAGTAGAACACATATACACTATATCTGATAGATGAAATATTTGAGTAGACCTACTGTCTTGATCAGTTCCAATAAATTTTAATCTTCTTCTTTTTCTTCACATAGATCTTCAACTTATTCTGTCTGACTTTGTGCTCTCTTCTGCCTAACTTTCTACTCTCTTCTGTCTTTTATTTTTCACTTCATTTTTCAAAATTAGTGAACACATTTGAACTTCTATATGTATCTTCACAAAGGATAAGGTCACGATGATATTTGCAAACACTTCATCAACTTCTTTGTCAGCTTAACTAATCACACAATCACAATTGGGACCGCGCAACTCAAACTAAATGGATGTGTAATACCTACCCCTTTGTCTGTCTGCCTGTGTCAGTTCTTGATCTCTTTTAGAGCATATTATGTATTTGTTACCTCTTTCAGGTGATTTTAAGGATATTCATGCGTTGCTTTTCAGTATGTTATTGATCCATTATTATCATGTTGTATCTTTTGTGTATATGTGATTTAGGGTTATCTAATGATGCTTATGTATATGTTAGGATTTCATTTCGGTTATGGTTTCTAACAATACTGACCTTAGATTTATATGCACATGGACCATTGTATATTTTCATTACTATTTGATGTGCTTGGTATGGTATGGGACATAGTTGTAGTTACTTGCTTCAGCGAGATCCACACGATAACCTAGTCTCAACCATTGTTTGCCATATGATATATGTATGTATGTTCATCTTGCTGATGACAGGTTTGTAGGTACCGAGCTATGTCTTCCCTGAATTGGCAGGAGTGAGCGTGCCCTATCACATTAATCACAATGGTAAGAGAGGGGAGATGGTTTTCAGGTCCAAATCCTATCCTAAACCTAATTATCCTAAGTTGGTGGACAAGTATCTATTTTGACTACCCTGACCGAATTCGTATAGTTGATAGGAATTCATCTATCCCTTTCCTTGAGCATGTTTGATTTTGCATGTTTTCGGTTTTAGGTGCTTGGTGTGATTATGTGGGTGTTATATCATGTTATTTATTTAATTGAATATTATTGCAATGAATTTTTAAATATAGGGTATTTAATTAATTGAAAATTAAATTAAATACCTATGTTTAATTTAAAGTTTAATTAAAGTGCGATTGTTGAGTATTTATATTTAATTGAATAATTAATTGAATACTTGAGTAAATGAGCTTTTATGCTTAGTTAAATAATTAAATATTTAGTTGCATGGATTATTGTGATGTAAATATTTAAGTTATTTAAATTAATATTTTATTAATTACAAGTGCAAGATTTGGTTGAAAAAGTATTTTCAAACTCAAGAGATCTCAACTTGAATTTAGGAGTCAAAGTTGAGTTGTGCAAGTAATTAGATATTTTTAATTATTAATTGCTATTTTCTTTCAATTTTGGAGAGGAGTCATTTTAGCAGTTAACTGAATGTGTTGTCATGAGGGTTTGCTAGATTAGGGTAAATGGATCCTCATTAGGGGGATTCTTCTCTCATTTGAACATAACAGGTTTTTTTGGAAGCTTTGGTGTGTGCTTGGTTTGGAGGATAATTTTGAAATTCTCCTTGATTGGATTTTGGTTTGTACATTCTTCAACATATATTGAGGTAGGGTCTTGTTCATGTCAATTCTTGTTTTTCGGATCCCTTTCTTCTATGCATCTGGAGAGCTAAGAATCCTTTGTTTGGTCATTCCTTGCTTGTTTATTTTGTGTTTGAGGGTTTTAATTGAAAAAAATATGTTTTAGATCATTTTGAGGTTTTATTCTAGTTTGCATGTCAGATTTGTGCTTGTGGGCATAAGGGGTTTCATTTTAGAAGCATAAAGTGCAAATGGGTATTAGGGTTTCTAGTTTGAAATTATTGTTGAAATGCATGTCTATAAAAGCTTGGATCTTATATTTTCATTGTTTATCATTACTTGGCATAGTCTAGTTATGCTGTGAAAATTTCATTGGAAAATTCCCTACGGATCTCCTAGAAAACAAAAAAATCAAATCCTCTCTGTAGTCCTAACTATAGAAAAAAATAAAAATGATTTGGATCCTTGTAATTCGTTGGAAAAATTAAATTAGTTGCAAAAAAAGAACTCTCTGCTTTTACATAGACTGGTGTAAAAAAAAAAAATTAAATCTCTTGTTGAAGTTTCCTTTTTTTAAATTTCTTTTTAATTAAAATATATATATATATATATATTAAAAATATATATATATATATATATATATTAAAAATATATATAAAAGGGAAAAAAATAGGGATGCATTGATTAAAGTTGTTTTCTTTTATAAAAGAAAATTTAAAAAAAAATGTAAATTGATAGGGGAGCGGGTGGCAGGGGCCACCGCACCCCCCCTTACCTGCGCAGCTCGGCGCGACAGCCGGCGCCGGCCACAGCTGGCCGTGCCTCCCTTTAAAAGGGGGCCGATGTGTGTAAGAACCGGGGTGGGGGCCACAGGGACCCCCCCGTAATATTTGCTTTCATTTTTTTTAATTATTATTAAAAAATTTGTTTTAAAATCATTTTTTTTATTTTAATTTTAGGTTATTTAAATTTTATTTAATATGTATTTATTTTAATTAAATTTTTTTAATTTAAAATTTAGTTAATTAAATTTTTGTTTAAACTTTAAGTTAGTTTAATTAATTTTAAATTAATTTAATTTATTTTAAATTGATTTATGATTAAGTTCATAATTAATTTATTATTAATTTTTAAATTAGTTTAGAGTTAATAATTAATTAGTTATGGGTTAATTTGTTTTGAATTAGATTGTTGGAGAAATGAGAATTTATATTAAAAGAGAATTATTTTTCTGAAAAGGGGAAATTAATTTTTATTGATTTATAAGCCAAGGGAGTTTTATTTTGTCATTATTATAAATTGACTATTATTAATCAATGAGTTTTGTAGGTGTAAACCTAAATAATGATAGAGTCATTATTGGACGAAGTTTATTAATGCTATGGTTACACCTAAGATTTCATAATTTTGTAATTATAGCGAGAATTGGTAATCATTCCATGGGTGTGTTTATATGTTGATTTTATAAATAGATCTATAGGATATGTTAACATTACCAATATAAAGTATTTAATTATAATTGGATAGTAATTGTAAAGGGTAGATGAATTTGCATAATTAGGGATTATAAATTTGTTTATCCATGCGTTAACACCTTATTTAATTTAATGCTTTATGAGTATGAAGTTATTATTCCATGATGTGTCTAGAGTGCATGATTAAATAAATTAGTGTATTCTTTTATGTAGTCATGCTTTCAGGTATCGGTTGGCCTAGATGACCCTAGGATTTAATCTAGAGGTTTTCGGGATTATACTTTCTGCATGGTGTTTTATGCAATGTCATTTGTGTTTATATGATGATGTCATAGTCATGATTTCCTATACCCAACCTAATTCTGTTATGATGTGCTTTATGGTCTTGTGAGTATACTGTGGATGTGTTTGTGGTTATTGAGAACCTATGTGCTCCTGAATGGGCAGTATGTGATTTGTGGTTATGTATATCTTCATGTATTGATCTTGAACCTAGGTAGGTTAACTAAGTGTATAGTGGGGAAGTGGCTTGCAATGGGGGTTCAGGACTCTAAGCGGTTACTAGGTAAACCCATTGGCAAGTTACTTAATAATTAAAAATATAATACATTAAAGGGGTTTAAAATGAACTAATAAGATGTCTGAGTCTCTACCCATGTCTTGGGTGTTGTCGCACGATAGGATGGGAGTTGGGATCCTTGTCTTCGCGAAAGGATCACCGAGCCACATAGTGTCACCTGGAGGCCAGGGTCAAGATGTACTATTAGGGTTACCTTCAAGGTTGGACTTATGTGATGACACTTCCCTATATATATCTTAGGTTATCCTACGTGTGTCGGTTACTTCTAGTGTTGTTTAGTATTTCTTGTTATGGTTTAGGTTGCTTCTAGGATCTTCCTTTGCATTGAAGTATGAGGTCATGTGTACCTTGTTTTGTATTTTTGTTTTATACCCCGTGTGATGGGCCTGTTACTATCTCCTCAGCACGGTGGGAGTGGACCTTTGGTTCCACGTGGTCGGGTGGTAGTGATTCTTATTACCATTGAAATTCCAATGGATTCTTCTTCATGCTTGGATGTTCTTTGGTGCAGTTCTATCTTCTGATTTGTTTGGAGACTGGTTTAGTTTCATGAGTTGTATATTTGTACCATATGTGTTTGATATTTATCATCCTTTGGAGGATGCATTGTATTGATTATTATGTATTAGTACATACCCTGTGACTTATGTAGTGGATGTTGATTAGGTAGTATACCTTATGGTATCATTTGTATATGTAATCATTTATTATGGGATGTATGTAAGTGGTTTCAGATTATGTAACCTTTATGTCAGTTCTTTATTATTGTAATCGTAGATTAGTTTGTTAAAGAAATTCTACGTCAAGGAACCCTCAAGGAATGTTAATCATGTATGAGTTGTATTTCATGTACTTCATTGTGTTGCTTCCACATTGTTATTAATATTATTTGTAAACATTAAAAAAAAAAATATTCTGCGAACTTAGTGTCATGTTTAGTTTAAGTTCTCTTGGGTTCCCTGGCGGGGCATTGCACTTGGTATCAGAGCCCATGTTTCTACACTGGGATCTCTGGGAAAATTGTGTGCCCATTAGAATGGTTAGTCGTGCATGTTAGCACTCATCTCCTTGTGTCTTGAGAGTCATTGTTCATGATCTCTTATTTCTGTGTGTGGTTCTTTCCACTTGATTTGGGAGTGATGTTTAGTCTTGGCTGCTATAGGTGGATACCTACTGAGGCTTGATTTGTGTTCGGATCCGTGATTGAAAAATCTAGGGTCTCTAGTCTTATCGATTCTCATGAAGTTTGTAATCATCTATAGGAGCATTTTGATAGTGTATGTTGTATGTGATATATGGTGGTAATGGAGTCCTAGTTGAAGAACTCCATGTTGCATGATTTCCTTCCCTTGAATGATGTGCAGTTTTTGAGTGACCTATTTCTTTGCCTCTTGAGTGTGATTTTATTGATCATGTATGATTAGACGTGCATGTTGTATTGAATAGACTTTGATTGAATTATATGAAGTGTATGGTGTGAGTGTTGTAATCAGCTCTGATGGAATATGATTGTTATAGAAATTATAAAGTAAGTTCTTGTTTGTTCATTACATTGTGCATTGTTTAGAATTATATATGTATCATTCATTAGGAGTGCATTAATGGATTTAGAATTTTACTCGTTATTATAGATCAAATTGGGTAAAGGACCTAAGTCCCCAAGTAAGATGTGCATTGCATCCTTAGTAGAATTCTCATAACTCTTAACCTTTTGTAGCAATCTACAAATGATTAAATAGATATTAATGCTAGTAATAGAGTAGAAATCATAATTGTATGAAGATGCATAAGATGTTAGAATTTAGCATATTGTTGGTCTTGAGTGATTGTGTGCATACTCTAATGCATCTAACGTGAAAGATCTTGGATGTCGTGAAGTGATTACTCCCTTGAGTGTGGCTAACCCTAGTCACCTTGTTAAGTGAAATGTTTTTCTTTTATGGGTTATTAATTTTGGTTTATTAATATCTTGTTGTGTTGTATGTGGTCAACACTAATTTCTTTTGGATTTTCTTATAACTGGATTAGTCACCCAAATCTCTTTTGTTGTCTAGTTGTGGCATTAGTCACATTTGATTTACTGTTGTTGTATACATTTTTTATTTAATGTTGAAATTTGGAAGTTCTCCAACTTGGGCTTTTCCTTAGACTTGTATGGTGGCTATTATGAATGTTTGTGGTTGTGACCATGTGTTGTGATAAGTATTCTTTCTATCATGTTCTTTATGGACCCCTGATAGTATGTGTAAGGGAGGATATTGCAGAGATGACACTGTATTTGTATGTAAAACAAAATTCATTTTGTAATTTATGTTTTTGCGTTGGTGTTGCATTAAGTAAGGTTCCATGGAATGTTCAAATTTCTATTCGATATGTTCATGGTTATGTGTCTTTCATGTTAAGCTTTCGTATCTATGTATTTGATGATTTTGAAAGCATTAACATATAGATTTAGTTAAGAAATGTTAGATGATGAGCAAATGTTTAAAGTGATTTTTGTTTTATGTTTAAATTCAAGTTATATTAGTCTTTTTGATTCGTTATGCGTATATTAAAATAAGATAGTTAAGCTAATTTGCATTAGTTCTTCTTGAAAGTAAATGAGTGATTGTTGTGATGGTATATTCTTTTGGTGTTTATGAAGTGGGTGAATCTTCTTGTTTGATCCTAATTTTTAGGGGGTGTAGTACTATGGTGTGAATCCTTCTGATTCTTTACTAGATTAGTTATCGGCTTCCAGGAGTAAGCCTAGTTTTAGAGCAGGATGTAATACCTACCCCTTTGTCTGTTTGCCTGTGTCAGTTTCTGATCTCTTTTAGACCATAGTATGTATGTGTTAGCTCTTTTAGGTGATTTTAAGGATATTCATGCGTTGCTTTTCAGTATGTTATTGATCCATTATTATCATGTTGTATCTTTTGTGTATATGTGATTTAGGGTTATCTAATGATGCTTATGTATATGTTAGGATTTCATTTCGGTTATGGTTTCTGACAATACTGACCTTAGATTTATATGCACATGGATCATTGTGTATTTCCATTACTGTTTGATGTGCTTGGTATGGTATGGGACAGAGTCGTAGTTACTTGGTTTGGTGAGATCCACACGATAACCTAGTCTCAACCATTGTTTTCCATATGATATATGTATGTATGTCCGTCTTGGTGATGATAGGTTTGCAGGTACCGGGCTATGTCTTCCCTGAATTGGCAGGAGTGAGCATGCCCTATCACATTAATCTCAATGGTAAGAGAGGGGAGATGGTTTTCAGGTCCAAATCCTATCCTAAACCTAATTTTCCTAAGTTGGTGGACAAGTATCTGTCTTGACTACTGTTGGTGCCCAAAAACACTGAATTGAATTTCCTTTGGACTTGCCAATCCAATGATGGTAAATCCAATTATTTTTGGCCAACTAACGGGAATGATCAATTATGATCCTCTTTCGCTATGCTTCTAGCTCTGTAGGACCAAGGCGGGTGAACCTTCACCTGAATAGGCTTTTTATGGCAGATAACCTGTGTATGAAACTCAAACTTCCATCTCTCAAAGTATGGCAAGGAACTTGAAATAAATATAACTAAAA
>MU224860.1:473417-497641 GCA_018584345.1 Thuja plicata
CTTCGCTTGTAGAATTTTGATTGTTTCTCTCATAGAGCTTCCTTCCATAATCCCTCAAATTTTAATTGAAAAGAAATATGTTGTTGTATCCCATTTAATGTACTTCATCATATTATTAATTATTGGGAATAAATTTTAGGATTCCATTTTTTAGAGTTTTATCACTTTATAGGACTCTAAATTTTGCCAAAAATTGAGAGCTCCAACAACTACCCTGACCGAATTCGTATAGTTGATAGAAATTTGTGTATCCCTTTCCTTGAGCATGTTTGATTTTGCATGTTTTCGGTTTCAGGTACTTGATGTGATTATGTGGGTGTTATATCATGTTATTTATTTAATTGAATATTATTGCAATTAATTATTAAATATAGGGTTTTTAATTAATTGAAAATTAAATTAAATACCTATGTTTAATTAAAAGTTTAATTAAAGTGAAATTGTTGAGTATTTATATTTAACTGAATAATTAATTGAATATTAGAGTAAATGAGCTTTTATGCTTAGTTAAATAATTAAAAATTTAGTTGCATGGATTATTGTGACGTAAATATTTAAGTTATTTAAATTAATATTTTATTAATTACATGTGCTAGATTTGGTTGAAAAAGTATTTTCAAACTCAAGAGATCTCAACTTGAATTTAGGAGTCAAAGTTGAGTTGTGCAAGTAATTATATATTTTTAATTATTAATTGTTATTTTCTTTCAATTTTGGAGAGGAGTCCTTTTAGGAGTTAACTGAATGTGTTGTCATGAGGGTTTGCTAGATTAGGGGAAATGGATCCTCATTAGGGGGATTCTTCTCTCATTTGAACATAACAGGTTTTTTTGGGAGCATTTTTGGAAGCTTTGGTGTGTGCTTGGTTTGGAGGATAATTTTGGAATTCTCCTTGCTTGGATTTTGGATTGTGCATTCTTCAACAGATATTGAGGTAGGGTCTTGTTCATGTCAATTCTAGTTTTTCAGATCCCTATCTTCTATGCATCCGGAGAGCTAAAAATCCTTTATTTGGTCATTCCTTGCTTGTTTATTTTGTGTTTGAGGGTTTCAATTGAAAAAAAATATATGTTTTAGATCATTTTGAGGTTTTATTCTAGTTTGCATGTCAGATCTGTGCTTGTGGGCATAAGGGGTTTGATTTTATAAGCATGAAGTGCAAATGGGTATTAGGGTTTCTAGTTTGAAATTGTTGTTGAAATGCATGTCTATAAAAGCTTGGATCTTATATTTTCATTGTTTATCATTACTTGGCATAGTCCAGTTATGCTTTCGAAATTTTGTTACAAAATTCCCTATGGATCTCCTAGAAAACAAAAAAATTAAATCCTCTCTACAGTCCTAACTATAGAAAAAAATTAAAATGATTTGGATCCTTGTATTTCCTTGGAAAAATTAAATTAGTTGCAAAAAAAGAACTCTCTGTTTTTACAAAGACTAGTGTAAAAAAAATAAAAGTTAAATCCCTTGTTGATGTTTCCTTTTTTTTATTTCTTTTTAATTAAAAAAAATATATATATATATATATATTAAAAATATATATAAAAGGGAAAAAAATAGGGATGCATTGATTAAAGTTGTTTTCTTTTATAAAAAATTTTTTTTAAAAAATTGTAAATTGCATAGGGGAGTGGGTGGCGGGGGCCACAACACCCCCCTTACCTACGTAGCTCAGTGCGGCAGTCGAGACTACCGGCACGGCAGCCGAAGCTAGCTGCAGCTGGCCGTGCCTCCCTCTAAAAGGGGGCCGACAGGTGTAAAAACCGGGGTGGGGGGCACGGGGACACCTCGTAATATTTGCTTTCATTTTTTTTATTACTATTAAAAAAGTTGTTTTAAAATCATTTTTTTTATTTTAAGTTTAGGTTATTTAAATTTTATTTAATATGTATTTATTTTAATTAAATTTGTTTAATTTAAAATTTAGTTAATTAAATTTTTGTTTAAACTTTAAGTTAGTTTAATTAATTTTAAATTAATTTAATTAATTTTAAATTGATTTATGATTAAGTTCATAATTAATTTATTATTAATTTTTAAATTAGTTTAGAGTTAATATTTAATTAGTTATGGGTTAATTTGTTTTGAATTAGATTGTTGGAGAAATGAGAATTTATATTAAAAGGGAATTATTTTTCTGAAAAGGAGAAATTAATTTTTATTGATTTATAAGCCAAGGGAGTTTTATTTTGTCATTATTATAAATTGACTATTATTAATCAATGAGTTTTGTAGGTGTAAACCTAGATAATGATAGAGTCATTATTGGACGAAGTTTATTAATGCTATGTTACACCTAAGATTTTGTAATTTTGTAATTATAGCGAGAATTGGTAATTATTCCATGGGTGTGTTTCTATGCTGATTTTATAAATAGATCTATAAGATATGTTAATGTTACCAATATGAAGTATTTAATTATCTTTGGATAGTAATTGTAAAGGGTAGATTAATTTGCATAATTAGGGATTGTAAATTTGTTTATCACTACGTTAACACCTTATTTAATTTCATACTTTATGAGTATGAAGTTATTATTCCATGATGTGTCTGGAGTGCGTGATTAAATAAATTAGTGTATTCTTTTATGTAGTCATGCTTTCGGGTATCGGTTGGGCTAGATGACCCTAGGATTTAATCTAGAGGTTTTTGGGATTATACTTTCTGCATGGTGCTTTATGCAATGTCGTTTGTGTTTATATGATGATGTCATAGTCCTGATTTCCTATACCCAACCTAATTTTGTTATGATGTGCTTTATGGTCTTGTGAGTATACTATGGATGTGTTTGTGGTTATTGAGAACCTATGTGCTCCTGAATGGGCGGGATGTGATTTGTGGTTATGTATATCTTCATGTATTGATCTTGAACCTAGGTAGGTTAACTAAGTGTATAGTGGGGAAGTGGCTTGCAATGGGGGTTCAGGACTCTAAGCGATTACTAGGTAAACGCATTGGAAAGTTACTTAATTAGTGAAAATATAATACATTAAAGGGGTTTAAAATGAACTAATAAGATGTCTGAGTCTCTACCCATGCCTTGGGTGTTGTTGCATGATAGGATGGGAGTTGGGATCCTTGTCTTTGCGAAAGGATTATCGAGCCACATAGTGTCACCTGGAGGCCAGGGTCAAGATGTACTACTAGGGTTACCTTCAAGGTTGGACTTATGCGATGACACTTCCCTATATACAGCTTTGGTTATCCTACATGTGTCAGTTACTTCTAGTGTTGTTTAGTATTTCTTGTTATGGTTTAGATTGCTTCTAGGATCTTCCTTTGCATTGAAGTATGAGGTCATGTGTACCTTGTTTTGTATTCTTGTTGTATACCTTGTGTGATGGGCCTGGTACTATCTCCTCAGCATGGTGGGAGTGGACCTTTGGTTCCACGTGGTCAGGTGGTAGTGATTCTTATTACCATTGAGATTCTGATGGATTCTTCTTCATGCTGTGATGTTCTTTGATGCAGTTCTATCTTCTGATTCCTTTGGAGACTGGTTCAGTTTCATGAGTTGTATAGTTGTACCATATGTGTTTGATGGTTATCATCCTTTGGAGGATGCATTGTATTGATTATTATGTATTAGTACATACCCTATGACTTGTGTAGTGGATGTTGATTAGGTAGTATACCTTATGGTATCAGTTGTATATGTAATCATTTATTATGGGATGTATGTAAGTGGTTTAAGATTATGTAACCTTTATGTCAGTTCTTTATTATTGTAATCGTATATTAGTTTGTTTAAGTAATTCTATGTCAAGGAACCCTCGAGGAATGTTAATCATGTATGAGTTGTATTTATTGTATGTCATGTGCTTCATTGTGTTGCTTTCATGTTGTTATTAATATTATTTGTAAACATTAAAAAAATAATTATTCTGTGAACTTAGTGTCGTGTTTAGGTTAAGTTGTCCTGGGTTCCCTGGCGGGGCATTACAGGATGTGACACTTCACCAAGGCTTCACAAAATTAACTCAACCATCACGATTATGTTAAAACATGTTTGGCATCTTTGGATACTCATTATTTACTCATAACTAAATATGAATACAAGCACGCATATTCCGAAGATAGGCGCAACTCAAGAAGCACTGTAATTATGTCGGCTCTTATCAGATAATCTTCAGAAGTTGTTACTGCCATAACTGATTAACATAATTTAACTAAAACTTCATATCTGACTCAACATGAATGCACATAGCAACTAGAACATGTATACATCATGGAAATAAACACTCATAGCTCCAAAACATCTATACTGATAATTGCATATAGAACACCAATGTGTATTATATGTTGTCCTTAATGACAAACATATAATCAATTATTTGCACAGAAAAAAATATCCAACAATATCCCCCTTTGACATTGATGGAAACATATGATATCATCAACTCAAAGTGTCTTCCTTCTTTTTACAATCTTCTCAATATCCTCATCAAAAGTTCCTCTTCACTACTGTTTCTCTTTTAACTGTATACTCCCCCAAAGTATATGCTCTCCCTTACTAATACTCCCCATTTGACATCAATGGAAAATGGTGTTAAAAACCATTAGGCATAGGTACTACTCTATAAGTAGAGTAGTCAACCATTCATCAGTCACCAAGGACTAATGTTCTTGCTGTCAATTCTAATCAGACTCAGGAAAGGGAATTACTCCCAGCTTCTCCCTGAGATACTCAAAAGTATCTTCTGATAAAGGCTTTGTAAAAATATCTGCTAATTGTTCTTTAGTGCTCACATAATTCAAATTCACTTCTTTGTCTAAAACTGTTTCTCTTAGAAAGTGGTATTTGATCCCAATGTATTTTTTCTTTGCGTGCATCACAGGGTTCTTTGACATATTGATAGTACTAGTGTTGTCATAGTGAATAAGAATAGGATAATCAATCTGAATACCAAAGTCTTTAATCATCTATTTGATCCAAACCATTGTCAAACAATTCAATGCTACTACAACATACTTAATTTATGTTGTTGACTGAGAGATATAATTCTTCTTTCTACTTGTCCAAGTGACCAATCTATCTCCAAGAAATACTGATCCTCCTAGTGTACTCTTTCTGTCATCAACACAACCTTCCCAATAAGCATCAATATATACATGAAGTTGTATATTCTCTGAGTTAGGATACCATAAACCATAGTCTATAATTCCTTTTAAATATCTGAATATTCTTTTTATTTCCATTAGGTGATTTTATTTAGGTTCAGCTACAAATATTCCAACAATGCCAACTACATTAGAAATATCAGGTCTAGATTGAGTAAGATATATGAGTTTTCCAATCATAGACTTGTATAAAGTCTTGTCAACTATTGTGGAATCATCATCTTTAGAAAACTTGCTTCCTGTTATCATGGGGGTGCTTACTGGTTTGCAATCTTCCATTTTGAAAGTCTTCAATATATCCTTCACATACTTAGACTGATTTATAAATATACCTTTGTCTGTTTTTTTTACATTCAATCCAAGAAAATATTTGATAGGTATGATCATGCTCATTTTAAACTCACTTTTCATTTCTTTGGAAAATTCTACACTGATTTTGTCATTACCTCCAAAGATAATGTCATCAACAAAAGTAGCAACGAGTAGTAATCCTGCATCTATCTCTCTTATGAATAAATTCTAGTCTATTGCTCCTTTTCTAAATCCTATCTTTGTTAAGTAACCATCAAGTCTCTCATACCAAGCCCTTGGGGCCTTTTTAAGTCCATAAAGTGCTTTCTTTAGTCTGCATACCATGTCTAGTTTTTCTGAAAGTTCGAATCCTTCAGGCCGCTCTATGTAGACTTCTTCCTTCAAGTCACCATTCAGAAAAGCTGACTTGAAATCCATTTGATATACTTTGAAGTTCTTGAATGTTGCATAGGCTAAAAACAATTTGATAGCTTCTATTCTTATCACAGGGACAAATGTATCAGTGTAGTTGACTCCTTCTCTCTACGCATATACTTTACATACTAATCTTGCATTGTTCCTTACCACTGTGCCTTCTTCATTCATTTTGTTCCTGAATATCCACTTTGTTTCAATCACGTTCTTGTCATGAGGTCTAGGGATGAGTTCTCATGTTTCATTCTTGATTATTTGATCTAATTCTTCTTTCATATCACTTTACCAATCTGAATCTTTGCACGCATCTTCAACACTTAAGGGTTCAATCTGAGAAAGTAAGCATACCTCTTCATCAGCAGTTGAACCTTTTTCTCTGGATCTTGTCAAGACTTTAGCGCTCTAATCTCCAATGATGTCTTCCTTATAGTGTTATTTGGATGTGTATTTTGAGTTCTTAGAAGTGACACTCTCATCTATAATCTATGATTCTTATTCACTTGGTTCAAGATTGTTGCATGAGACATCAATATATTCAAACATTTCTTCAATAACTGTGTCCTTATTGATGGGTCTGGGCTCATCTTCAATCATGGGAGCACATTCATAGTATCTTTCTTGAATCATAAACTTCTCATCAATCTTTACATGAGTACTTTCAATGATCTTCTTCAATCTTAGATTAAAACATCTATAGGATTTTATTTTAGTAGAGTAACCAAGAAAAATACCTTCATCGCTTCTAGCATCAAATTTGCCAATACTATCATCTCTCTTGATGTAGCACTTTCTTCCAAAGATTGTGAAGTATTTTAAAGTAGGTAAATTACCAAACCAAAGTTCATAAGGTGTCTTGTCTATGTTGGGCCTCAATTGTATTCTATTGATAGTATAGACTGATGTATTGACTGCATCTCTCTAATAGGTATGGGAAACCTTTCCTTCAGTCATGATAGTGCACACTATGTCATGTATTATTATGTTCCTTCTTTCTACAATCCCATTCTACTAAGGGGTTCTAGGTGCACTTAACTATCTTTTGATTCCGTGTTCTTCACAGTAATCATAAAAATGGTTAAACGTGAATTCTCCTCCTCTATCAGATCTCAGACATTTTCTCTTCAATATAGATTCATTCTCAACCTTAGCTTTGAATATTTTGAACTTCTCAAAATCTTCATATTTGTCTTTTAATAATGCAACCCACTTCATCCTTGAGAAATCATCAACGAACAAAATAAAATACCTTTCTCCCTAGTATGATCTTGTCTGAGTAGGTCCACATAGGTCTGTATGTATCATATCTATTTTTTTTTTAGCAAAGTCTTGTTTTCTCCTGAATGAAATCCTCACATGCTTCCCCATCACACATTCCCTACACATAGTGTCAAGTGGTCTTGCAATACTTGGAAGGTCTCTTACTGCGTTTACATTAATTATCTTGACTATGTTGTCAAAATTGATATGATAAAGTTTCTTGTGCCATAGCCAACTGTCTTTCACTTTTGCAACAAAACAAATTACTTCTAAATTGAGATAAAAGACATTACCTTTAGTCTTTGAGCCTGATGCAATCTTGTCTCCTTCTTTTTTGTTAATGATGCACTTGTTGTTTTTCAATTCCAACTGATATCCTTTATCAAGCAACTATCCAACACTTAGTAAGTTATGATGTAAGCCATCAATATAAAGAACATCATCTATCTTATTCTTTCCATCTAAGGTGATAGAACCTTTGCCTATGATAGGTTTGGGAGTGTTATCTCCAAATATAACCATGCCACATTTTTACTTGTCCAAATGTACAAATCTGTCTTTGTCTCTTGTCATGTAGTGTGAACATCCACTGTCAATGATACAGTCAGTTTTGATGTCAGCTTTTGAAACTAATGCTAACTCTTGTGCTTTTTCTTCATCTTCTTTGTCCATTTCTTCAAGCATCTTCTCAATATCTTTAATGGAAATGAATCCAATTTCATCTTGTCCTAAATCATCATCAGTTAAAACATCTTTAGTAGGATAACATTCCTTAGTGTACTTGGGCTTGTAATATGATCTAAACTTATTGACTCTTGTAGGACACTTGGATGCAAAGTGACCAACTTTGTTGCATGAAAAACATTTGAAAGGTAGCTTTCCTTCATATTTCCCTTTACCTCTCCTTTATTTCTTGAAAATCGTAGCAATGATTTATTCTAGTTTTGTATCCACTTCTTCATTATTACTAGAGCTGCTTATAGGTTTCTTGCTGTGGACCGAGGCTTTGAAAGTTGTCTCACTTTTAGGTTCTGCCTTCAATCTTGATATCTCAAATGGATATATTTTTCTGATCAAAGTATCCCTCTTGAAGTATTTTGAAAATTTCATAGTCTCATCTAAGATATTGATCTTTCTCTCATAGTTTTCTGTCAATGTGGTCATTAGTTTGTCCATTATATCATCCTCTCAAATTTCTCCACCATTGTTCCTGATACCAGAAACTGCTTCATTAATTCTCTGATTGTAGGCTCTAATGTTTTCTTCAAGTAGCATCTCTAAGTTGTTGTATCTTTTCTTCCATGTCTTTCTGTGTGCATTCTTTTCTTGGATGTCTCCTTCAAAGATATCTTCTAAGTATTTCCAAATAGAGTATGCTTTATCTGCCTTCTTGATCTCAGAAAATTCACTGTCAGATAGGAAACTAATTAGGGCTTCTTTGGCAATTGCATTTTGAGTGAAAAATTCCTTTTTTTTAATTATAGAGTCTTATTCTGTAAGGTCTTTCAAGGTGGGAACATCAATTTCATGAGTGGCAATCTCATAGATCTAAAATCCAATGCATTGAAGATGTGTTATCATTTTTTTCTTCCAGTCAAGATAGTTTTCTCCGTCAAACTTAGGACTTTATTTCCTAAAGTATTCCATATGCTCTACCTTAAGCTGTTAGGCTTTCTCTCCAAGGTAGTTGCCTCTAATACCAATTTTTGGAATAGTCCCAAAGGATAACTAAGAGGGGGGGGGGGTGAATCAGTTATCAACTATTTTATTTCTCTTCTTCCCTTAATTATAAATTAAGATAAAGAAAATGCACATTCAGATAACACAATAGAGAAATCCACAATTTTGGTTATGGGGAAACCAATTAGGTAAAAACCCCAGTGGGAATTAGCACCCACAAATATCTACACTAGTTTATAATGATCCCTATTAGAAGATCTTAGAACCTTGTTAAGAGTTGATCTTTACAATGCAAGATGTATAGAGACCTGGTTAAAGGTTAGACCCTGTTAGGAGTCTTTTACAAGTAACCCTATTAGGGGTGAGGACTCACTATCCAAAAGCTCATTGCTAAAATGATGAAGGCTGCAACCTTCAGTAGAACAAATATACACTATATTTGATAGATGAACTATTTGAGTAGACCTGCTTTCTTGATCAGTTCCAATAAATTGTAATCTTCTTATTTTTCTTCACATAGATCTTCAACTTATTCTGTCTGACTTTGTGCTCTCTTCTGTCTTTGTTTTTTCACTTCATTTTTCACACTTAGAGAACTCATTTGAATTTCTATATGTATCTTTACAAAGGATAAGTTCATGATGGTATTTGGAAACACTTCATCAACTTCTTTTTCAGCTTAACTAATCAGGCAATCAGAATTGGGACCGTGCAACTCAAACTGAATGGACGCGACACTTCACCAAGTTGGCTTCACCAAATTAACCCAACCATCACAATTTTGTTAAAAAAAATTTGGCACCTTTGGATACTCATCATTTACTCATAACTAAAAATGAATACAAGCACACATATCCCGAAGATAGGTACAACTCAAGAAGCACTATAATTACGTCGACTCTTATCAGATAATCTTTAGAAGTTGTTACTGCATAACTAATTAACATAACTTAACTAAAACTTCATATCTAACTCAGCGTGAATGCACATAGCATCTAGAACATGTATACATTATGGAAATAAAAACACATAGCTCCAAAACATATGTATGGATAATTGCATATAGAACACCATTGTGTATTATATGTTGTCATCAATGACAAACATACAATCAATTATTTGCACAGAAGCAAATCTCCAACAAATATAATGTTTGGTTCTTGAGATAATTTTAGTTCCCTAATTTGAGACTATTTTTATCATGGTTTCTATAAAAGAAAGTCTTTGTACATTGTAATCTATCCAATTCATTTATAGGTTATCTCAATATTAGACTCCTTTTTGGATCAATTCTCTCCCAAGGTTTTGTAACATTAAGCATATCTTATTCTCTTTAGATGTGATACAAAAATTGTTGCAAGTACTTTATGGGCTCATGTGATTAAAATATATTTCCTACACAATACCAGAGTACCAACTCTATTAAGTTCCTATCCATTTTATTAGAGATTCAACATTGACAAGAAAATTGACTCAATTTTGTGAAAAATAAGTTCTATGTTCTTTTCATGGCCACAGTTTTCCAAGGCTTGACATTTTTGCAAGATAATCCAAAGATAAAAGAAGATAAAAAATAGCACAAAAAAAGAAAGATTCATCACTAACATTTTCCTACAAGCTTTTTAGAAAAAAATATTTCTAGGTTGTGTTCTTCACCTCAAAAAACTATCTACGTATTTGTTCGATTTTGCAACAAGTGAGCATATTTCGTAGAAATAAAATGACAAAGGGTCATGTTGTTGGTTTCGTCTAGATAAATTTATCATGTTCTTCCTTTTTCTATAATTTTTTTATATAGTGTTAGAATTTAAAAACAAAATCATTGGAAATTTATTTCTAAGCACTTTTTACTAGTTGTGGTGTCATCTTTAGATTCTTACTCAAAGTTAGATCTTCATTTTTTAGCAATGTGCTCATATTTTTTCACTAGTATCTGTAGACTTAGTGATTCTTCTAGTGTTTTAATGGTGATTTGGAGCTCTTTCGATCTATAAATACATTTTTTCTAGATTATGCACTAGGTATATTGTATTTAGATTTTTGTGTTTTCACTATCTGATCAATTACTTCGATGTTTTGGCACCTGAAATGGATGTATTGATAGAGAGGGATTTATTTGATCTATTTTATATGTACTGATTTTTTTAGGGTTTGATAATTTTATTTCAAGACATGTCATGGATTTTTATATTCGTTATTCTATTATCGTCCTAAAAGAAGTGTATTTATGGGTCTTAATGAAAAGGCATCTTGACACATCTCAGGTGGTTTGTTATTTTAACATATCTATATGGATTCATCCATCAACTAGACTTAGATAAGGGTAAGTATTTTTGGAGATCATTAATGACCTCATTGTAGGAGTGATTTGTTCTACTATTGATGATAACTTTATTTGTACTTTATTGTAAATTGGTTGTCCCCAGACACTTTGGACTTTTGTTTGGGAGATCTATAGAGACCCTAATGTCTCTCAATCTCTAGAGAATTATATAGCACATTGGTTCATCTCTCGTGTACATGCATATTGTATACCCCATGGTCATGGTACTTTTGAGATACTTGAGTATATTACAAGTCTTTCATATCTTGGTGGATCAAAGACTTATCTTTTATTTTTCATTCCTCATATTAATACACCATATCAATATTTATTTTATCTCTCATTTCTCACTCCTCATATTGTGAGACAACATCTTAATATTTATTATCTTATATTGTTATTGATTGAATTACATTAGGACATGTATGACCTACATTGATTTAGTGCAATAGGAGATTGTTCTTCTAGGGAAAGCCACTTGGGATTGATATCTTGTAAAGATATCATCCCTTTTTTGAGTCTTATATTCTAGATTTAAAAGATTATCTAGAGGACATTCATCTCCTCTTTGTTGAAAACTTCATTAGATTTTCAACCATCATTCATCACTCATTGAGATTGTTCTACATCAATATTTGTAGAGGCCCTGATTTACACCCTCTACATTAGTTAAACATGCACCTAATTGGTTTGTGGCATCATCATCCTTTATGGAAATGGTAACATTTGAGTAGTTTCTAGAGGCATGTATATTTTGTATTTATTTTCCTATTTCTTCTAGTGTGTGGTAGTGACTTCTGCTATCTCTATTGGATTTTTCTTCTTCCTAAGGAGAGAAGTTTTATTTACATTCAATGAATTATTGTTCTATCTTTAGGTATTCATCATTGGTATAGGAGATAATTCTTCATTGGGGGTACTCATATTCTTATTTTCTCTCTTATGGGTGACATTCACTTTGCTTTTCTGATTGAATTAGTACTTGGTAGGACATATTGAGTCCATTATTGTTATCATATGTATTGGTTTTTATTTCTTTTTCTCTCTTTTTGAGAGGTTTTTTCTCCCAATATGATCTTCTCCTTTTCTCTATTTGTGAGAGTTGCATTGGTTTGTGCATGGGTACCTTATTAGGCATTGTTGTTGTGACCCATTCATTTTTGAATCTTTGCATTCATCCTTATATTTTTTTAGCTTCTCCCTAAGTTAATATTAGTTGGGGATGTTGGATTAATTATTGTTGAAGACAATTATTCAATTGGGTGTTGTCATTGATGTTACACAAATGTAGTGATGTTATACATATGTTTAAACCTAACCGAGTATAGTTAGTGTATGTCAAGCTCTCTCAGGCATTGAAAAAGACTCCAGTATCAACCAAGTGATTTTTAGTACTAACCAAGTTAACTCAGCCATAACAGTAAATTTAGTTTCATCCAAGTAATGGTTGGGCGTCACATGATTACAATGTTAACTGAGTTATGCATTTAGTGTCAGCCGACTAATAGTCGTTTACACTTTATGTTTAATTGGTTAATTAAATCTGATATACTTAAGTTTTATTGTTTATTTGGAAGGGTATTCAAGCCAAATTGACAAGGGTTATCATATATATACATGGTCAAGTTTTGATTGAATGTGTGAGAGAGTTTTTGATATGAAAAATGAAGGAAAAGTAAGAGGGAATTCTAATTAAAGATAGATTATCTAGACTAAGCTGCAAAAGAATATTTGATAAGTGAGGATCTAGTTAAAGATAGAATAGAGATTTGAATCTGCTAAGATAGTTGCTTCTTCAATTAGGTCAAACTCATTGTTACTCTATAACAATTGCAGTAGTGATCCAAATCTCTTTACAGAGTAGACTTAAAAATCTTTTCATAAATCCTCTCACAAGGTGGAATTTCTACATTAAAGTGTTTGAAGACCTCTAACAAGGTCACTCCTAACATGGTGATTAAATCCTCTAGTAGGGTCACACCTTACAGTGAAAAATAGTGACTAGTTGTAATTGGTGGTTTTCCCAAATTGGGTTTCCACGGAAAATCTTGGTGTTATCTGTGTACATGTTATTTTCTTTATGCTTTATGTTTTTGCACTTAATCACTAAAGGTTAATCACATTTAATATCTTAAGATTTCTTTTTTAACTGATTAATACAATAATATATTTTATTAACTGAGTAGAGTGATAATTTTGATTAAGACATCTAAGGGACTTGGATTTTTTTTTGTGGTAATTGATTCACCCCTCCCCTCTCAGTTACTCAACTCATTTCCAACAATTGGTACCAGATCTTTTTGTGCTTTCAAGGAAGGTTTCAAGGCCTAAGCTAAAGATCAAAGATGTCTTACAGAAGGGATATCCCCAAGATAAACAAAGACAACTTTCCTTCATGGCAAGGGTTGATGAGGCTAGATCTATCTACTATTGGAGATACTAGTTTGCAATTCTTGGACCACCAGTATGTGGAACCATCTAGAACTATGTCTGTGGATCAGATGGTGGACATGAAGAATCATAACATAATGATGATTGATATAGCTTCTTCATTTAACTATTCAGAGTTTGATGAATTCAAGGAATACCCTACTCCCTATGATATATGGAAGAAACTGCATGATATCCATGGAGGAGATGACAATGTAAAGAGAGCCAAAGAAAAGAGTCTCAGAGGTCAGTTTGACCAGATGAAAATGAAAGAAGGAGAAGACATTATAAAATTTAGTGATAGGATCAAAAAAAGTGTCAGTGCCATTAGAACTGTTGGTGGATAGATTGAAGACAAAGCATTGGTTAGTAAGGTATTAAGAACTTTAATTCCTATCTATACTTTACTTCCTATATATGCAATTAGAGTTTCATCTATTCAAGAGATGAGGTGCAATAATGCTATAACTCTAGATGCATTGGTTGGAAGGCTTACAACTTTTGAGTTGAAAAATTGTGTCAATTATTCTCCTAATCCTAGCATTTTTGAGTTTGTATTTAAAGCCAAATTAAGCCTTGGTAAGATGAATAGAAACTCAAAAGGAAAACAGATTGAGAATGATAGTGATGATGAATCTGATGATGAGGATCTATAAATCATTGAAGCACTACTTGAAAAGAGAGCTTCCAAAGGAAAAATAAAGTACAAAGGAAGAATACCATTGGTTTTCTTCTCATGTGATGAGGTTGGCCACATTGTTGCTAAGTGTCCAAACAAAGAAGACAAAGATGAGAAAAATTTCAACAAGTACAAAGGCAATAAATATTTCAAAAGTTACAAAATATACAAGGACAAAGGTAATAAATCTTGTTATATTGCAAAAGATTCTGATAGTGATGAAGATGAAGATGAAATGGTTTACATTGCTATTAAGGATGAGTCAGATAATGAAGAAAATGAAAAGAATATACTTCTCTCTCATGTTTATGAGACTTGGAAAATTGATAGTGGTTTTTCTCACCACATGACTGGTGATAAAACAAAATTTGAACATCTTGAGCACTATGATGGTGGGAGTGTCAGACTTGGGAATAATGAACCTTGCTATGTGAAAGGTAAAGGTTGTATTGCTCTAACTAAAGGAATCAAATGTGATAATGCTTATTGGGTTGAAGGAATAAGGCACAATCTACTAAGTGTGGCATAGCTAAATAACATTGGTTTCAATGTAAAATTCATGAATGGTAAGGCCAAGCTCCTAGATGGTAAAGGAAACCTATTTGGAACTGGCAAGCAAATAAAAGGTAATCTATCTATCTTGATCTCACTGAAAGTTCATGTTTTATTGCACAAGTAGAAGAAAGCTAGTTATGACATAAAAATTTGTGTCATGTGAATTTTGATAACCTGGTCAACATAAGAAAGAATATAAGGGTAAGAGGTATTCCTATTTTGAAGAAACCTAAATTTGAAATATGCAAACAATGTCAAATTGGGAAGATGGGAAAAACTAGTTCCAAGTGCAAGAATCACAATACTGAAGAAGTCTTCAAGTTGGTGAAGACTGATCTATGTGGACCAATTGGAACAACAAGTTCTGATTAAGTAAAAATAGGTTTTACAAGGACCCAAAACCTTTACAAAGTAATAAAGTTTAGCAGGTTTTACAAGGACCTGAAACCTAAAGAGTTAAAAATAGATATTCAACAAAGAGAAAATACAACTATGCCTAAGCACCCAAAAAGGAAAGGAAACAGAAAAACAAGCAACCGAGCCAAAAAATTGGAACAACAAGTTACACCAGAGAGAAGTATTTCATTCTATTTCTTGATGATCATTCCAGAATGATGACTATTATGTTTTGCAAAGAAAAATGAGAAGATTTTCAGAAGTTTAAGTGGTACCTTGCCAGAGTTGAGAAGGAAATAGGAAAGAAACTAAAATTCCTAAGATCTAATAGAGGAGGTGAATTCATTTCTAATGAGTTCAATGAATTTTTCACTGAAAGAGGAATCAAGAGACAAGTATCTTCCCCTAGTACACCACAAAAAAATGGGATAGAAAAAAGAAGAAACATATCTATTATGGATTTTGCAAGAACCTTGATGATTGAGAAGAATGTTGCAACCAAATACTAGAAGGAATCTATCAGCACTACAGTTCACACCTTGAACAAAGTTCAAATGAAGAAAGGTACTTATCAGACACCCTTTTGATTATGGTATGGCTATAAACCCAATGTTCATTATTTCAAAGTATTTGGAAGTAAATGTTGCATCTTGAAGGAAGTAAGAAATGGAAAATTTGATGTAAAAGGTGATGAAGGTATATTCCTAGGCTACTCCTGTAAAAGAAAATCATATAAATGTTTGAATCTTGCCACTCATAAAGTCATAGAGAGTGTTCATGTAAAGATGGATGAGTTTACAAAGATAAGTGAAGAACAGAGTGGTAAAGAGCTTGAGGACTATAGGAACTTTGTGTATAATAAACCTGATACTATACCTAAGACACAAGAAACGGTGACTGGACAAAAACCATGCCAACCACTGAATTCATCAGCACAAACTTTGTAACAACTTGTGCAACCCGAGATGATAACAGAGGTAACCAAGTCACAGACTAAGGAAATCGAGTCTCAGATAGAGGAAACTGAGTCCTAGACAAAGGTAACCAAGTCTTAGACAGAGGCAACTGAATCTTAGTCAGAAGGGAAGAACATAATGTTTGAGCATGGTGAACTAAGTAATGCAAGCCCAAAATAAAAAATGAAGCAACGTATACTTTCCAAATATGTTAGAAGGCATCATGCACCTGAACAAGTAATTGGAGATCACACAGAAGGTATAATGACAAGGAAAAAACTTAAAGGTACATGTTTTGTTAGTGACTTTGAACCTAGATCCATTAAAGATGCTTTGAATGATGAAATTTGGATAGAAGCCATGAATGAAGAGATTGAGAAAATAGAAAATAACAAGACCTAGACTCTTGTGCCTAGACCAAAAGACAAGAATGTGATTGGTACTAAGTGGGTTTTTAGAAACAAGTTGAATGAAAAAGGTGATGTTTCTAGAAACATTGCAAGATTAGTGTGTAAAGGATATGCTCAAGAAGAGGGTATTGATTATGGAGAAAATTTTGCTCTTGTTGCAAGACTTGAAGGAGTCAGAACTCTTCTGAAATATGCAGCACATAAAGGATTCAAGGTATACCAAATGGATGTAAAATCTGCATTCTTGAATAGAATTCTGGAAGAGGAAGTCTATATTGAGAAACCTAATTTTTTTTGTTGATACTAACAAAAGAAATATGGTTTGCAAATTGCACAAATATTTTTATGGACCAAAGCAATCTCCTAGAGCTTGGTATGAAAGACTACATGGTTACCTGGTAAGTATTAGATTTTAGAGAGCTAATGACAATAGTAGCTTGTACATCAAAGAAGGACCTTAGAAAAAGATACTATTAGCACAGATATTTATTGATGATATACTATTCACTGGACATGATGATTTATGAAAATAATTCTCTAAAGCTATGAGTAAGGAATTTGAGATGTCTATGTTTTGATAAATTAAATTATTTCTTGGTTTACAAGTTCATTAGATGAAGGATGGTATCTTCATTACTCAGTATAAATACATCAAAGAGATACTGAAGAAATTTGGAATGGAAGATTCCAGACCAGTTGGGACACCTATGTCTATTGGACATAAGGTTTCTAAGGATGATGACTCAAAGGAGGCAAATCAGACTACCTACAGATCCATGATTGGTAAACATAAATATGTTGTTCACACTAGGCCTAATATTGCATTAGAAGTTGGTATTATTGCAAGGTTCTCAGCTAATCCTAGAGAGAATCATTTGGTGGCTATCAAAATGATTCTGAGATATCTTAAGGGTACTAAAGATTATGGATTATGGTATAAGAAAGGAGGAAACTTTGATTTGAATACTTTTACTGATGTTGATTGGGCAAGTAGTGTTGATGACAGAAAGATCACCAGTGGTGGAGCATTCTTTCTTGGAAAGAGGTTAGTCCCTTGGACCAGAAAGAAACAAAATTTCAATTCTTAGTCTACAATAGAGGTAGAGTATGTTGCTACATCAATGAATTGTTCAAATATCATATGGTTCAAACAACTATTGTCAGGTATGAAGGAGGAAATCAAAGAACCAATTATTATCTACTATGACAACACTAGTTCTATTAACATTTCAAAGAACCCTGTGATGCATACTAAGACTAAGCATATTGCAATAAAGTATCATTTCTTGTGAGAATTCGTTCAGGACAAGGAAGTAAGGTTGGAATATGTGAATACTAAACAACAAATTGCAGACATATTCACAAAACCTTTAACTAAGGATGCATTCTTGTATCTTAGAGGAAATCTAGGGGTGATTCCCCTAATTGAGGCTCACTAAAGCATAGAGTAGTGATACATCAACCGAGCTACGGTGAAGATCTAACAAGTTGATGTAGATTGTCAGAGATTATTTCATATGAATCAGTACATCAGGTACATTACAAGTGTATTGGATGGAGTCTTTGGCATTGGATGGAAAAGAGGGAGAGATTATTGATGTCATGCCAAATAAATTATTGATGGAAAGAAGATTATTGACATCATGCCAAAGAAATTATTGAGGGAGAGATTATTGAGGGAAAAAAATCAGTATATCAGAGGGAGAAATTTTATCAGAAATAAAGATTGATGTAAAAGGGACAAATATGTATTTTAGTAATTGTGAAGACAAAGGGAGTTTTCTAGATGAGAATCAGAATGAAGCTAAGGACATTATAATTTTTTCATCCTTGTTTCTATTTCTCTAAAATTCTTTGTATAATGACATGTTGTGTTTCCATCAATCCCAAAGAGGGAGATTGTTGAAGACAATTATTCCGTTGTGTATTGTCATTGATGTTACACAAATTTATACACAAATATAGTGATGTTACACATATGTATAAACCTAACCAAGCATAGTTAGGGTATGTCGATCTCTCTCGGGCATTGAAGAAGAATTGAGTATCAACCAAGTGATTTTTAGTACTCATCAATTTCACTCGGGCATTACAATAAATTTAGTTTTAGCTGAGTAACAGTGTAATGACCCGCTAGGGAACCCAGGAGAACTTAACCTAAATATGACACTAAGTTTACAAAATAATTTTTTTCTTTAAATGTTTACAAACTTTAATGATAACAATGTGGAAGCAACACAATGAAGTACATGACTTAAACATAAGAACAACTCATACATAGATAACAATTCTCGAGGGTCCCTTGACGTAGAATTACTTAAGAAAAATAATCTACAAATAACAACCATAAGAACTAACATAAATGATACGTCAACTGGATCCAATAACATACATCTCATAATAAAGGGTTACATGTACATTTGATACCAAAGGTATACAACCTAATCAACATCTACTGCACAAGTCACAAGGTATGTAATAATACATAATAAACAATATAATGCATCCTCCAAAGGATGATAATGAATATTCACATAAGGTACAAGTACACAAATAATAAAATTGAACAAGTTTCCAAAAGACCAAGTAAATGAAACTGCAACAAGGATCATCCAAGCATGAAGAAGAACCATCAGAATCTCAATGGTAATAAGAATCACTACCACCCGACCGCATGGAACCAAAGGTCCAATCCCACTGTGCTGAGGAGATAGTATCAGGCCCACACACATGGGGTATACAAAAAGAAAGCACATCAAGGTACACATGACATCATACTCAAATGCATAGGAAGATCCTAGAAGCACTCTAAACCACAATAAGGAATACTGAATAGTACCAGAGGTAACCGACACATGTGAGATAACCTAAGCTGTATATAGGGAAGTGTCATCACATAAGTCTACTCTTGAGTTAACCCTAGTAGTCCCTCTTAGACGTTGGCCCCCAAGTGACTCTATGTGGCTCAGTAATCCTTTCGTGAAGACAAGGATCCCAACTCTCTCATCCTAGCATATAATAAAATCAAGGCATGGGTAGAGGCTCAGTTATCTTTTTAGTACATTTTAAAACCCTTTAATATTTCATATTTTCACTTATTAATTAACTTTCCAATGAGATGCCCTAGTAGTCACTTAGGACCCTGAACTCATTGCAAGCCACTTCCCCTCTATACACTTAGTTAACCTACCTAGGCTCATAACCAGAAAGCATGAAGGTATACATAATCTCAAATCGCATCCTTCCCATTCAGGAGCATATAGGTTCTCAAATAACCATACAAATAACAATACCCTCATAAGACCATAAAATACAACATATCCGAATTCAGGTTGGGTATAAGAAATCAGGACCATGACAACATCACAGAAACATGAACTGACATCACCCAAGATATCATGCAGAAATCAAAATCCCAAAACCTTTGGCTTTACATCCTAAAGGTCATCTATCCCAAATAGATAGCCATGAATGAAAATATCTCATAACATAAAAGAAAACATAATTCATTTCATCAAACACTCAAAATACAACATAGTATAATAAATGCATTTTCAGAGTACACTAAATAATCACAGTGTTAATATTGAGATAAACAAATTTATAATTTCTAATCATGCAAATTCATTTATCTATTTAAAATTACTAACCAACTATAATTAAATTTCCCAAGAAAATGCACAATAAAAGTTCCTGTAGATTAATTTATAAAATATAAAACATAAATCAATCTATTTAATAATTACTAAAAACCACATATAATTACAAGAAAAAAGTTTTTTTTTTTAATAAAAAATTCTAAAAATAGAATACCACTTCATGCAAATTCTAAAAAGATATTTTTTTTGAATTTATTATTATTATTATTATTATTTTTAAATAAAAATTCTAAAATATACAATTTCTAAAAATAGAATTTCTAAAGAAATAGAATTTCTAAAAATAGAATTTTATTGCATGCAAATTGATACAAACAAGAAGACAAACATTAATATTTAATTTTCCAAATAAAAACCTTGCATGCAAATTGATGCAAACAAGAAAAGATTTCTAATTTAATATTAATTTATTTTTCAAGAAGACTATCTTCCTTCTACATGCAAATTGATAAAAACAAGAAGGATTTCTAATTTAATATTAATTTATTTTTCAAGAAGAGTATCTTCCTTCAATATGAAAATTGATAAAAACAAGAAGGATTTCTAATTTAATATTTATTTATTTATTTTATTTTTTCAAGAAGAGTATTCTTTCTTTTCAAGAATAAACTTATTAAGCCATATTTTCAATAATATAAGCATTTTTATTTCAATAAAAATCATAAATAAAATAAGAGGGATTTTCTTTTTCTTTTATTTTACAACATGCAAGATGATAAAAACAAGAAGGACCTAATTTTTAATATAATTATTTATTTTTCCCAAGAAGAGTTTTCTTGTTTTCAAGCATTCAAATTAACTCTTTTTCTTATTTCCTTTAAGGTTTGATCAGGGGTTTGGGCAAGGACATGGTGAGGGTATGAATTTCATTTTTCCATTACAAGGATATACAAATATGAGGGTTTCAAGCAATATTAATAACATCTATCAAATTTTCCTCAAAGAAGTCATTTTCCCTCAAATTGAAACCCTAAGAGAAATTTTACAACAGATTTCTTTCACACAAAAACCATAATGCCCAATTGGCCTTCAACACCCAAAAATGAATCTTTTATGTCCACAATCACAGATCTGATAAACAAACATGGAGGAAAACACAAATTGAAACCAAGATCATAACTTCTCAATTCTAAATCAATGAAATTACCAACTACTCAAACAAGGAAGATCACACAAAGGGTCCTAGCTTTTAGATGCATGAAAGACGGGGATTTGAAAGCTAGAATTCAAAAGATGAAGACCCTACCTCAACAACTAATGAGAAACACAAATTCCCAAATTCAGGAAAGAAGAATCCACAATTCTAAGCAAGAGAATCCACAAATCCAAGCAAGCTCTCTTAAAACCCCAATCACCTGATTTCTCCTTCTCCTTGATTGAACAACTTCTAAAAAGGCTTACAATCCAAAGATATAGATATTCCAAGAAATTAGGTTTTTAAAAGTGAAAACCCTAAAGAGAATATAAATTATCTAATTATTAATTAAAATAAATCCTTTATTTTCAATTTCGCTTAAAGCATGCAAAACTCAACTTTAGAATATAAAGACAAAGTGTTAATTTGAAGATGCATGAGAGAATATTTTCCAATTAAATAAATCAATTAACCATGCAACTTAAAGTAATATTTGATAATTCACTATGTGTAATTAATTACAATTAATTGAATTTAATATTTATTAAATCTCAATTATTTAAATCAAGACTTAATAATGAAATCAATTAATTAAATATAGGCATTTGATTAATATTTAATTATTAAATAGTCATATATTTCATATATCAATGTTTTAACCTTTTTATAGGTGCAATAATTAACTTTAATATTTACCACAAATATTCATTAAATAAATCAAGCCAAAAGCATCATTAATCTATCTATAACCCATCTAAATAGATAAATCATTGAAACAGACAACAAGTGAAAGAGAAACCCAAACACACACAAATAGGCTCACAAATCCACGTCACTTGACGGATTCAAACACTAAGGGTAGTCAATGAGATTCTTATCCATTTCTAGGACAAAATAAGGGTTTAGGGTATGGATTTGGACCTAATATTATCTCCCCTCTCTTACCATTGAGATATTGTGATAGGGCACGCTTACTCCTACCAATTCAGGGAATACGTAGCTCGATACCTACAAACCTATCATCATAAAGGTGAACAAACATGCATATAATATAACAAACAATGGTTGAGACTAGTTTATCGTGTGGATCTCGCCAAAGCAAGTAACTACGTCTTTGTCCCATACCATATCAAGCACATCAAACAGTAAGGTACAACATACAAATGATCCATAAGCATCCAGATTCAGGGTCAGTATTGTAAGAAAACCATAATCAAAATGACATTCTAACATATACATAAGAGACATGGGTGAGCGGGAGCGTCTGAATTCAACTTTGAATTTGGGTAGGAGCGTTCAGGAGGAGGCAGGATCCTCTGAGCACAGCAATCAAGATGATGGAAAGGACATCGAGATCATAGGATTGGATCCCGATGCGGGACAGTCGCCTGAGGACCCAGGTGGGGGTCCCAGAACGGGCGCTGGGTTGGGGCAACCGAGGAAATGGGCATCCCTTTTTGGCATCAAACCAACAAGTAAATATTGTTTACCTCTGGTGAAGAATGTTTCTAGACCTTCTCAAGGAAGCTTTGCTATTGAAATCTCAGACTAGACCATTGATTTTTCTATAGCAAGGATGAAAAATTCGCTGGTTGGTAGATTTTTAGGAGTAAGACCTAACATCGAAGTGGTTAGGGCTTTTGTCTCTCGGAAATGGGTTTTGAAAGGGCAAGTAGAGGTGGTAGTGATGGCTAAGGGATGTATGTCATTTTTCTTCTCTTGTGAGGAAGATAGAATGAATATTCTATGCAGCGGGCCATGGCTGATTGGGAAAAATACTCTTATTCTCCAAAAATGGAGTCCGAATCTTGTTTTCAAGGAGGACGTTGTTCGATAGGTCCCTATTTGGATTAAGCTATATGGTTCGCCTCTTGAATATTGGCTGGAAGACATATTTGTTGGGATAGATAACTCATTTGGAGAACTTTTGTCTATAGATAATGTGACCGCGGCGAGACGGAGGCTTACCTATGCTCGAATATGTGTCAGGATAATGCAGGATATGGATATGCCAAAAAAAATAAGTCTTAAATCTAAGCTAGGTATGTGGGAACAAACTATTGAATATGAAACCATACCCTTTGCGTGTTTCCATTGCAAAAAGGTGGGTCATTGGGCAAAGAAATGCCCAGAGAAAATTATCCAGAAAAAGACTAAGAAATGGATTCCAGTAGGGAGAATAACTAAAGAAGTCAGCAGTAAAGCTAGGGAAGGACAGCAAATAGAGCAAGAGGAACATGATACAAGTGTCAAGATGAAATGTATGAAGCCAATGATAGGTTTAGCGACTGAGGATCCTGAGAAATGGGGAAAAAAAATAACGAATGGGAAAGAAAATGAAGCCCAAATGGAAGAAGGGGAGATAAAAGAAAATGAAGCCCAAATGGAAGAAGGGGAGATAAAGGAAGATGATTCTAAGGGAAATGAAAATGAAGTAAGGGAAGAAACTAAAGAGGAGCAAAATGATTATCACAAGGAAGGAAATCTTCAGATCGAAACCAAAAGTAAAGCTAAGAAAAATAAGGAGAATAAGAAAAAATATGATCTGGAGCTGAAAGGTAGCCTAGAAAATTTAGAAGTGACCCCAAAGGGGGGAGGAAGAGATCCAGAGATTGCAACACCTAAGTTGGGGGATATAACAGAGGAAAACCAAATCCTTGTATTTATAGTTCTACCAAAATGGGGGGACGCTACAGAGATCACTCAAATCCTTGAAGGAGAGCAAAGTGATAGAGAAGATGAGAAAAATACTAAAGGAGACAAAAAAAGGGGGAAGAAAGATAAAGAGGTGCTAAATAGAAAGGTTTCAACAAGAAGCAGTAAAAATGGAGATGTTGGAGCTGGATTAGCTTCACCAGGGAGACCATCCAGCCAAAAGGTTAGAATCAAGGAGACCA
>MU224860.1:497691-528133 GCA_018584345.1 Thuja plicata
CAAGGAGACCAAAAGGAACATTGCGGACGGTAGCCAGCGGATTCTGGAGGTAGGATCCTTTGTTAAATCATGAAGATTATTTCTTGGAATATAAGGGGTTTGAATAATCCCCATAAGCAGGATATAGCTAGGAAATTGATTAGGGATAATAGGCCTGATATCTTATTGATTCAAGAGACTAAGATGCTCAAAGAGAAAGTAGAAAAGCTTAGATTTTTTAAGAAGGGGATCATTTGTGGGGGTGATTCTAATGGTGCGTTGGGGGGCATTGCTACTATATGGAATGAAGAAATTATAAAAGGTGACATTATTTATCAAGGTGAAAATGTGGTTTGTATTAGGTTTAGACAGCTACAGGATAATACCTCTTGGGTCTTAACCAATATTTATGTTCCTAACACTAAAAAAGGGAGAAGTCTTTTGGCAGAATCTTTCATCATTGAGAAATTATTTTGCCAATGATGAGTGGATTGTTATGGGGGATTTTAACACTCCTCTAAGAGAAAATGAGAAATCTGGAGGCAGCCAATCTAATCTGGACAGCAGGATGGACCTTATGAACTTTGTTGATAATAATTATCTTCACGATATTGATTTATAGCGTATTGACTATACATGGAGCAACAGAAGAGTGGGTAAGGAGCTCATTCAAGTTAGCTTGGATAGGGCTCTTGTTTCCAATGGTTGGTTTAATCATTACTACTATTCTTTAATGGCTAATATTAGGGTAGGATAGGATCATAATCCGTTTTCCTTTCTTGCTGATCCTATTGTTAAAAAAAGAAACTCTCCTTTCAGACTTGAGAAAATGTGGACTCTTCATCCACAACTGGAACAAAGGATCGAGGAATGGTGGAATATTAATATCAAGGGGACTGCTATGTTCATCCTTGCTAAAAAACTTAAAAATGTTAAATAAAATATCAAGGATTGGAATAAGGAAACTTTTGGTAATATTTTTTCTTCAAAAGCTAGTGTCAGTTTAGAGATTAAGGAAATCCAGGAAAGTATCCAAAAAGATGGATATAAGTTTGTCTCTAGAGATCAGGAGAATGGGAAGTTGGTCGAGATGCATGAAATTATAGCTAAAGAAGAAGCCTTTTGGAGGCAAAGATTGAGAAAGATTTATCTCAAGGAGGGGGATAGAAATACTAAGTATTTCTTTATGACCACCCTAAAACATAGAATGAATAATCAGATCTCTAAACTCAACATTAATGGCAATACATCTAGTGATGAGGAGGCTATCAGATTGGAGGCTAAAGATTTTTTCTTCAACCTACTTCAAAAAGACAGCGAGCTTGATAAGAATGAACAAAAGGAGTTCCTCAGGTGTATTCCAAGGATTTTGGATGAAGATCAAAATAGAAGGCTCATTGCTATCCCTTCTAATTGTGAGATTAAGAAGGCTATCTTCACTTTTGAAGGTGAAAAATCCCCAGGGCCTGACGGCTTCCCTATGTTCTTTTTCCAATCTTTCTGGGGGATTATTGAAAAAGATGTTACCAATGTGGTTAAGGAATGTTTTGGATCCAAAAAACTTCTCAAGGAGCTGAATGGTACCTTTATAGCCCTTGTTCCTAAAAAGGAGGGAGCTAACAAGATGGACCAGTTCAGACCTATCAGTCTGTGCAATTCGGTTTATAAGATAATTTATAAAGTTTTAACTACTAGGATTCTGGAGATCCTTCCCTTTCTGATTTCATGGCAACAAAATGGTTTTGTGCCTGGAAGACAAATCCTTGATTCTATCATTACTATCCATGAAAATGTTCACTCTCTTGTGATGGCTAGAAAGGAGGGCCTTATTCTGAAGTTGGATATGTAAAAAGCTTATGATCAGGTGGATTGGGAATTTCTGATGCAAGTTTTGGAGGCCTTTGGGTTTAAAAGAAAATGTACTGACCTCATATTCCAACTTATATCCTCAGCCACGTTTTCTGTCCTAGTCAATGGATCTCCTACCTCGTTCTTCAAATCCTCTCAGGGCTTAAGACAAGGAGAACCCCTGTCTCCTTTCCTTTTTTTCATCATGGTGGAATGCCTTGGCTGATACATGGAATTTTAGGTAAAGGATGGAGACATAAAAGGGCTTAATCCTTCATCGGACAATCAGGTATGCTCTCACCAGCAGTTTGTTGACGATTCAGTGACTATGGGGGAAGCTTCGGTTAAAAATGCTAGCAGTATAAAGAAAGCTCTAAATAAATATGGGAAAGCTTCTGGTCAGATAATTAACTGGGGGAAGAGTTCAGTGTTTCTTTTCAATGTTCCTGAGAGAAGAAAAATGAGAATTTTAAGGATTTTAGTCTGTGATCAGGGGATTATGTCGGGAACTTATTTGGGCCTCCCTCTCTGTTTGGAGCCTCCTGAAACCTTTTGGAGTGCCCTTGTGGATAAATTTCATAGAAAATTGGCTGGATGGAAAGGGATTCTTCTTAGTCAAGCTGGCAAAATTCAGATTCTCAGAGCTACTCGTCAAGGTCTCCCTCTTTACGCTTTGAGTATATTTAAAATTCCCAGAAAGTATAGTGAAGCTATTGAAAAAATTCAAAAAAAAATTCTTATGGACAGGGATGGAGAAGAAGAAAAGGATAGCTTTAATTTCCTGGGACAAAGTTTGTTGTCTGATCAAGAAAGGTGGCCTTGGATTAAGAAGAATAAAGAATCTGAATGAAAATCTCCTAACCAAACTCATATGGAGATATTATAATTCTATAGGTGAATGGACCTTGATATGGGATAAAAAGTACAATAAGGAAAGGCCTAATTTTGAGGTTTTCTTAAATAAGGACATTGAAGGGATTGGTTCCTTTATTTGGAAAAATGTTATGAAAAATAAGTACAGAATTAAAAATGGTATCAAGTGGAAAGTGGGAAATGGGAAAAAGGTACTCTTCTGGGAGGACAAGTGGCTTCTTCACTCTCCCCTGAAAGATTACCCGGCATGGAGCATATATGAAAATCAGTGTAAAGCAATTTTAGGAAGGAAAGTTGAAGATTATTGGGATAAAGATCATTGCAAGGATCTAACAACAATTGATAAGAGATTGGGGTATCTTAACACCATTCTCAATTCGATAAATCTGATTGAGGAAGAGGACACTATTGTTTGGAAACACAGTCTGGATGGGAAATTAACTGTCTCTTCTCTGTATCAGATGGAGTATGAAGATGTTATTGAGCCTTTTTGGGCTAAAGTGTGGGATAAAAACCTTATCCCTAAAATCAATGTTTTTTTTTGGATTATGATGCAGAATAAAATTTTAACTACTGATAATCTTAGGAAAAGAGGCATGACTATTGTTAACAGATGTTATCTATGTAAGCAAGAGGAAGAGAGTGTTGAGCATATCTTCATTCATTGTTCCTTTGCCAGAAAAATTTGGGGTCTCTTTTTTCAAATCTTTAATATTGAGTGGGTTTTCCCTAACAATTTAGAGAGTCTTTTTAAATCTTGGATATATCCCTCTAAGCATAAAACTATCATTCAGATGTGGAAGTTTGTCCTTCCACATGTCTGCTGGGGGGTTTGGAGGGAAAGAAATGATAGATTTTTTAGAGACAAAAGTACTAAGGAGAAGGAAGTCTTCTATAAGATTAGAAGAGGTATAAGAGAGAATGTTATGCTTCAGGACGAAGTTGCAGAATCCAAACAAGAGAATGATTTATCTGTGCTTAAAAATTGGATTTTTTGTGGAAAACCTAACAATCAGATGAATAAAGGCAAAAGACAGGATGCTAGGTGGGACTGTCCCCCTAAGGATTGGCAGAAAGTTAATTTTGATGGGGCCTCTAAGGGAAACCCAGGGGTAGCTGGTTGTGGTATTGTCATCAGAAATGAAAATAGTGTGTGTATTGGCATGAAAACTATTCCTATTGGTCATCAAAATAATCATATTGCTAAAGCCTATGTGGCTCTCCAAGGCATTATTTATGCTAAAGAGAAAGGCTATACTAAAGTTTGGGTTGAAGGGGATTCTCACAATATTATTAACTGCTTAAATAATGAGATTCCTGCATCATGGACTATATACAACATAATTCAAAAAGCCAGGGAGATAATTAAATATTTTGAGTTATGCATAATAACTCATAATTATCGTGAAGCTAATGGCATTGCTAACTGGGTGGCAAATCATGCCTGCAAAAGTGATGAGGTGGATCAGTGGAATGATGGATATGACATGCCAATTGAAGTAAAATTAATGCCCGAGGATGAGCGTCTGAGGAGTCGTCAGAAAATCATCATTAATGGTAAGTTATTTTAATATCATTCATAATCAAGTGATGTGTCATAATGGCCTTCAAAGGTGGAAGTATAATGCAATGATTTTGAGTTGGAGGCGGCACACTTTCTGGGTCTATTTTGGCTCTCAAAAAGCTCATTTTGGCATTATCTATAGTGCTAAGAATAAAACTTACAGAAATTACAGAGAAGAGATGGGAGGCAATAAGAAAAGAATTGAACCAGTTAGTTGTAGTCACTGGAAAAAATGCAAGGAGGTGTGGAAGATTGTGAAGGAGGGAGGCCTTGCTATTTATTTGGAGAGGCTTCATGGTGGGAATCCTAATATAACCAGAATTTTTGAGAAAACTTGGAAGGAGGGAAATATTTTAGTTGATGATGAATATATGGAAGTAACGAAGGAAGTCATTGCTGAAGCTACGGGAATGGGGATGGAGGGTATTAAGTTTTATCGTGACAGGCTGATTTCAGACAAAGCCTGGGAGTCCTTTCCAAATAACGAGAAAGAGAGGAACAGATTGGTCAAGATTGACACTTCCTACCATAACCCTAAGTGCATATCTAGACCATGGAGGTATGTTCTTTATGTTATCATCAGCTATATTACTCTGGATGGTAGGTTTACTAGAGCAACTAGGCACCATTTTATGTTGTTAAACCATTTTAGACACAAGGTTAAAATTAGCTTACCCTACTATTTGCTCAGTTTGTTAGAAGCTACAATTACTAGTTATCAGAAAGACCCTAAGGGGGACCATGCCTCTCATCAAGGACTTATGTTGCTTGTTTATGAGGTGCTGAAATCTAAGAAATTGGAAAGGTCTGTGGAGAAGAAGAATTTGAAGGATGCTAAAGAAACTGAAGGAGATGAGGAGTATAGTATGTATGAAGAAAGCACTGAATGTGAAGAGGAGGCTAGAGGTTTCGTTACTCCTAAAAATAATAAAAGGGGTACTTCTAAAAGAAGAAGAAATCTAGCTCTGAAGGGTCACAAACTGAGAATAGTGATGAGGAATGTGAGGAGGGCAGCAAAAAGAAAAAAGGCAAAATGAAAATGAAGAAGAAAACACAGATTGGGGATTCGAAGACTGAGACTGATATTGATGTTGCTAGAAAGAAGAAGAACAAGAAGAAAACCTATATTGGGGATTCAGACACTGAGACTGACAATGAAGTTATCAAAAAGGAGGGCAAAAAAAGGAAAAGAGTTGAGGGCAAGGGTAACATAATCTGTAGAAACAATAATTCCAGCAAGAAAAGAATTGTTCTCACCTCTGATGAGGAAGATTCAATCCCTGAGTATAAGTGGGAGACTAAGGAAATAGATGATAAAGATAATGAAAAAGATGATACTTTTAACAAAACCAGTGAGTTGAAGATTGATACTCAGCAGGGGGATGGTTTTTTGGATCATAATACTAAAAATGTTGATGATTCTAGGTTCAAAGACCATCAGGACAATCTGGAAATAGGGGACCATAATAGTAATGACAACAAAGGTATTATCGAGGGTTTCTCTGGGATGATTAATAACATGTTTAATGACCAGATTATTCTGAAAAACCAAGTTGATAAAATATAGGTGGATATTAAAATTCTCAACATAATGGGGATTGGGGAAAATCCTATGGCAGATTGTCTGAAGGAAATGAAAGAAGTTTTTGGTAATTTTGAAGCTCAGGCTGAGTATGCTAATAAGGTGGGAACTATGGAAAGAAAAATTAAAGACATTAAAGATAGAGTGGAAAGGATAACAGTGTGGAACAACTTAAGATTCTAAAGAATAAAGTGAAAAGACTCAAGGCATCGGTTAAAAAAAATGGGGAATAATGCCTCATTAGCCTCAAATCGTATTGTGGTCATGTGCAAATTTTAATGGATAAACTGGATAGGATTAACAAGGACAAGGATAGCAGTATAGTTGCGACAATGGGCCCGGGATCACGCACTAGAGCCAGTGCCAAGAAAAAGAGTCCTAAGGAGGATAAAGAAATGAAGGAGCTCAAGACCTCAGTCAACAATATGCAGATTATGGTCCTTGAAGCTGAGGAGCTGGTGAAGGAGATGTAGTTGTTTCTTCTGCTATCCTGGTTGGGTTTTTTTGCTGTCCCTGCTATCTTTTGCTATATCTTTGGGACTTTTTTTGTTCAGGGTGTTGCTTTACTATTCCTTTCTTTTATGGTGCTTTGGCATAGATGTATTTTCTTTTCATTGTTTATCTCTCTTCATACTCTAGGTTGCAGGTCCTTGTAAAACCTGTTGAACTCTTTGTTTTTTGTAAAGGTTTCGGGTCCTTGTAAAACCTATTTTTACTTAATCAAAACATATACATAAGCATTATGAAATAACCATAAATCACATCTAAACAGGAGATATAATACATTAAGAAATGAATTAATAACATTATGAAATGCAATACAAGAATATCCTCAAAATCAATTTGAAATAGCTAACACATACATACTATGGTCTAAAATAGTTCAGAAACTGACACAAACAAGCAGACTGAGGGGTAGGTATTACATCCTCCTCCCCTAAAACTAGGCTTACTCCTAGAAGCTGATAACTAATCAAGTAAATAATAAAAAAGGTTCACACCATAGTCCTACACCCCCTATTAATTAGGATCAAACAAGATGGTGCACATCCATGTTTATATCGAATAGAAATTGAACAGTTCATTCAACCTTACTTAATGCAACACTCACGCAAACATATAAGTTACGTAATACATTTCATTTCCACACATAATTACAGTGCAATATCTATGATGTCCTCCCTTATACATACTATTAGGAGTCCATAATGAACATGATAGAAACAATACTTATCACGAAACATGGTCAACGACACCAAACATTTGAAATAGCCACCTTGAAATTCAAAAGAAAACCCAAGTGGGAGAACTTCCAAAGTTCAACATTAAATCATAAAAGTATACAATTTCAAAAATAAATCAAATGTGACTAATGCCACAATCTAGATATCAAAAGGGATTTGGGTGACTAGCCTATTCATAAGAAAATTTCAAAAGAAATTAATGTTGACCACATACAACACAACAAGATATCAATCAACTAAAATGAATAATAAATATAAAAACATTTCACATAACAAGGTGACTAGGAGTAGCCACACTCAAGGGAGTAGTCGCTTCACGACATCTAAGGTATCTCACTCTAGATGCATTAGAGGATGCACACAATCACTCAAGGCACAAAATTTGTTATAATTCTAACATCTTTTTTATGCAACTTCATGCAATTATGAATTATTCTCTATTACTAACATTAATGTTTAATCAATCATATTCCTAAAGCTGATATACAACACTCACACAATGCAATTCATATATCTAAAATAAATTCAATTCAATACAACATGCAAGTTTAATCAAACATGATCAATAACATCACACTCATAGGCTAAGAAATAGGTTACTCAAGAACCGCAAGTCACTCAAAGAGAAATAAAACAAGCAACAAAGAGTTCTTCAAACTAGGGCTCCATCACCATAGCATATTACATACAAAATACATCAACTATCATGCTATAACAGATGAGGTAGTCCAATGACCATCACCAAGTCTTCATACCACTCACACAAAACCAAAGAAGTAAGCCATCTGCTCACTATCAAAAACACTCCTATAGATGATTACAAACTTCATGAGCAACAATGAGACTAGAGACCCCAGAGTTTCAATCAAAGATCCTAGCACAACTCGAGCCTCAGTAGGTATCCACCTATAACAACCAAGACCAGAAATCACTCCCAAATAAAGTGGGAAGAACCACATACACGATTAAGAGATCATGAACAACGACTCTAAATACATAAGGAGATGTGTGCTAACAGGAACTACTAACCAACTAATGGGCACACAAATTTCCCAGACGAATAACATTAGTTTACACTTTATGTTTAATTGGTTAATTACAGCCAATAGACTTAAGTTTTATTATTTCTTTGGAAGGGTATTCAAGCTGATTTGACAAAGGTTATCATATCTATATACATGGTAAATTTTGGATTGAATGTGTGAGAGAATTTTTGATATGAAGAATGAAGGCAAAGTAAGAGGGAATCCTTGACTAAGGACAGAATATCCAGACCAAGCTACAAAAGAATATTTGATCAGCAAGGATCTAGTTAAAGCCTGAATAGAGATCTAAATCTACAAAGACAGTTGTTTCTTCAACCAGTTCAAAATCATTGTTACTCTCTAACAATTGTAGCAGTGATCCAAATCTCTTTACAGGGTAGACTTAAGAGTCTTTTAATAAATCCTCTCACAAGGTGGCATTTCTACATTGAAGTGTTTGAAGACCTCTAACAAGGCCACTCCTAATAGGGTGATTAAATACTCTAACAGGGTCACAACTTATAGTGTGTTTTGTAACCTTTAACATGGTTGGCTCCTAACAGGGCTCACTTCAGAAGAGTGAAAAACATTGACTAGTTGCAATTGGTGGTTTTCCCAAATTGGGTTTCCATAGTAAATCTTGGTGTCATCTGTGTACACACTATTTTCTTTATGCTTTATATTTCTGAACTTTATCACTAAAGGTTAATCACATTTAATATCTTAAGATTTCTTTGTTAACCGAGTAACAATAGAATATCTTTTATTAACTGAGGAGAGCGATACGTTTGATTAAGACATCTAAGGGACTTGGATTTTTGTTTTGTGGTAACTGATTCATCCCTCCCCTCTCAGTTACTCAACTCATATCCAACAATTATGACATTATCTAAATATTTAGATAATTGTATACTTTAATTAATTTATTCACTTAAGAACCACATGGGTTGTTTTTACTTTTATTATATTAGGCTAATAATAGCTTTACTTGGTTGACCTAATGTTAAGTTATTTAAGGTAATATTAGTTTCATAATTTTTAATTACGTTTTTGTTGTTTTATATAAAACAAGTCTTCATTCATTGTAATCTAACCAATTCATTTACAAGTTAATCTCAATATAGGATCCCTTTTTGGATCAATTCTTTATCAAGGTTGCATAGAATTAATCATGGCTTAACCTCTTTAGACGTGGTAGATATCTTTCTTTTAGGTGATGCAGATGCCTAAAATCGTCCTTTAGCATTATAATTATTTAATTAATTATATTTGTTATATTCTCCTACCTATTTAATTAAATTATTTAATTAAATTTGGTTCATTTTCTATAGTATTTAAATTTAATTTAAATATCTCCCTCTTAAGTGTATTAAATATTATTTAATACCTTCCCTCCATAAAATCCCCCTTTAAATAAATTTCCAATTTATTTATTCCCCTCACATTTTAATATGCTCCTAAACCATGATTAGTATAAATTTAAATTAGATTAATCCAAAATCTAGACGTAGATCCTACCCTACCTCACATCACTCTCAACAAATAGACCTACTTTCTAATTAACTAAGGTTAATTAGGCTAATTTTTTTATTCCTACACCCATTAGTCCTAATTATTTGCTCACACATGTGCGAGAAAATTTCCAAAAATTGCCTTTTCAAAGAATGCTAAATGCTCAAACAAGGTTTCTTACAACCTTGATGAAACTTTCTTACACTTTCCAAAAATGATTCATTTGACCAAGCTTATGACATCTATGAAAAATCTCTTACATGTGTACTTGAAGTACACATTGGCCCATCACATCTCAACTTGCTCACACGTGTGAGAAAACTTGGACATTTTCATGGCTTATGTGTCCTTCATGTGGCACCTATGTGGATGCCACATGTGATCCACCTCACCCAAGCCCTCCAAAATCCTATAAATAGGAGCCTTGCTAAGAGTAAAACATCCATTACTTTCGTATTAGAGTTAACATGCTATTTTGTGCTTAGAATTATTTGTATGCATTTAGAGATTTTTACTAACATGTTTGGCAGTTTTTTACATTTATTATGGTAGTTGTATTCTATTTCTAGCTCCTATTTTTGCATTCAATACTAAATATTTGCATTTAGAATTCATATCTACTTATATCTCATACATTGAATGCTTGAGACTAGTTCTCCATACCTAGCTCTTGGGACATTCAATATCATTCCATCTAGCTTACATTTAGTCTTCATTTATCATTTTATTATTCAAATCAAGTGGGATTAATATATTGTGTTGGGAGAGCACACCCACAACCCTCCCTAAGAGAAAATCAACAAGGCTTGGGTGCCCTTGTTTGGCTCATCGGAGGGTATGATAGAAAGCTTTATGTAGGAACTATGTTTTTGATATGTTAATGTAGCTTGAATGATTTATATCTCTAAATTTTACATGTATGAGATTGTTCCACACAAGTAGGTTTTCATCATACACATTTTGGCATGCCCAGTGGGACCCATATCCCTTAAATTTAAATTTTTTCAAACTCTTCACCATTTTACATAACCTGTCATGTTTCATCGTATGCAATTTGACGAAGAGTCATCTCTGACCTGGAATGGTCGTGTGTGCAGAACACTCATCTGTGCAGATCATCGTCTCCACCCTGTATAAAAAAGGACTTGAATTTTTAGTGTTTTAAACTATTCTTTGAGGATTTTTGGGTTTTTATCTCTTGGGTTTCTGTCAGAACTATAGTTTTGCAGAGTTAAAGGATGACAAAAAATTTCAAAAATTTCCTTTTAATCATAGTAAACTGATTTTGGTTCTTAAACTATCATCTATGCAGGTTGACCATCATCTCCATAGTTCATCGTATGTTCCCAAGTTTGGTTTTCTGTGCTCCTCAAGGATCGTACTATTGGGTATAATATTTTCTAGGGTTTTTATTAATCATTGTCTACACTCTTTGACAATCATCTGCACCTGTTAACTGTCATCTGCAATTGTTTTTTGTCATTTGTGCCTGTTGACTGTAATTTTCACATACTATCATCTATGTTGTCTGATAGTCATCTATGCTCTCTGACAGTGATCTATGCTTTTTGACTATCATCTGTGCCTATGACTGTCTTTTGTGTAGACCGTCATTTGTGACCTATAACTGTCATCTGTTCTATGTAACAAAACATTTTTAGATTCCTGTAAGATTTTTTGTTACTAATTCATTTGAATTTTTTTAGCATATTAAATATGAAGATTAATATCAAAAACTACTAATATATTGAGTTATAGGATGTTGATAAAAGACATTGCCAAACATCAAACTACTCACTTTTTATCTTATAGGTTGCCTAGGAGATACAAACAAAGATTGTTTTTTCCTTAATTTACTTTTGAGACACCTTAAAAAAGGTTCACTTGTATTATCTTGTTAAGTGATATGGGAGTATGCTCTTGTCTTTTATGAGACAATTAGAAACCTAGACTCATTTGATATTTCACTTATAAAGTAACCTTGGGAACGAACAATCAGTTTGATGTGTTTGGGAGAAAACAATATTGGATAGGAGAGTGTGCTCTTTTCTCCTTATGGGAAAATCATAAATCCAGCCTCCTTTCATTGCCAATCCATTCTTTTTGAATTAATTCTTTGGTTGGGCCTATTAGTTGAGGTTAAAATCTCCTGCGAATGACCCATGTGAGAACGAGGTGTAAGCCACACCACTCCAACTCACGTTAATCAAATTGGCTTCTTGGAGCCAAATCCTTGGAAGATGGATACTATTTGAGCTTATACTTGACTCTCACCTAACACATAGTAGTGACTTATGGTCTCAATCACGTTTATGTGACTACTTGTGCTAAGGTGCTTTGTGGGGCTAAACGCCTCATTTACACATGCACAGACACAAAGGATGTATCCAAATGAAGACCCTCACTAAGAAACTTAGAATAGAAGCTTCCCATTTCACCTCCAAAAACATGATAATCCAAGTGCAAGGTGTTGGTTTCTTTTTATGTTGCAATAAAAACAATAATAACCTCTTCTTCTTATGACTATTTTCTAGAGGAACCACCTCTAAATGTTTGTTCATGCAAGAAAAGGACCAAATAAAAATCACTCTTGTAATACTTCTACTCTTTAGGTCTTTCTACACCAAGGGGCGATACCCTAAAATACCTTCTGATATATATAATATGGTACTATCAAGCAGTAATCTCACACTGACTCAACATGACCGGGAGATACTAGATAATTGGCTAATTACCCATTGAACATCAACCATGAAATGGAGCATGAGATAAGAATTCACAAAAAACTTACAAAAGAATTAAGGGATTTAAATGTTTTTTTATAGGTAAACACAACCAATATGCAACTAGATATGCAATAATACAGAACTTGTCAGCTTTAGATCAGTGCTTTATCCATTGGGCTATAAAGTCTTAGATATAATATACTGAAATCAATATTCACCAAAGATTTTAGATTATAACACAGTTAGCCCAAACCCCTACTAATAATAGAATCCTAGCATGTGTCAAATGAATCTATGCATTAATCAGAGCCTAATTTAATATGATCCTAGATAAGAACTCTCAAACAAGTACATAAACATAGAGAAAACTATGCTAATGAATCAGAAAATTTGTAACTCATAAGACACAAAACACAGGATCTATTGGAATCTGGATTGTTGTATTAAATTCAAAAAATATTATTCCAGTATACAAAAAGTACTCATAGATAACCTCTTCAATAATCTGCAAAAGATCTGCCAGCTTTATTCCTGACCTCTTACACTATCTAGTACAAATTATACTTGTATAGTAAAAAAATGGAAGCACTTCCATTGTAGACTAGTTTAGCCTTCAAAGTAAGTGATTTGAGGTCATTTCAAGTGCCTTGAATGGGTCTTTGACTTAGATCTGGCTTTTTCCCTATTCTGCCCTATTTCCCACTTTTTTCCATCTTGTTTCTAGCATCTTGATCTGCAGATTGGAAGTTCTTGACTTTAGGGTCAAGGTTGACCTTCTAGGTCAAGGTCCACATTGACCCTAACCTAGGTCAAGGTCAACCTTGATCTTGACCTAGGTCAGAATCGAACTTTTTTTGGCCCATGGTCCAGATTTCAAGTTTCTAGGGTTTCTAGATATCGGGCTTCGGAAAGAGTTAATTACCACTTCTAGGTCAGCTTTTTTGGGTTCCAAAATGATGAATCTTAAATTATATTTAATATAGGTCCACTTCTATAGGTATCGTTCAAATGGGAATTTAATTCTCCTATGTAGGCCACTCTAGAAGATTGTGCCCTAGATTTGTATATAAGGAAGCCTTCTCTCATTTTCTCTAATAATCCTAGACTTGAGGAGGTGAAATCTAAGTGAAAGCCAATTAGCCATTGAAGAATTAATCTAATTTCAATCATCCAAGCATCAAAGAATATTCAAGTATTCAATTCATCAAGGAGATCCATTGGTAGCCATTGAAGGATTCAAAGCTCTATGGATCCCTCTTGTTGAAGGTTTCTCTATCCACATTCCTCCAAGCCTCTTCCTATTCAAAGATCCATTTGAGATTGGTGTTGAAGATCTAGAAGCAATTGATTTAAGATATCCTACATCCTACATCCTAAATTCTACATTATACATACATTTGGTGCATACATACTTGTGGATCCACAGATTCAAATCTGCCACAAGGGCTTCTATAAGCAAGGTGAATTTGTTCATTTACTTTGTTTTACTTATCCAATTTCAATTATACTTTGAGGTTAATTCAAAAACTGGGGTTTGACCAAGGAAAAACCCTCCCTCCAACAAAAAAATCCAATTTTCTTACAGGTACAGGTTAGGAACAATAGATCAGAGTGAAGATTCAGATACCCTTTTCGGAAAACTTTTGAGATCTGAAAATAGATTTCCTGTCGGAGACATTTTAGGCCAATTCTTCCCTAGGTAAGAATTGGAAATTCTAGGTCAATGGTGACATTGACTTGAGGGTGAAAATTGGAGCTGTGTCAGATCAGAAAACAATTTCTAGGTTTTGTAGATCTCACAGTTTTAGTTCAGAATCCTAGAAATGAAAAGTTTTTGAGACCGTCTGACTGGGTTTTCAACAGGTTCTTTTTCAGAGGTGTGTATTTTATTCCATTATTATTTTCTTTCATTTCCATATTTACACCCATTATCAATTACAATTAAATTTAAGGTGGATAATATGTGCATAGGGTCACTTTTATGAGAAAGCCAACATTGTTCCAAATCCTATCCATATTTTATCTACTACATTTTGGTGAACCGACGATAGACAAATCTTTCTTTTTGGTGTTAGATTTGCATCTTATGTTAGATCTTACATGCACTTAAAAGTATATTTATTTTATGCTCTTGCATTTATATTTCAAAAAATAAAAATAAAAAATTTCTTTAAAAATACAAAAACATTTACATTTTCCATGCTTGTAATGTTACTTTGTGCTCAACATGTATGATTTTTGTTTTGAATACTTTGATGAGGCTTTTGTTGTGAAAGAGGATAGATCCCCTAATGAGGTACATGGAAGTGAGGATGAAATTTTTTCAAATAAGATCTCCATGGATCCTATTCCTATTTCATCATCCTCTACAACCTCTCCAATTGAACTTTACCATAGGGTGTGTGCATGGTTACCTTCATGTTCCACTATTCACAACATTGATACACCTAGAAAGACTTCATTTAGTATGTGTGATGTTTCTTTTTCCTATCTTGTATTACCTTGTAAGGATATATTAGACCAAGAAGATGACTCTAATCTTTCTCTTTATGGAGATGAGTTAAGGATTGATGTTAATTCTTCTCCTAATATATGTCTTTTCTATGAGCCTACTTTAGAATATAATTTTCCTTATTTCCCCTTTAGGGATCAAGCTTTAGTGCTTTATGGCTAAAGACATTGATTTATCCCCTCCTTGTAAACATGCCTTGATATAAGAGGTTGAATTATTAATGGATGACATATTCATACATGATGGTGACTCTTTTTCTAAAACACACTCCCTGATGAGATGTAACTGATTGAATGTTTGACAATGTTAAGTTGAAGATAATGCAAGGCATTAAATTAGTTAATGTATTATATTTTCATTGATGTCAACTTGATATCATCTATACAATCATGTACATAATGCCAAAGACTTCAGAAAACCAAAGGAACAAAGGTTATGCTTTTAGAAATGCATTAAAGTCAAGTATTCACTAAATGACAAACAACACCGATGGAGTGCACACTGATGGTTAGAGAAAAGAAGAAAAATCATAGTGATACCTGATGATCAGAAGTATAGTGTTTCCCAATGAAGAAAAGCTACAGGATTCCTAACAAGAAAATTCAAAAGGTTTCCCGACGAGCTAAAGATAGTGTTGCCCTACGAGTAAAATTCCAATGATGCCTGACGAATGGAGATCATGAAGCTAACTGGAGTCTCACCGACGGAACTGTCAGTGCTCACCGATGACTAACTAAAGTGTTGACTGATGGAACACAAAGTTTAGAAAATGACAAAATATCTTGCTGGTAGAGCTAAAAATAGACTTAACTAGTTGTCTACTTTGTTTTATTCGACCATAGATAAGTGATTGATTTAAAGATGATTTGTACAACTAGCAAGAAGATATCTACGAGACAAATCAAGAGTTATGCTTTAAATCTAATTGGCTAGATTTTTTTTCATTCCAAGAATCAAGAATCAAGAAACAATGAATATTATGTCTATATAAGAGACAAGCTTAATTTATTTAAAAATGGGATTAAGGGGAGTGAATAAAAAGAGGATGCTAAAGAGAAACTGATGAAGAACAATTTCATGTAGTCCTGATCAAACAAGCTGAAGGAAGAGCTAAGGAATTCTGCAGACACCGACAAATAGTGAGCACTACATCACAGAGCAGAAACTATGGAGCACAAGGATTAATTGATACATTGGTCAGAGAGGTAATGTACTTAAATAGATCTGAAAAATATGCAATTCAAAGTTGCAATATGAACAGGTCATAGTGTTTCAGTTTAACCATTGAAGCATCAAGTCTCTTAACCGAGAAGGACTTAACAGTCTTCTATATATTGAGGTACATCTCAAGGAGTGCCCAAAAGGTTGATTCATGATAGTAGCATTGGACTTTGTTGATACCTGTTGATAGTCTAAGAAGGAGGCTAATTTAAGGATGGTAGCAATAGATGCCTGATACTAAGTGACAACCTCTATGTATAAAATCCTCTAACAAGGTTGCACTTAACAGTGTGTTTGTAACCTTTAACAGGGTTGGATCCTAACATGGCTCACTTCAGAAGAGTGAAAATTTGAGGTACTGGTCCCAGTGGTTTTTCCCTTAACAGGGTTTTCCCGTTAAAAATTCATGTGTTATGTGTATATGATTCACTTTGTTACTGTCTTGCATCTTACATAGCTAACTCTAGATTGAGCGGTATACTCTACTTATTTTCTAAGTTTCAGTAAATAGTTATATTTCTTATCGGTAATCAAGAAAGAATAAGGATTGACAGAGAAAACTGACAGACAATTAATCTTTAGTAGTATTTCATGGCATGCATCTTGTAGGGACATAATAATATGAGGTTTATAGATTGGTGGTTAAGTTTGAAGGATAAATTTTTTAGGCCACTGATTCACCTCCCCCCCCTCAGTTATTACTAACAATTGGTATCAGAGCTTGTGTGCTTAGAAAGGAAGGTTTCAAGACCTAAGTCAAGATCACAAGATGAATAGACCAGATGTGCCCAAGTTGAACAAAGACAACTTTTCTTCATGGCAAAGCAGGATAAGAATCCACTTATCAGGTATTGGTAATGATGTTACTCAATTCCTAGATACTGAATATGTGTTTCCCACAGGAGTATTGACAGTAAATCAATTGAGAGAGAAGCATGAGCACAATTGCATGGTCATAGAGATTTCTTCCTCACTCTCTGATGCTGAATTTGAAGATGTCAAAGATTGCAAAACTGCAAAGAAGATGTGGGACAAAATGAATCTTGTACATGGAGGTCATACAAATGTTCTAAGAGCCAAGGAAGAAAGCCTTAGAGGAAATTTTGATGATCTCAGAATGAAAGAAGGAGAAAACATCACATAGTACAACATAAGAATCAAAGAAGTAGTCAATGCTATACGAGGAGTTGGAGGTACACTTGAAGAGGAGACAATGGTAAGTAAAATCTTAAGAACCTTACTGCCTGTATATGCTATTAGAGTTTCTACCATTTAAGAAATGAGAGCAGTAGCAAACAATATAGTTACTCTTGATAGTTTAATTGGTAGATTGATTTCATTTGAGATGGATAACTTTGATAATAGTATCTTACCAAATGTAGAGTCTACATTTAAATATTCTATGAGAATGATAAAATCAAGTTATAGACACACATCTAGAAGAGATAGTGAAAGTGAAAGTGGAGAAGAAGATCTAGATGAAATAGAAGCACTTATGGCTAGGAGAATGCAGAGAGGAAAAGGTAAATACAAAGGAAATTTACCACTTGTATGCTTTAATTGTAAAGAGATTGGACACTTTGCTTCAAGATGTCCTAACAGAAGAAAAGATGATAGAGTTAATGATAGATATTTTGAGAATAAATCTGAAAGAGGTGATAATAAGGATTACAGAAGTTATCGACAATCATAAAGAAGAGATACCTGGGACTACAAGGACAAAGGAAAGAAAGCCAACTACCTAGCTACTTGCAAAGATGAAGATACTGACACCAAACCTGATGAAGACATCAAGATGCTATTTTTGGTTGTGAAAGGTGATTCGGATGAAGATGAAAGGTATGTAGAATCTGCACTCATATCTAAGGTTAGCAAGAATGACATCTGGATTATAGATAGTGGCTGCACTTACCACATGACTGGTGACAAATAAAATTTTAACAATTTTGAGTATTATAATGGTGGTACAGTAAGAATGGGAAATGATACACCTTGTCCAGTTGAAGGTAAAGGAACTATAATGTTGAATAACCTAATTAAATGTGAAAATTCTTATTGGGTAAAAGGATTGAATTATAATCTGTTGAGTGTTTCTTAGCTGAATAATTCAAGTCACATAGTAGCTTTTGAGAATAAGAAGGCAAAGATCTTCAATGAATAAGGAATATTGATTGGTATCGGTGAATAGACTAATGGTAATTTATTCTATCTGAATGATACTAACACCACTTGCTTAGTGGCTAGAAACAAAGACATATGGTTGTGGCACAAAAGATTGTGTCATGTGAATTTTGACAACATTATAAAAATAAGTAGAAGAAATGTAAGAGGCTTACCGACGATGTCAAAGCCTGACAACATCATGTGAAAGAATTGTCAAAAAGGTAAGATGACAAAGTCTAGTTTCAAAAGTAAAACCCATACATCTGATGATATTCTAGAATTAGTCCGTACTGATCTATGTGGACCAATGAGGACAAAGAGTTATTGTTGAGATAGATATTTTATTCTCTTTGTTGATGATTACTCTAGAATGATGACAGTTATGTTTCTAAAAGATAAACCTGAAGCATTCATGATGTTTAAATGGTATAAGGCTATGGTAGAGAAACAAAGTGGTAAGGATCTAAAATGTTTGAGATCAGATAGAGGAGGAGATTTTATATCAGATGAATTCACTAATTTCTATAATGAGCATGGTATAAAAAGACAGGTTTATGTACAAAGAACACCACAACAAAATGGGATTGTTGAAAGAAGGAACAAATCAATAGTTGATTGTGCTAGAACACTGCTAATAGAGAAAGGCATCACCCAAATCTTCTAGAGGGAAGCTATCAGTACTGGTGTCTACACATTAAATAAAGTACAATTGAAGAAGGACACAAAGAAGTCACCCTATGAGCTATGGTATGGAAAAACACCCAATGTAAGTTACTTCAAAATATTTGGTAGTCAATGTTATATCTTAAAGGATAGTATAAATGGAAAGCTTGACACCAAGAGTGATGAAGGTATCTTTATAGGGTATTCCACCAAGAGCAAGGCTTATAAATGTCTTATCAAGGCTTCTAAAAGATTGTTGAAAGTGAAAATATAAAGATAGATGAATTTTCAGAAACAAACGAGCTAGAAAGAACAAAAGAACCAAAGGACTACAACAAGTTTGAATAATATGAAGAACCCAACACTCTGCCTGAGCAACAGTTCTCAATTCTTGAACAATAGAATGTTGCAACTGATGGTCAACCTACAAATACCGACGGTTGGGATATTGTTCAAAATAATGTGCAGGGTGATGAAGAACAGAATGAAGGACAAAATGATGATCAAGATGATAGACAAAGAGTTGAACCATTCCTTGCTAGATATGTAAGAAGGAACCATCCAGAGATCTATATCATAGGAGATAAGAAAACTGGTATAAGAACAAGAACTAAGTCTTTAAGCTCAAATTGTTTAATTTGTGAGTTTGAACCAAAATCTGTCAATGCTGCACTTGGTAATGAAGAATGGATAAGTGCTATGAATGATGATATTGAGTAGATTGAGAAGAATAAGACATGGTCACTTTTGCCAAGACCAGATGACAAGAATGTCATTACTACAAAATGGATATTTAGGAATAAGCTGAATGAGAATGGAGAAGTCACAAGAAACAAAGCAAGACTAGTATGCAAGGGGTATGCACAAGAGGAAGGTATTGACTATGGAGAGACCTTTGCACCTATTGATAGGCTAGAAGGTGTAATAATACTACTTGCTTATGCTTCTTATAAAGGATTCAAGGTATATCAAATGGATGTCAAGTCTACATTCCTAAATGGAATACTTGAAGAAGAGGTATACATTGAGCAACCAGAAGAGTTTGTAGATCTAGACAAGAGAAACATGGTATGTAGACTTCATAAAGCCTTGTATGGATTAAAATAAGCTCCTAGATTCTGGTATGAATGACTTCACTCCTATCTTATAAGTATTGGATTTGTAAGGACTAGTGAAAACAATAATTTTTATTTGAAGGAAGATACTAATGCTAACACTTTGATTGCTAAAATATTTGTTAATGACATCATATTTGGAGGCAATGATATGCTATGCAAATCATTTGCTAATGAGATGAGCAAAGATTTTGAGATGTCTATATTTAGAGAGATCAAGTTCTTTCTTGGTCTACAGATCATGCAATAATGTGAAGGTATTTTCATTACACAATCCAAACACATTAAAGAGGTCCTAAAAATATTCAAGTTGGAAGATTCCAAACCAGTTGGACCACCAATGGATACTAGATGTAAGTTGATGAAGGAGGACAAGACAATAGAGGTAAATCAGACTTTGTACAGATTAGTGATTGGAAAACTCATGTATGTTGTACACAGTAGACTAGATATTGCACATGCAGTAGGAATAGTTGCAAGATTTTATGCTAACCCCAGGGAATCACATATGATTGCTGTGAAAATAATTTTAAGATATTTGAAGAATACAGAGGAATATGGATTATGGTATAAAAGAGAAGGAAAATTTGAACTTAAGGTGTTTATCGACGTTGATTGGGATAGAAATATTGATGACCGGAAGAGCACAACTAGAAGATCATTCTTTATGGGTGACAGACTTGTCACATGGATTAGCAAGAAGCAAGGATGCATCTCTTAGTCTACTGCAGAAGAAGAGTATGTTGCTGTTGCTGCAAATTGCTCAAATATTGCATGGATCAAACTGTTACTGGAAGGTATGCATATAAAGATCTTAGAACCAGTGATTATCTATTGTGATAACACCAGTGTAATAAACATTTCCAAGAATCCAATCATGCATGCTAAGACTAAACACATTGCTATCAAGTATCATTATTTGAGAGAAAAAGTTCAAGCAAAGGAAGTGACACTTGAGTATGTGCAATCCAAAGAAAAAATAGCTGATATCTTCACCAAGCCACTGCCCAAGGATACATTTGAGTACTTGAGAAAAATAATAGGGGTCAAACCCTTGTTTACTAGTCAGTAAAATGGCTGAAGGCTGCATCAGCCTACATATTATCATAATATCAGTAATGTTGATGCAAGCAAAGAGATGAACTTCAAAGCTATATCTATATACAAAAAGGTATATATCTTCACGAAGCACCAAAGCATATTGCTAATGGATAAGGGAAATTCAAGGAATATATTATGGATGGAGAGAAATGAGTGTTTTACATGAATGTCATATATTTGTTTGGCATTGTTGTCAAAGGGAGATAAATTGTCCATACTATAAGATCTTTCTGGAAAGGGAAAGAGACTATCTACTATCACATTACTCCAATAGGGAGAGATTATATCCTTAGGGAGAGAAATTATATGGAAAGATTATACAAAGGGAGAGTTTCTGACAAGAGAAAAAGACATCAAAAGAAAAGAAAAGTCAAGGGAGAGAAATTGACACAAGGAGAGAATACAACACATCAAAAGACAAAGAACTGCAAGAATCAAATCTAAGCTAAAACAGAGCTTACCAATGGTCAGCATTTATCAGTTATCAGAACAAAAAGATTGGTAGTTTGATGAATCTCAACTGTGTATATAATATTGTATTAGAAATAGTATAGTGTGATAATATAGTATGTTTTCATCAATGCCAAAGGGAAAGATCGATGAGATGTAACTAATTGAATGTTTGACAATGTTAAGTTGAAGATAATGCAAGGCATTAAATTAGTTAATGTATTTGTATCATCTTAAAATGGAAGCACTTCCATGTTAAGAGAATTTATCCCTCCTTAGGGGATGTTTTTGACCTCTACCATATCATCCTCCTATTTTTGCATCATCTCCTGCTTCTGTGCCTATTCAGGACCCTGATTGGGCCTCTCCGGGCACCTCCTACCCCACCTGGCATATTTTCCAGGGGTTCTGGCCCTCTGGGTCAAGGTTGACCTTGACCCTGACCTAGGTCAGGGTTGACCTCGACCCTGACCAGGGTCCCCCTTTCAAAATTGGAAAATTATCGACTATCGGGGGTCATCCAAAATTTAGTTTTCTTGCTTTCAGGTTGGCTATTTCGGGTTCTGAAGCATTGATTCCTAAATTATATTTAATATAGATCCTTTTCTAGGGGCATGGGTCTAATTTGAATTTAATTATCCTATATCGACCTCCTTAGAATATTGTGCCCTAATTTCATATAAAAGGAAGTCTCTCTCTCTCATTTTCTCTAAGCCTTCTACGTGCAAAAAGCTCTAAACAAGATTTTGTCAAGAAGCAAAAGTTCTACATATTTCCAATCTTTCAAGGTGTTCAAGTCTTCCTCTCAAGAATTCAAGTTCTCCCTTGAAGATCAAGGATTCAAGCTTTCAAGCCTTTGAATGGATTAGGTGCAAACATTCAAGATTCATCATTCAAACCCTAGATCTAGCCATCATGGTGGTGTGATCTTCCTTCAAGATCCTTTATGCATCCTCAAGACTCTTTCATCATCTCTTCAAAGTGGATTTCAATATTACAATCATGGACATTTATGGTTTCTAAAGTTCATGCTTTCATACTTACATATTTGCTTGCATTTGAATTTTAATTACATATCTATTGAATATCATAGCTTCATTGTTAGATTCAATTCTACTACTTGCTAGCATTCTATACTTTATTGATTTCAAGGTTAACTCCTAAATTAGGGTTTGAATAAGGAAAATCCCTCCCCCACAACAAACAATCCTCTTTTTCTTGCAGGTACAAGTTCAGAACAGTAGATTTGAGACCAGATCTGGATACCCTTTTTGGCTTTCTTTTAGATGACGCGAACAGATTCTCTGTCAGACCTGTGCAGGTCAGGGTTGAGATTATTGCATAAAGGTTGACATTTGTGGGTCAAGGTTGACATTTTTCATAAGATGACATCGGAATGGAAAAATATTTCTGGGTTTTGTTCATCTCTGCATTTCAGTTTGGGATTAACTGTCAATTTTTCTAGAAATAGTCTATAGACCTCAGAAAATAGTATTCTTTGATCTGCAATATTTCAAGGTTAGTGCATTTCTCCTATTTCTTCAATTACTTTCATATATCACTTCTATACATAAAATTAACAGAATTTAAGATTCCCTTCTTGTTATTCTCCTTTCCAAATAGTTGATTCATTTGTGCATTAGCCCTTCTTTTAGGTTGATCAACTTGGATCTCCCATTTGTGCATTTGGGAATAAAAGAGGAACATCTTATCTTCTCCCTAATCACAATTGCAATACACAATTAATTAAATTGAAGTAAATATGAAGTAGGGCTAAGGAAATCAATACATTCTAAGCAAATCAAACAAAAATTAACTAATAATCTCCCAAACTCCATTTCATCTATTACAGTATTGTATTGTCATTGATGTCAACTTGATATCATCTGTACCATCATGTACATAATGCCAAAGAATTCAGAAAACCAAAGGAACAAAGGTTATTCTTTCAACAATTCATAAAAGTCAAGTATTCACTAAGTGACAAAAAACACCGATGGAGTGCACACCGACGGTTAGAGAAAAGAAGAACAGTCATAGTGATACCTAACGATCAGAAGTATAGTGTGTCCCAATGAAGAAAAGCCATAGGATGCCCGATGAGAAAATTTAGAAGGTTTCCCGACGAGCTAAAGACAGTGTTTCTCAAAGAGTAAAATTCCAATGACGCCCGACAAATGGAGATCATGAAGCTATCTAGAGTCTCACCGATGGAACTATCAGTGGTCACCCATGACTAACTGAAGTGTTGACCGACAGAATAGAAAGCTCAGAAAATGACAAAATATCTAGCTGACAGAGCTAAAAATAGATTTAACTAGTTGTCTACTTTGTTTTATTCAAGTAGAGATAGGTGATTGATTTAAAGATGATTTGTACAGCTAGAAAGAAGATATTTACAAGACAAATCAAGAGTTATGATTTAAATCTAATTAGCTAGATTGTTTTTCATGCCATGAATCAAGAATCAAGAAATAATGAATATTATGTGTATATAAGAGACAAGCTTAATTCATTTAAAATGGGATTAAGGGGAGTGAATAAAAAGAGGATGCTGAAGAGAAACTGATGAAGAACAACCTCATCACAGATCATAAAGTATGGAGCACAAGGATTAATTCATACATTGGTCAGAGAGGTAATGTACTTAAATAGATCTAAAAATCTACAATTCAAAGTTAGAATATGAATAGGTCATAGTGTTTCAGTTTAACCATTGGAGCATCAAGTCCCTTAACTGAGCAAGACTTAAAAGTCTTCTATATATTGAGGTACATCTCAAAGAGTACCAAAAAGGTTGATTCATGATAGTAGCATTTGACTTGCCTGATACCTATTGACGGTCTAAGAAGGAGGCTGATTCAAGGATGGAAGCAATAGATGTCGATACTAAGTGACAACCTCTGTGTATAAAATCCTCTAATGAGGTTGCACTTAATAGTGTGTTTGTAACCTTTAATAGGGTTGGCTCCTAACAGGGCTCACTTCGGAAGAGTAAAAAGTTGGGGTACCGATCCTAGTGGTTTTTCCCTTAACAGGGTTTCCACGTTAAAAATTTATGTGTTATGTGTGTATGATTCATTTCTTTAATGTCTTGCATCTTACATAGCTAACTCTGGATTGATCGGTATACTCTGCTTATTTACTAAGTTTTGGTAAATAGTTATACTACTTATCGGTAATCAAGAGAGAATAAGGATTGACAGAGAAAACTGTCAAACAGTTAATCTTTAGTAGTATTTCATGGCATGCATCTTGTAGGGACATAATAATATAAGGTTTATAGATTGGTGGTTGAGTTTGAAGGATAAATTTTTGAGGCCACTGATTCACCCCCCCCCTCTCAATTCTTACTAACACTCCCCTTAGGCAAAAATTTTAGAGAAAGAAGAAGACATTATAGATGCTTTACCTCCATTTGGGATTCCTTCTAGTGATGATGCATTAGTGGAAAATGATGCTTTACCTCCATTTGGGATTCCTTCTAGTGATTCTTTACCAACTCTTGGAATAGTCCCAAGGGATTACTGAGAGGGGGGGAGGGTGACTCAGTTATTAGCTAGTTTAATTATTTTCTCCAATTAATTACAAAATTACATTAAGAATTAACACATTTATATAACACAAGATAGAACACAACAATTTTGGTTACGGGGAAACCAAATAGGTAAAAACCCTGGTGGGATTTAGCACCCAAAGAGAACTATACTTTAGTATAATTATCCCTGTTAGAAGATCTTGAAACCCTATTAGAAGTTGTTTTTTACAATACAATAAGTATAGTGACATGGTTAAGGGTCTGACCCTGTTAGGATTCTTTTAAAAATAATCCTGTTAGGGGTGAGGAGTGACTGTCCAAAAGCTCACTGCTAAAATGATGAAGGCTGCAACCTTGAGTAAAATAGATATGCACTATATCAAATAAATGAACTATTTCAGTAGACCCATTGTCTTGATCAGTTTTAGTGTATTATATGCTTTCACTTCTTCTTCACATAGATCTTTTCTTAGTGAATGAAATATCTTTACTGTCCCAAAACAACAAACATTTTGTTCTATACTTTTTCTATCTCTCCTCTTCTCATTCACACTTAGCATTCACCAAATGAACTACTATAAGTATCTTCCCCAAAAGATGTGATCTTAGTCGGCTTTAGGAGTCCCTTCAATACTTCTCTATTTGGCCAAATCAAGCACACAACCTGATTAGAACCACGAAGCTCAAACTGAATAGATGCAACACTTCACATAGTCAGCTCTACCAAATTAACTCAATCATCCTGCTTCTATTAGAACACGTTTAGCACCTTTAGATAATTATCGTTAACTCATAACTAAACATGAATACAAACATGCATATCCTAAAGATAGGAATAACTCAAGAAACAATATAATTACATTGGCTCTTTATAGATAATCTTCAGACACTGTAACTATCAAAATAGATTAACATATCTCCACTGAAACTGCATATCTGAATCTACATGAATTCACATAGCAACTAGAACATGTGTACACCATGGAAATAAACATGCAAGGCTCACAAACATCTATACTGGTAATTGCATATAGAACACCGATGTATATTATATGTTGTCATCAATGATAAACATACAATCAACAATTTGGATAGAAGCAAATCTCCAACAATCTCCCCCTTTGAAATTGATGGCAACATATGATATGAAAAACACCATCAACCAAACGTATCCTCTTTTTTTTTACAATCTTCTCAATATCCTCATCAAGGGTTCCTCTTTAATGTTGCTTCTCTTCTGACTGTGTTTTTATTTTTATTACTATACACTCCCCCATAGTATATGCTCCCCCTTACTAATACTCCCCCTTTGACATCAATGGAAAAGCATGTCAAACATCATGAAGCACAAGTACTACTCCAGAAGTAGAGTAGTCAACCATTCATCAGTCACCAAGGACTGATGTTCTTTGCTACAAATTCTAATCAAACTCAAGAAAGGGAATTACTCCCAGCTTCTCCCTGAGATACTCAAAAGTATCTTATAATAAAGGATTTTTAAAAATATCTGCTAACTATTATTTAGTGCTCACATAATCCATCTTTACTTCTTTGTCAGCAACTTTTTCTCTTAGAAAGTGGTATTTGATTTCAAAGTGTTTTGTCTTTGCGTGCATCACAAGGTTCTTTCTCATATTGATAGTGCTAGTGTTATCACAGTGAATAACAATAGGATGATGAATCTGAATACCAACATCTTTAATCATCTATTTGATCCAAACCATTGTTGAACAATTCAGTGCTACTGCAACATACTCAGCTTTTTCCATCAACTGAGAGATACAGTTCTGCTTCTTTCTTGTCCAAGTAACCAACCTGTCTCGAGGAAATACTGCTCCTCCTGAGGTACTCTTCCTGTCATCAACACAACCTGCCCAATCTGCATCTGTATACACATGAAATTGTATATTTTCTAAGTTAGGATACCATAAACCATAGTCTATAGTCCCCTTTAAGTATCTAAATATTCTTTTTATTGCTATTAGGTGTTTTTTTTTAAGTTGAGCTACAAATCTTCCAACAATGCCAATTGCATTGGAAATATCTAGTCTTGATTGGGTAAGATATATGAGTTTTCCAATCATAGAATTGTATAGTGTCTTATCAATTGCTATGGAAATATCACCTTTAGAAAGCCTTCTTCCTTTTATCATGGGGGTGCTTACTCGTTTGCAATCTTCCATTTTGAAAGTCTTCAATATTTCCTTCACATACTTAGACTACTTTATAAATATGCCTTTGTTTGTTTGTTTTACATTCAATCCCAAAAAATATTTGATAAGTCCAATCATGCTCATTTCAAACTCACTTTGCATCTCTTTGGAAAATTCTGCACTAAGCTTATCATTACCTCCAAAGATAATGTCATCGACAAAAATAGCAACAGGTAGTAATCCTTCATCTATTTCTCTTATAAATAAGTTACAATATACTACTCCTTTTCTGAATCCTATCTTTGTTAAGAAACCATAAAGTCTCTCATACCATGCTCTTGGGGCCTGTTTAAGTACATAAAGTACTTTCTTTAGTCTACCTACCATGTCTAGTTTGTCTGATAGATTAAATCCTTCAAGCTATTCTATGTAAACTTCTTCCTTCAAATAACCATTCAGAAAAGCTGACTTGACATCCATTTGATATACTTTAAAGTTCTTAAATGTTGCATAGGCCAGAAACAACTTGATAGATTCTAGTCTGCTCACAGGGGCAAATGTATTAGTGTAGTCTATTCCTTCTCTCTGTGCGTATCCTTTACATACTAGTCTTTCTTTGTTTCTTACCACTATACCTTCTTCATTCATCTTGTTCCTGAATATCCACTTTGTTCCAATCACATTCTTGTCATGAGGTGTAGGGACTAGTTCCCATGTATCATTCTTGGTTATCTGATCCAATTCTTCTTGCATAGCACTTTTCCAATCTGAATCATTGCACGCATCTTCAATACTTAAGGTTTCAATCTGAGAAAGTAAGCATACCTCTTCATCAACAGTTGAACCTTTTGCTTTGGATATTGTCAAGAATTTAGCGCTCTGATATCCAATGATGTCTTCCTTAGAGTGGTATTTGGACGTGTATTTTGAGTTTTTAGGAGTGACACACTCATCTGTAATCTGTGATTCTGCTTGACTTGGTTTAGGATTGTTGCATGAAACATCAATACAATCAAACATTTCTTCAATAATTGTGTCCTTACTAATAGGTTTGGGTTCATCTTCAATCATGGGAGCACATTCATATTATCTTTCTTGAATCATAAACTTCTCATCAATCTTTACATGAGTACTTTCAATGATCTTCTTCAATCTTAGATTAAAACATCTATAGGCTTTGTTTTTAGTAGAGTAACCAAGAAAAATACTTTCATCGCTTCTAGCATCAAACTTTCCAATACTGTCATTTGTCTTGATGTAGCACTTGCTTCCAAAGATTCTAAAGTATTTTATAGTAGGTACATTACCAAACCAAAGTTCATAAGGTGTCTTTTCTATGCCTGGCCTTAACTGGATTCTATTGATAGTATAGACTATTGTATTGACCGCATCTCTCCAATAGGTATGGGCAACCTTTCCTTCAATGATGATAGTGCACACTATGTCATGTATTATCTTGTTCCTTCTTTCCACAATCTCATTCTGTTGAGGGGTTCTAGGTGCACTTAACTATCTTTTGATTCCATGTTCTTCATAGTAGTCATAAAACTGATCAGAGGTGAATTCTTCTCCTCTATATGATCTCAGACATTTTATCTTTAATCTAGATTCATTTTCAACCTTATCTTTTAATACATTGAACTTCTCAAAAGCTTTAGATTTGTCTTTTAAGAACGCAACCCACATCATCCTTAAGAAATCATCAACAAACAAAAGGAAATACCTCTCTCCATAGTATGATCTTGTTTAACTAGGGCCACATAGGTCTATATGTATCAGATCTAATTTGTTCTCTACAGAGTTTTTTTTCCTCTTCAATGAGGTCCTCACATGCTTCACCATCACACATTCCTTGCACATAGTATCAACTGGTCTTGCAATACTTGGAAGGTCTCTTACTGCCTTTACATTACTTATCTTTACTATGCTGTCAAAATTGATATGACAAAGTCTCTTGTGCCATAGCCAACTGTCATGCCCAAAAATTCGCGCCCAAAAATGCAACAACTTTTTTTTTTTAAATAGTAATATTAATGGCAAGAGGGTCTAAGGGAAATCATGACTAAGTGTCAACCTCCCTTAACTCTAGTCATCTACTAAAGTTAATAATTAAACAAGGTGAGGTTATAAGGATTCACATGACAATCAAAAATTTATTAATAGAGTTTGATGATGTGGAGAAAGAGAGAGTGACTCGCTATCCTCTGTCTCCAGGGTCGCTCGAAAAACCTGGTGTGATTAAAAAGCTTAATGATTCTAAGTTAAACTAACCCTCTGGAGTATTGCACTTCTATAATATTATTTTTATAATAGTCAGTATACTGACCACATATATTGACCATATAAAAATAACATTAAGAGTTCCTAAGTTTTAAAAAAAAAAAAAAAACTTCAATTAGATTTTCCTCTTAATTATTTTAATTTCAATTTATTTAATTTTCGCATAACTATTAATAGGTCGTAAAAAAATTCTGAGATATCCCTCTAACTTAAATGTTATAGGTTAGGTCAACTGTTAAACGTTTTAAAATCTCATTTAACTGACAAAGACTTCAATCATTCGATAGGTCTTTAATGATTTAGACTTCTATATTTTACTAGAAAATAATTAAACAAAAAGCCGCAATCCACCCCTGAAGTTTGCTATAAGTTGTCCTAATAATTAAATAAAAATTTAATTAAATCTCCTACATTTCTGTCTATTAAAATAAAATTACGATATTTAATTCCTCCTATTATTTTATCGTTTCAACCGTAAAATCAATCTTCATTGGATCCCAAAAAAAAATTTAATTTAATTATTAATTAATATACTATAATTGAAAGGTAACTTCCCTTTGATTTTTAAAGTAATTACTAATAGTTTAATAACAAATAACTTTAAAGAAATGGGTTCCCACTAAAGAACTTATATTCCCTCTCAATTTTGAAATCCTAACCCTAATTTCAAAATTAGGGTTAGGGTTCCAAAAATAGATGACTAATTTACATTCTCTTTGTTAGAATATCATTCTTTTCTCTCCTCCCTCCAACATTTTTTTTTTTTGTTATAGAATGTGCAGGTTGCAGCTTTCATGGAGGTTGTGATTGGAGAACATGTATATATATCTTAACATATATATACACTTACATTGTTGTAAGTATATATATATATATATATATATATTCTACCC
>MU224860.1:557062-570498 GCA_018584345.1 Thuja plicata
ATGAAGAAGGACCTTATCCAGTCCTTAGCAATTAGGCTTTCCTTGTCCCTGAATCAGTATTAAAGGGTATGGTGTTCAAGTAGTTATATCAAGCACTGTGATTCATACAAGAAAAATCCCTAACACAATTATAATTAAATCTAAGGTGGAGAATATGTGCATAGGGTCACTTTTATGAGAAAACCAACATTGTTCCAAACCCTATCCATATTTTATCTATTACATTTTTGTGAACCCACGATAAACAAATCTTTCTTTTTTGTGTTAGATTTTCATCTTATGTTAGATTTTGATCTTATGTTAGATCTTACATGCATTTAAAATTATATTTAATTTATGCTTTTTGCATTTATATTTTAAAAAATAAAAATAACAAATTTCTTTAAAAATACAAAAACATTTACATTTTTCATGCTTGTAATGTTACTTTGTGTTCAACATGTATGATTTTTGTTTTGAATACTTTGATGAGGCTTTTGTTGTGAAAGAGGATAGATCCCCTAATGAGGTACATGGAATTGAGGATGTAATTTTTTCGAATAAGATCTCCATGGATCTTATTCCTATTTCATCCTCCTCTACAACCTCTCCAATTGACCTTTACCATAGGATGTGTGCATGGTTACCTTCATGTTCCACTATTTGCAACATTGATACACCTAGAAAGAATTCATTTAGTATGTGTGATGTTTATTTGTCCTCTCTTGTATTACCTTGTAAGGATATAATAGAGCAAACAGATGACTCTAATATTTCTCTGTTTGGAGATGAGTTAAGGAATGATGCTAAGTCTTCTCCTAATATATGTCTTTTCTATGAGCCTACTTTAGAATATAATTTACCTTCTTTCCCCTTTATGGATCAAGATTTAGTGATTTATGGTGCTCCTACAAGGTTATTTATTGATAGGGATGATAATAATCCTATTTGGGATGAACCTTTGGATATGGATGCTCATTACTCTCTTCCTTGTGAAGCCATTGTGGATGATTCTACTTTTTGGGATGAACCCTTGGATAAAGACATTGATTTATCCCCTCCTCCTAAAGATTCCTTGATACAAGAGGGTGAATTATTGATGGAAGACATATTCATACATGAAGGTGACTCTTTTTCTAAAACACACTCCCCTTATGCAAAAATTTTAGAGAAAGAAGAAGACATTGTAGATGCTTTACCTCCACTTGGGATTCCTTCTAGTGATGAGGAACTGATGGAAAATGATATGAATGCCCTTTATGATCTCCCTTTTAGTGATGATATTATGGAGAATCAATATCCTACCTCATCTCCTCCTAGGATGTATTCTTTTCTTGTTTCTTGTGAACCTGTTTATAGTGTTGATACAACTAACATGGTTTATCCAAAACCCTTTTTGACTATTAAAGGTTGTTCTTGCATTACTATCAAGGGTAAACCCAGGGATATTTTGGACTTCTTTGATAAAATAGATTTTGTTTCACCTACCTATCCTATAAGAAATAACCCTCAACCTAATCTGGTGGTTCCTACTTCTATACCACCTTCTCAACCCATTCTTCCTCCTCCACCCTATCTTCCTAGCATGGAGTATGATATGATAAACTAGTTGCACAATACCCCTACCAAGATTTATTTATGGGTCCTCCTAATCAAGAGAACATCAATTCCTTTTTACAATACATGCATGCTACCCTGGGTCCTCTTGAAATTGTATTTACTCAAAAGGATTTACCTTCTAACGAATTTCAGAATCAATATGATGCTCTTATGGTTGTTGTGACTATCAATAAGAGTAACATTCATAGGACCTTGATTGATAATGGATGTGGGCTTGATATTTGTAGCATGGACATGCTCAAAGTGATTAAAGCCAATCTTTCAACTATTCAACCTGATAATAATCCTATACATAGTTTTGATAACATTCATAAGAAAACTTTGGGCATCATTACCTTACCTATAAAAGTAGGTTCGGTCATCCTAAATACTCATTTTCATGTTATGCCTGGACATCTTAATTATAACCTCCTTTTGGTTAGACCTTGGTTGCATGGGATACATGCAGTTCCTTCCACCCTTCACTGTAAAGTCAAGTTTATTCACAACAACATGGTGTATACACTTCATGCAGACGATGCACCAAATACTTGTTTGAATATTCAAACCCACAATACTCCAATTACTAATAGTAATCCTTCTTCCTCTAATTCTCTTCCTAGAGATGATTGGGGAGCCTTGGATTTTAATCCTAACTTTATTGGAGAGTATCAGGTTTTTTAATCTTGATTTTATGAAGCAACAAAGAGATTTTGAACAATAAACTTTTCTTCTACTTCTCATTCCCTTTGTAATAACTTTGTCATTGCTTCTACCCACTATGAATCTGTCAAACCTACTGGTAATGACATACTAACTACTAAAGTTCCATTGAATCCTTCTAACATGGCTTCTTGTTATAGTCCTGGTTATCATTTACTAGGTAAACAAGGATTCCATGGTAAAGGAGGCGGTGAGCATAAATAGGGAATTCAAATGCCCTTCTAGAATGGGGGGGCATGAGTATTCTTATGGATTGGGATTTAATCCTCAACAACATATCAATGTTACCAACATCTTAAATAACACTTCAAAACATGATGACACTATGAAGGAATTTGACCAAGAAGTTATTTTGCCTAAACTCCTTCATGCTATGATGATTACTAGACCTAAATGCAAAAACAAATGTAGTCCACACTTGAAGACTCTTCCTTTTTGTTTGTATCATAGATTTCATGTTCACTCTACTAATGAATGTCATGCTTTACATTATAGGATTAGGAATCTCATTTATAGTAAAGTTATTTATATATCATGTGGCAATGAGTTATATTTCAATCTTGTTTTCTCTGAATAATATTTATGTTCCTATTATGGAACTCTACATTATGTAAACCATATTAGCCTAATCCTTGGGAGCTCATTGTTTTGCATAGTGTTGTGAGAAATATAATGTTGGAAAGATTGCTACAATATAGACAATTGTTAATTTGTCATTGATGTCAAACCTTAACTGGTGAGACTATTGTTGTATGTTTGAATACCTTATCCATTTATTGGTGAAGATTTCAAAAGAATGGGATAACTAGAAGACCAAGGAAATGGTTGAGTTATGAGTATACACTAGGGTACTTGATCATGTGGCACTTTGGCAAAGTGATACGTTATTTATCTATCACTAACAGTTCACTGGAAGGTCAATACTGAGTAAAGAAAAGTCGATGCCGAGCAAAGAGAAAGGTGATGCTAAGCAAAGAAAAGATGATGTCGAGCACCAGTGAAATGCCAAGGGAGACAGAGAAATCCGAGCAACAATATTTTGATTATTGATGAGATTTGAGATCTATGGCCGACATAGTTGATTCTATTGGGATATGCATTGTTAATTAAGATTGGTCCACATTTATTTAATGCACTTGAAACCATTATTAGTGCATGGGTTAAATGTTTAATTAATGAATTTATTGGAGAGGTAAATTAAATGTAATGATGGAAAGATCCATTGGATCTGACCTAACCTAAGATCTACTATCTTGATTAAGTGGAAAAAGGTCTATCTGACCTAGATGAAGAGGTATAATATAACCTACAGAGGTTATTATCATTGTATCCAAGTGTAAGGAGAAGTTGTATGCAAGAGTATTGCATGGTTAATTGACTGATTGGCAAGACCTAGAAAAGAAGGCTGACAAGAGAATCAGAGAGAGATTGCTTAACAGATTTCCAAGAAGATCTCAAGTTTGAGATGAAAATGGAGGCCACTTAGTGAATTAGCATTAGAGCTAAAATTGGATCTAGATTTACAAAGAAAGTTGTATGTATCAGATCACACCTGCTGATTACTTTCTAACCATTATATCAGTTCAAATCCTTTAACCAGGTTGACCTAATAGTCATTGTATAAATCCTTTGAACAAGGTGACATTCAGATTGGAATGTTCCAAGTCCTCTAACAAGGTCACTCCTGATAGGGAGATTAAATCCTTTAACCAAATCACATTTGACAGTGTGTTTTGTAACCTTTAATAGGGTTGGCTCCTTACAGGTCAGCACTTTAGAAGAGTGAAATTTTGGTAACATGTTACTAGTGGTTTTTCCCATATTGGGTTTCCACATTAAATCATGGTGTCAAAATGTGTGAATTTTATTGTTGTGTTTTACTATTAAGTTTCTGCAAGCTTATTTCATTAGTACACTAAGCTGCACACTTTTGTTATTTATTGATGCAGAGCAGATCTAAGTTGTTGAAGTTTATTTAAAGTTTTATATGGGAAAATCTGGACCTAAGGATAACTAATTCACCCCCCTCTTAGTTATTCTAAATTAATCCTAACAATTGGTATTAGAGCAGAGTTCTCTTGAAAAAGTTTGAAGGTACTTGGAGATAAAGATCAAGATGTATAAAAGGGATGGACCGAAGATCAACAAGGAAAACTTTCTTGCATGGAAAATTTTGATGAAACTTCACTTGGCCAGTATTGGTGATTCTACTAAATTTCATATTGAAATAGGATATGTAGCCCCTACTAAAGTTTTGAATGTTGCACAATTAAGAGAAAAGTATGAACATAATTAAGCAATGCTGGAACTTGCATCATCTTTGAACTATCATGAATTTGAGGACATCAAGGATTGTACAAGCACAAATTAGATGTGGGATACCCTTGCAACCATTTATGGAGGTGATACGAATGTACTAAGAGCCAAATCTAAAATCTTGAGAGGTAAGTTTGATGATTTAAAAATGCAAGGAGAAAATATAGTGCAATATTATGATAGGATAAAGGAGGTTGTAAATGCTATTAGAGGAGCTAAGGGAACCATTGATGAAGACACTATCATGAGAAAGGTACTAAGAACACTTCTTCCTATTTATGCTATTAGAGTATATGCAATTCAAGAACTTAGATGTACTCCTAATAACAATTTAACTCTGGAAAGTCTGGTAGACAGACTTACTACATTTGAGATATCAAATTTTGACAACTATACTCCATAATCTGTTGAATCTGCATTCAAGTCACAAATGGTCATCAAAAAATCAAGGAAAGAAAGAAATGTGTGGACAGTGACAGTGACACCTTAGATGATGATCTAGAAGAGCTTGAGGCACTTATGGCAAGGAGACTAGCGAGAGGAAAAGGAAAATTCAAACGTAAACTTCCTATTATTTGTTTTTCTTGTAACAAAGTTGGTCATATTGCTGCTAGATGTCCTGACAAGAATGAAAAAGATGAAAAAAGAGACAGTAAGTACAAAGATAGAAATGATGATCGAGACTACAAAAAGTACAAGGATTACAAAGACAAAGGTAAGAAATCTTGTTATATAGCTGAAGAAGCTTATGACAGTGAATCTGACAAATATGATGAAAATGATATAGAAATAGTGTATGTTGCAATGAAAGATGATTCTAATGATGATGAGAAAACTGCACTAATTTCTTATATGAGTAAAGGTGATCATTGGATTATTGATAGTGGATTTTCACATCACATGACTGGTGATAAGGACAAATTTGAAACCTTAGATCAATGCAAAGGTGGATATGTTAAGTTTGGTAATGATACACCTTGTAGAGTCAAAGGGAAAGGATCAACTCAATTGACTAACAAGATTAGATGTGATGATGTATACTGGGTTGATGATCTTAAGTATAACTTGTTAAGTGTTTCAAAGTTGAACACTATTGGTTACAGAGTTGAATTCCATCACAGGAAAGCAAAGATCTATGATGCCAATGGAGAATTAGTTGGAGGTGGCGAGCAAACAAAAGGTAACTTGTTCTATCTAGATTTAGCTGAAGAGACATGCTTGTTTGCACAACATAATGATGTTTGGTTATGGCATAAGAGGCTATGTCATGTTAACTTTAATAACTTGGTAAGCATAAGTAAATTGAAAAAGGTTAGAGGGATTCCTAAGTTAAAGAAACCTGAGAATGCAATGTGTAAGCAATGTCAGTTGGGCAAAATAACTAAATCTAGTTTTAAAAGAAAAACTCATACTTCGGAGAATATTTTGGAATTGGTTCATACTAACCTTTGTGGACCTATTGGTGAGAAAAGTTACTATGGAGACAAATATTTTATTCTATTTTTAGATGACTGCTCTAGGATGATGACTGTTATGTTTCTTAAAGAAAAATCTGATGCATTTCGGTTATTTAAGTGGTACTTGGAAAAAGTTGAAAAGGAAATAGGTAAGAGTTTGAAATGCCTGAGATCTGACATAGGAGGTGAGTTCATTTCTAATAAGTTTAACAGGTTTTGCAATGACTGAGGGATAAAAAGACAGATGTTAGCACCTAGGACACCACCACATAATAGTATAGCTGAAGGAAGAAATTGATCTATCATGGATTATGCTAGAACATTGATGATGGAGAAAAATGTTGCACATAAATATTGGAGAGAAGCTATGAGTATAGGTGTTTATACCCTGAATAGAGTACAAGTCAAGAAAGGTACAAATACTACACCTTATGAGATATGGTATGGACATGCACCTACTAGAAGTTATTTTAAAGTCTTTGGGAATGGATGTTTTATATTGAAGGATAACAAAAATGGTAAACTTGATGCTAAAGGAGAAGAAGGCATATTTATTGGATATTCTACTAAGAGTAAGGCATACAAATGTTTAAATTCTAACACTAACAAAATTGTGGAAAGTGCAAATGTTAGAATTGATGAATATGCAAAAAGAAATGAAGCTGAAAGAATGATTGAGCCTGAAAGTTATAGATCATTCACATATCCTGAAGAGGAGGATTTTAAAAAAATTGAAAATGAAGTTTTTGAGCAACAGTCTGCACCTGCCGAGACACATAATGAAATTGTTGAACAATAGGAGATGACTGCTGAGCTATCTGTTGGAGATGTTGAGTCACAGTTTCACCCTGAACTGAACTTGAATGATCAAATTGAAGCTAAGAAAGAGCCTACTTTGGAAAAATATGTAAGAAGGTACTATAAACCTGATCAAATCATAGGATCAAAGGATTTTGCAGTTATGACAAGAGGCAAATTAAGAGAAGACACATGTTTGCTATGTGATTTTGAGCCTAAGACAGTAAAAGATGCTTTGGACAATGAAGACTAGATTCAAGCCATGAATGAAGAGATAGACCACATTGAAAATAAAAATGCATGGACACTAGTACCGAGACGTGACAACAAGAATGTAATAGGTACAAAGTGGGTATTCAAAAGCAAGCTGAATGAACATGGAGAGGTAACAAGGAATAAATAAAGACTGGTATGCAACGATTATGCACAAGAGGAAGGAATTGACTATGGAGAGACATTCACCCTAGTTTCAAGATTGGAGGGTGTGAGAAATCTACTTGCATATGCAGCCTATGAAGGATTTAAATTCTATCAAATGGATGTGAAGTCAGCATTTCTAAATAGGATATTAGAAGAGGAAGTATATATTGAACAAGTTGACAGATTTGTTGACCCAAGTAAGAGGAACATGGTTTGCAGACTACACACGACATTATATGGACTGAAACAAGCAGGCAGAGCATGGTATGAAAGATTGCACAATTATCTAATGAAGATTAGATTTGCAAGAACAAATGACAACAATAATTTGTATTTGAAAACATATCAAGGTAAAGGAATTTTATTGGATGAAATTTTTATTGATGATATCATATTCAGTGGAGAAGATATGATATGTAAAGCATTTTCAAAAGAAATGCAAACTGAATTTGAAATGTCTATGTTTCATGAGATAAAATTCTTTGTTGGACTACAAATACATCAAATGAAGAATGGTATCTATATTACTCAATCAAAATATATCAAGGAGATATTGAAAACTTTTGGTATGGAAGACTCAAAACAAGTGAGTACACCCATGGCTACTAGATAGAAGTTGACAAAGAATGATGATACAAAAGAGGTAAATCAAACACTGTATAGATCAATGATTGGTAAGCTACAATATGTTGTGCATAGTAGACTTGATATTACATTAGAAGTTGGAATTGTTGATAGATTTTTTGCTAATCCAAATGAGACAATATAATGGTAGTGAAAAGAATTCTAAGATATTTGAAAGGTACAAAAGACTATGGCCTATATTACAAAAGGAATGACAAGTTTGAACTCAGAGTCTATACGGATTCTGACTGGGCTGGTAATGTTGGTGATAGAAAAAGCACCACATGAGGAGCATTTCTTCTGGGGAAAAGATTAGTTTCCTAGACAAGAAAGAAACATAATTGCACCTCACAATCTACAACTGAAGTCGAGTATGTGGCAGAAACATTTAATTGTTCAAACATTGTGTGGTTGAAGATACTACTGAAAGGTATGAAGGAGGAGATCACAGAACCAGTTGTCATATATTGTGATAACATGAGTTCCATTAATATTTCTAAAAATCTTGTAATGCACTCTATAACAAAACATATAGCTATCAAGTATCATTACTTGAGGGAGCTAGTTCAGAAGAAGGAAGTGAGACTGGAATATGTGAACACAAAGGAACAACTAGCAGACATATTTACAAAAGTATTACCCAAGGATGCTCATGAGTATCTAAGAGGTAAATTGGGGGAAATTCCCCTAGCAGAGGCTAACTAGTGTTGAATGGTACTATTGTATCAAATGTTTTAATCAGAACACTTAACACATTGATGCACAGTAAGTCACATTTTGAGGATGTTGCCTAAAAACTGTGAAATGGAAAACAAGAACAGAAAAGTAGACCAGTCATACACAAAGATGATAGGAACAACATGATACATAGATTAGAATAGAAGAATCTGCATGATGTAGATGTCAACATCTTTGGCATTGTTGTCAAAGAGGGAGATTATTGCTAAAACAAAAGATACAAGGGAGATATTACTAAAAGAGGAAGCTGAACAGTAACAGAAAGCATTTGAATGTGATTATAGACATAGAGGGAGTCATAATGAAGCTAAAGACATTAATGAATATTTTTTCATATCAGGAACACAGACACTTTTTGGATTGTATGGTAACTTTGGTTGGAAATTATTATTTTTTCTTGTTTAGTGTTGCCATCAATGCCAAAGAGGGAGATTGATGGAAAGATTGCTACAATGTAGACAATTGTTATTTTTTCATTGATGTCAAACCTTAACTGGTGAGACTATTACTATATGTTTGAGTACCTTATCCATTGATTAATGAAGATTTGAAAATAATTGGATAACAAGGAGACCAAGGAAATGGTTGAATTATGAGTATACACTAGTGTACTTGATCATTTGGCACTTTGGCAAAGTGATACATTTTTATCTATCTGTGTGTAAGAAAATACACCTTCATGAAATTAAGATTGAAAACAACAATTCTATGGAAAGATAAAATAAGTTAATCTAAGAATTGAAGCTAAACAATCTATATCATCTCATGGTTCTCTATCCAAGCTTTGTTAAGAGAGCTCTTAGGCTTAATCTCTCTCAAGGAAAATCCTAGAATGAGATATGTGTGAAAAATGAATGCTCAAATCTAGCTAGAATGCTTAAAATGATAAAAAATGCTCCAAGATTATATGAGAAAATAACAAATGCTCCTAAAAATGATATGCTAGATGTAATGCAAGTGCTAAAATTGTCTCAAAAAGTTCTCAAATGCTCCTCATATGCTCTCAAATGCTCCTCATATGCTCTCAATGTGCCTATAATAAGGATGTTGCTCTTGAATCTCGGATCCCAAACATAAAGGAAATGGCTTGTATTTATAGCATTTTCCCAAGGGTAGGGGGAATAGTGAGTTAATCATGATCAAAGTTTGGTTAAGTCAAAATCTTTGAGGTGTTTTCAAATGGAGGGAAAGTTGGTTGGTTGTCTCAAAGATATTAGGAATTAAATAACTCCATCATTTAATTAAATTATCCATGGAAGGGTGATTGGGTTGGATTTAATCTTTTTGATTTGAACTATACAATTAGGCTTTGCATTTAATTATTTGATTTCATGATTATTTGATCTTTTAATTTGATTTGATTTTTGTCCATTTGATTTGCATTTAGATGAGATTTTAAGGCATTTGGCTGAGATTTATAGTTTGGAATGCTTGAGATACACCTGGTCAATTTTAGGTGTCTACGAATTCCCCTCTTTGAATTGATGTGCGAAGTGCATTGATTCAAAGAAAGATTGATTGTCCTAATCATTGAGCTGATACTGATGAGCTGATATGAAAATACCAATATGAAAATTTTGATATGAAACCCTGATATGAAACCCTGATATGAAACCTTGATATGAAATCCAAATATGAAACCTTGATATGAAACCCTGATATGATATCTCTGATATGAAATCCTGATATGATGCTCTGATATGAAACTTTGATTGATAAAGTTTTAAATTTTGAAGCCCCAGATTTAATACAAGATATGTTATATAATTTTAGTTTGATGATATGATGATGCCCCCTCAGAAATGGAAACATATTGATCATAGGTGAAAGTTGCTGATGAATATTGTTGATAGAAGAGATCAAAGATGATTGCATTTTTTTATAAATAATGATGTGAAAAGATATCAAACAAATTCCCCAGTGTGTAGAATATGTAGATTAAGTTTGACTGGGTCAAAAATCTTAGAAAATAGGTTAAAATAGCTTAAATAGATTGAAAAACCCAAAATTACTATTCATTTTCACTTTTTACTATGGAGATTTTTCTTTGAGCCTCTGACGACTAATAGCAATGGTGGTCCCCATACGAGAGCACAGGTTCGAGTGAGCACATCGATATCAGAGACCTTTGGACTACAGGCCTCTGGTGAGTGGTTCAAACCCTCTTGGTGTATTTATTGCTTCAAAAATTGTATTTAATACATGTTTTTATTGCTTTTTAGAAAATGATTAGCAAAATTCCATGTAGGAGAGGTAAAATGCTACGTAGGGTAGTAAAAATCCATGTTCGCGCTGTGAAAAGCCGCGTACGTGCAATCCTTAGCCGCGTAGGAGCTAGGTTAGAATTGCCACCCAAAATATGAAATGCTCCACTTGAAAACACCATGTTTTGAAATTCGTGTATGATGTTTGAAAAGTCACGTAGGCCTTCAAAAGGTCGCCTATTTGGTAAAGAACCACCTCCGCGTGGGAAAGAGCCGCGTACACTCAGTTAAGTGCTACCTACCATAAAGTTGAAATTTAATTATAGGAAAATAGATGAACTTAGTTCGATTGATCGCCTAGATGACTCAATTAGCTTCCAAGCTAGAAAATGTTCATCCAGAATGGCACGTATTGTTTAGGATGTTAGAAAAGTCATAGTGATGAATGTTTGATAGGTCAATCAGAGATAATTAAAAATGATTATAAAATGTCCTTATGTCTCACAATATAGAGGTTATGAGAAATAAGTTGATATGCTCAAGTTAGAGAAAAGATAGATTTAATATTTTGTGATTGACTTAGAATGGTTCATCAAGAGAAAAACTAACATGATGCACTTTGTTTCAAAATGTAGGAGCATTTTTGCAAGTTTCAGGTGTGAGGTGTAGCATTATGGTTATTTGAACTGGTAGATGAGCTTACGCCTCCTGAGCAGCGTGCTATTGAGACTTGTCGGCTTAGTTTCCTCTTAGATCTTCCACATTTTTAGTTGAATCAAGGTTTATTGATAGCTATGGCAGAGCGATGACACTCTGACCATAATACCTTTCATTTACCTCTAGGCAAGATGACTATTATGCTAGAGGATGTATATAGATCATTGAGGATCCCGACTCATGGAGAGTGGGTGTATTATGATTCATTATATTATAGCAGTGTATGCAGACGGGTGTTTGGAGATAACACCATTGCAGATGATTGTATTACTTGGGCATAGTTTGCCTCATTTCCCACCCTACTAGCATTATTAGGAGCTGTGGTAGGGGGATTATTATTGCCAGATAGGATAGGTCATGGTTTTGCGGTCAGATGGGGCCAGATTATAAAGGACCTGATTTCTCATCCACAGAGATTGGATTAGGGTTCCTATGTGTTGGCACAGTTGTATCATGATTTGCATGAGATTGTATATCAGCGTAGTGCAACTATTTCTATAGGTGTAGTGTTGTTATAGTTATGGACATGGGAGCATATCCCTATTACTAGGCTAGTCTTAGCGTGAGTGTGGGCTCATGGTTACCCTTATGCATTTCTGTATGATGGCATGGTTGTCCAGCATCGTCTGGGAAAGGTTGATTTTTGGAGATGCACGATTGATGATATTGATCAGGTTATATGGAGGCTGTATCTAAAGTGCAAGAGGTGGTGAGAGGATGATGATGAGTTACCCTATATGTTTGCACCTTGATGGATGATAGGCCGATCACCATTGGTGATTGATAGATTTTGTTGTGGTAGAGTGCTATGCTAGTTCGGCTAGATACAAGATATGTCGTAGGGTATGGCACTATATTCCCAAGTATGGGCTAAGAGGTCAATGTGGGGAGCAGAGGTTGAATACCAGTTAGCCTGTCTATAGATAGATCAGCTAGGATATGGTGTTTGGGATCTGATGCCACAGGTGGCAGATGCGGGGATGTCAACAGAGTACCGAGAGTGGTTTCTACGCCATCGATACATGAGATTAACAGATCCGGCAGAGCCTATCCCTGATGTCGATGAGCTTTCCGATGATGATGGTGATGGTGGAGATGACAGAGATGATGGTGACAAGCCACACCGATGTAGAGTTTAGAGGTTACCTAGGGTGCCATGGGTATAAAGAGCAGCTGGGCCCTAGATGAGAGGAGGGCATGCGAGAGGTTGAGGTGGTGGTTTTAGGCACCTGAGGCAGAGGTGAGCAAGTGGACAGGTACCTCAGGATCAGGCTCCATTGAGAGTGGATGTATATTGGGAAAGAAATAGGAATAGATGGGTTTAAGTGGCTAGACAGGTTCCTGGATAGATACCACAGGTTGACCCACAGGTCAGCACAACACAAGTTATGCCACAGGTACCCTTAGCACCTCAGGCACCACAGGCTCCGCCAGCATCACAAGCACCTCTAGTGCCTCTAGTTTGAGATGATATAGTGCAGGATGTTTGGGGGTTACAGGCCAGGATGACTGCAGTTACAACAAGATTAGATCAGGTCATGACCATGTTGTAGCAGTTTCTTGCCACTCTAGCTCAGTTACCAACCAGTGCGAGCACTATTCAGGCACCTCCTGGTGTACAAGATAGAGTAGCTGATAGGGATCCAGATGGTGCAAGGGGTTCAGGCATAGGTTTGGCCAGAGATGGATCAGGTGCCCCTACTGAGTCATGAGATAGATATGGACCTAGGATGGATAGCATTGTATCATATGTATATTTTGATCAGGACTTTGATGTATGGACCATTGTATTGATGTATCTTTGATGTACTGATTATGTTATAGACATTGATGATGGACATTTATCTATGATGATCTTTGA
>MU224860.1:592795-658163 GCA_018584345.1 Thuja plicata
TATAATAAGGATGCTTTTTCTCTTGAATTCTTGGATCCCAAACACAAAGGAAATGGCTTGTATTTATAGCATTTTCCCAAGGGTAGGGGGTAGAGTGAGTTAATCATGATCAAAGTTTGGTTAAGTCCAAATCTTTGAGGTGTTTTCAAATGGAGGGAAAGTTGGTTGGTTGTCTCAAAGATATTAGGAATTAAATAACTCCATCATTTAATTAAATTAGACATGGAAGGGTGATTGGGTTGGATTTAATCTTTTTGATTTGAAATATACAATTGAAAAATCATTTGCATAATTTGATTAACCCGTTTAGGCTTTGATTTTAATTGTTTGATTTCATGATTATTTTATCTTTTAATTTGATTTGATTTTTTTCCATTTGATTTGATGCATTTGATTTGCATTGAGATGAGATTTTAAGGAATTTGGTTGAGATTTATAGTTTGGAATGCTTGAGATACACCTAGTCAATTTTAGATGTCTACACTATCACTGACAGTTCACTGGAAGGTCAATGCCGAGTAAAGAAAAGTTGATGCTGAGAAAAGAAAAAGGTGATGTTGAGAAAAGAAAAGATGATGTCGAGCACCAATGAAATGCCAAGGGAGATAGAGAAATCCAAGAAATAGTATTTTGATTATTGATGAGATTTGAGATCTATGGTCAACATAGTTGATTCTATTGGGATATGCATTGTTAATTAATATTGTTCCACATTCATTTAATGCATGGGAAACCATTATTAGTGCATGGATTCAATGTTTAATTAATGACTATATTGGAGAATTAAATTAAATGTAATGATGGAAAGATCCGTTGGATCTGACCTAACCTAAGATCTACGATCTTGATTAAGCGGAAAAAGATCTATCTGACCTAGATGAAGAGGTATAATATAACCTACAGAGGTTATTATCATTGTATCCAAGTGTAAGGAGAAGTTGTATGCAAGAGTATTTTATGGTTAATTGACTGATTTGCAAGACCTATCAAAGAAGGATGAGCATAGAAGTAGAGAGAGATTTCTTGATGGATTTCCAAGAAGATCTAAAGTTTGAGATGAAAATGGAGGTCACTCACTAAATTAGCATTAGAGATGAAATTGGATCTGGGTTTGCAAAGAAATTTGTATGTATCAGATCACACCAACTGATTACTTTCTAACCATTGTATCAATTCAAATACTTTAACCAAGTTGACCTAACACTCATTGTATAAATCCTTTGAACAAGGTGACATTCAGATTGGAATGTTCTAAGTCCTCTAACAAGGCCACTCCTAACAAGGTGATTAAATCCTTTAACCAGGTCACATTTGACAGTGTGTTTTGTAACCTTTAATAGGGTTGGATCCTTACAGGGCGTCACTTCAGAAGAGTGAAATTTTTGTAGCATGTTACTGGTGGTTTTTCCCATATTGGGTTTCCACGTTAAATCATGGCGTAAAAATGTGTGAATGTTATTGTTGTGTTTTAATGTTAAGTTTCTGCAAGCTTATTTCATTAGTACAATAAACTGCACACTTTTATTATTTATTGTTGTCGAGCAAATCTAAGTTGTTGAAGTTGGTTTAAAGTTTTATATGGGCACATCTAGACCTAAGGATAATTGATTCACCCCCCTATCAGTTATTCTGAATTCATCCTAACATATAATAGGTCCCCTTTCATCCTTGTTGCTACACTCTGGGGGCAAGGATGCCATTTCCTTCTTTTTTGTCTTTCCAGGATCCACTTTTCCCTTGGTTAAGCAGTATCTATCTATTATGTGCTATCCAATCATACATGAAATTATTTTTTTACATTGAGGATCTATGTCCTTGATCATAACCTATTTTGTTGTTTGACATTGGGTTTCCATGGTTGATAAATTTCTCACCTTGGAAATTGAATAGTGTGCTATCGCTCACAAGGGTTACTTTTTCACTTCTTGCATGATATCTCTTTGCATTCATTCCTTCGATGGACTCATAGAAGTTGTGACCTTCTTGGCTTGGACTGGGTGTTGTCTATGGATATTGTCTTGATATTGAAGAAGGCTTTAAATCCTTTTTCTTTTCTTTCCTTAAAATGTCAAAAATAGTATGTATTTTGCCATCTTAAGGAGGGGGGCATATATACAGCCTCCCTCATTCTATATTATGCATTTTTGTTCTAACCTTTTGTTTTGTAGCATGCTAAATCCTCTGAAGGTAACACACATAAGTTTCTATATCCTAAAGAGATACACATTCAATTACAATCCAATATTCTAAATCCTTAGAGGGTAACGCACATAAGTTCCTAAATCCTGAAGAGATACGTATTTTACAAGTCTATTCCATGGTGATATAAGGATATGGATCCATGGGTACTTCATAAAATTTGTCAGAAGATGCACTACATACATGCACAAAGTCGCTTGAAGGCGCACAAATTTATGGGGTGACTGTCAAGTTCTTTCTTGGTGGGCCATCCTATCCTTTTTGTGGTTCAAAGTGAGATATACACATCTTATAAGGTGAGCTAACTAGTCCTCTCTATCCTTTTATCTTTGACTAGTGATGTCTCTCTTATCATGATCTTAGGGTTAATAAAAACTTAAGTCCCTAGGGGCTTGAGGATGCCTTTTTCCCTTTTTATTTCAATAAGATTATATTTTCTTCACGATCTCCTTTACCAAGAGTTTGCATTGAGTCCATACTCTTTCCAAAGTGGGGGCTAAATGTATAGTCAGAAAATGGAAGCATTCCCATTATATTGGTCTAGCCATTAGAGTAAGTTATTTTGGGTCATTTCAAGTGTCTTAAATGGGTCTTTGACTTGGATCTAGATTTTTCCCTGCTCTGCCCTATTTCCCACTTTTTTCTAGCCTATTTCTGGCATCCTGATCTGTAGATTTGAAGTTATTGACTTTAGAGTCAAGGTTGACCTTCTGGGTCAAGGTCAACCTTGACCCCAACCTAGGTCAAGGTCAACCTTGACCTTGACCTAGGGCATAATTGACCTTTTTCTGGTCCAAGGTTCAGATTTCAAGTTTTCAGGGTTTCTGGATATTGGGCTTCAGAAAGAGTTAATTGATGCTTACAGGTCGGCTATTTTGGGTTCTGAAATAATGAATCTTAAATTATATTTAATATAGGTCCACTTATAGGGGTATAGGTCTAATTGGAATTTAATTCTCCTATGTAGGCCTCTCTAGAAGATTGTGCCCTAGATTTTTATATAAGGAAGCCTTCTCCTCCCATTTTCTCTAGCAATCCAAGACTTGAGGAGGTGAAATATAAGTGCAAGCCAAGTAGCCATTGAAGCATTCATCTACTTTCAATAATCCAAGCTTTAAGAATCTTCAAGCATTCAATTCATCAAGGAGATCCATTTGTAGCCATTGAAGGATTCAAAGCTCTATGGAGCCCTCTTGTTGAAGGTTTCTATATCCTCATTCCTCTAAGCCTCTTCCTATTCAAAGATCCATTCAAGATTGGTGTTGAATATCTAGAAGCAATTGATTTGAGATATCCTACATCCTATATTATACATTCTACATCTATTTCGTGCATACATACTTGTGGATCCACAGATTTGAATTTGATACAAGGGCTTCTACAAGCAAGGTGAATTCTTTCATTTACTTTGTTTTACTTATACAATTTCAATTATACTTTGAGGTTAATTCCAAAACTAGGGTTTGACCAAGGGAAACACCTCCCCCCAAAAAAAAAATCCATTTTTCTTGTAGGTACAAGTTAGGAATAGAAGATCAGAGTACAAATTCAGATACCCATTTTGGAAAAATTTTGGGATCCAAAAATGGATTTCCTGTCGGAGACTTTTTAGGTTTATTCTACCATAGATCGGAATCGGAAATTCTAGGTCAATGATGACATTGACTTGAGGGTGAAAATTGGAACTATGTCAGATCAGAAAATGATTTCTGGGTTTCGTAGATCTCACAGTTTTAGTTTAGAATCTCAAAAATAAATAGTGTCTAAGACCATCTGACAGGGGTTTCAGCAGGTTCTTTTTTAGAGGTATGTAATTTATTCCATTATTATTTTCTTTCATTTCCAAATTTACACCCCTTATTAATTAAAATTAAATTTAAGGTGGATAATATGTGCATAGGGTCACTTTTATAAGAAAACCAACATTGTTCCAAACCCTATCCATATTTTATCTATTACAATACTATATTTCCACTCTTGACTGAAAACTTTACAATTTGTTTACAATCCAAATTTTCCATCCCTTTCCAATGATCTTGGGAATTATTTTATAGAATAGGATTGCAACAAGCTCTGGATCAGAAAAAATGAATGACTCAGTAAAAATAAAAAATAGATAATGAAGTGATAACCACTTTTTTACAATAGCTATTTAACCTATTTTGCCTCCTGACCGCTTGGTACTTGTAACTGCTTCAAAATTGTTTAGAAGTAGCCACATGGAGTCTATTGTATTTGATATTGGTGATGTAGGATCTTCATCTTTACCTATATCATCCAATCTATTGGGCCTCATTGTCCACTTGCATATCATCACCTTCTCCTAGATCAATTATAGTGTACTTTTCCTTCCAAGAGGTATACACCTCATCATTCAGCTAGGCAAAGTTAATGACTTCATCCTTTATGTTGTTAATCTCTTTCCAATTGACACTTTCCTTCTCAATTTATTCTGACCAAAATTCAAAAAATGCTCTGGCTTTACCGACTATCTAACCAGTTTGAACAAACAATAATGTGCTTTCTAGAGTAAGAATCTAATTGGTTCTTACTGCCAGTGCCTCATTCATCTTCCTGTGCCATAGTGCTTCATATTTTATATCACCATTCTTCTTAGAAATATTGGGAAACATCTCATACCATTCTTTTGAATATTCCTTTCTTAAAGCCACTACCTTCCTTATGACGATGCTCCTTCTTATGTCTATGTCCATCAAAAATTTGACACACTTATAAGTACCACACAAAATCATGTCAACATTGTTTTCTTCTTTGCATGTGGTGTGAAAGAATTTTAGTTCTCCTCTTTCTCCCTGCCCTCTATCCTCCATTTGATCCCAATTGTCCTTATCTGCATTGTATTCATTCAATATGATGAAATTTTTCTTCACCTGTGAATAAATGGGAGTAGGGACCAATTCATGAATACAATGCATGAGGGTGTTATGTATTTTGTTAGCATACTTCTATTTCACCCATGCCTCTACTTCTTAAAAATCTCCAGACTGTTCAACCCATTCCTTTTTTGATTTTTCTAGTTCAGTTCTTTCAGCAATTAATCTTGCTTTCTCTTGCTCCAACTCCTCTTGTGTGGTAGGATTCAATGGTGCAAGGGAAGGAGGGTAAGTTATGATTGGGCTTGATGATGATGGCTGGTGAGGATCTTGTGTAATCATCCTCTGAGGAAAAAAATGCACTATTTTTTTTCCTTCAAGGCAATCTTATTTTCCTTTTCAATGGACTTTATCCTCTCATAGTTATATTCCTTCATCACTATCTCATATTTTTCCCTTAGGCTCTTGAGTGCATCTTCTTGTTTCTCAGCTACCTTTAAGCTTAACTTTCCTATTTCAAGAGTGAGGTTAATTGCTTCTACACCTGATGTGTCTAATACTCGTCTTACTATAAGGCTACCTGCATGTTCAACTTAACTACCTTCATCAAATACCTTACGGGTCTTCCTTTTTATATGCCACATAACAAGGGCAACATGATCTTTGCTGAATTTTACTCCCTTATATGCTTTTCTTGCCTCTGTCTCAGTAGTATGGACAATTTTTGTCTCCTTTCTCACAACATAAAAAAAATAGCATCTGCTAGATCCCACTCTAGAAGTATCAATACTCCCTCCTTCTTGACTAGTGCCCTTCCTTCCTCAGGAGTTATCTTTTCAAATTTATAAATCATTTCTTTTTTTATTTTGTTTTCAATCTCTTCTTCACTCCTTGTAGGTTGTTCCTTATGTTTTTGTTGGCACTTATCATTGAATTCATTCATGTGGGTTCTCCATAAAAATTGTCATCAGAGAGAAATTTATCACTGGCTTTTTGTGTTAAGGGATCCGATTCCTTACCAGCATATTCTGCCACAATTAGATCTAGTGAAGAATTTTTTGGAACTTTAGGCATCTCTTCTTTTAATTCTTGGGTTGTGACAAATACTTGTCCAACATCTCCCATTTGTAACACTTGTTCTTCTACAACTTTCTCATCAATACAAAGTGGAGATTGGGAAGGAGAGTATACATTTTCCTATTGTTATTTCTACTCTCCTTCTATCCTTTTCCTTTTAGGGGATGCCAATAATTTTGCGTCTAATGGTCTTTTCCCCTTTGGATCCAGGGTCTTCTTAGCTTGTCGCAAGACTTTATGATACCCTCTTCTTTGGTATACCATGTATTTCCTTGGGGGAACATTTCTAATAGGAGCTATCCTGCTCATCATTGCTTTGTCTCTTTATGGTTGTGTTTGTAAGATGTTGGTCCTTTTTTGATTTAGTGCCTACATGATGTACTCAAACATCTCCATTAAAGATTCCATCTTTTTATCCCAAGGCCAAAAATATTTTAATGGGTCATACAACTTATTAAATTGTTGCAAAAAGTCTAGCCTCTTCTTATATGCTAGCCATTTTTCCTTTTTAATCTCCTTCTCTATTAGATCAAATTCATTTCTAATCACATCCTCAGGAAAGTTGAAATGATGGTTCAACACTAGGCATCTTGTTTTCTCCCTGAACAAATCTTTAATAAAAGACTTCAGATCAACACATCTCGATACTGCAATATTCAAATGATAAGGGGCCATATATGTATCTAGGTGTTTCCACCCTCCCTTTGTAATAATGAATTGATGGGCAGCTGTGATTGTGGGAAAGATGGTTCCTCTTCCTTTTTTGGTTTATGCTTCCTCGTACAGACCTCCAATTTGCCTTATTGTTTCTGCCAATGTTATTTTAATAGGCACTCTGTAAGGTAGTATATTAGGGACTCCCCTAAAGCCATAAATTCTGAATACTGTTGATACTGGGTAGAGAATAACATCTCTCCAATTATGCACTATTTTTAATTCTTGACTATATTCCTTAGGCCTCAATAGATGCAAAAGTGTCAAAGGCATTCTGGGATCATCAGTTAGCAATAATGCCCTAATTTTGCTAGCAAAACATCTATCAAAATTAATGTAACTTGCTTCTTTGTTATCCCATGACATATCTGCATTCCACAACTATACTGGCATATCCTCATCATCTTTGACTTTTGTCAATTCTATCTCATTTTCAAAATAATCTGCCCCTTTGATTAAAAACATGTGCATCAGCAGGGAATACCCTGTAAAAGTCCTAGTCACCTTTTTGTCCTGGATGCCTATCAAACCTTCATGTATTAAGTCTACAAGACATGGAGCAAAATAAAAAATTATTGGCAACTGAGGATGGAAAATCAGTACCATCATGAACATATAATGGATGTGAATTTCCTTCTCTTCATCATCACCATAGATTTGACATAGAGCCCTATATACCCCTCTGGCCTTTGGGGTAAACTAATCCAATTTGAAAGGTTCTTGGTTATTTGGCCCTACCATGATCAAATCCCCAATTTTTTTAAAATATTCCTTTAACGGTCCATTTCTCAAATAATCCTTTTGGGCTTGATACACTTCTATAAATTCAAGAAATCAATTTTTCCATAGGGATTTCCTCGTCACTCAACTTAAAGACTTCCCTAATTTCCTCTACAGTTATACTAACCATAATATTTCCATCCATATCTCTGACCACCCTGGATATTTTGTCATATTTGTCAGCTATTTGCATAAGCATGTCTATATCCATGAAAACCTAGGTCTCCAATAAATTGCCCACATCAAATTGCCACACATTACTATTTGGAGAAAAGGCATTTCTCTGGCCAAAAACTACTTTGAACAAAGCCAAACAAGTCATTCCTATATTTGCATCCCTAGCCCACTATCCCAAATCATATAGACCTTCACCAATTTTTAAACGTGGACTCTTAGGGACCAGTTCTTTGATTTTTGTTGAATCATTTGTTGTCCTAGTTAATTGTAGCATTAGGTCATCACATACATTTATGTCTTTGTAATTTATGTTGCCCTTAAATTTTCTCCTAGGTGACATCTTGAATTTAGGATCTCTATAAATCTAATAATTCAACAAATTTTGATAACAGAATCCAGTGACTACAAGCCCTAATATTTCTTCAGACTTTAAAATTCAAAAAAACTTGCATCAAAAGTTTACCCATTCTGCAAACAGCTTTGGGAGGTAGAACGTGATCACTACATCATTGTTTCACTCCACAAAATTGAAAATTATGTTGAGTAAGAATGGAATGATCGATCACATAGAAATCCCATCATTCCTAAGAATTAAATTTTAACTGTAAAAAGAACACATTCATCAATACTTAATCTGAGTTCAAAATCTCATGGCTAACGGTTTAGAACTGCTAAATTAACTCCTTTGAAATATGATCGTCGATCCTAAAAAAATTTCTTCACATCAGATGGCTCACAACAAGTCTTTTACAATGTTCATCTCCTCGGACACATGTCATCACAATGTAATCTCTTAAAGCTTATCCTTCAGGCACTTTCAATCTAACACTTTGCGCCCACCATTAGATCTTTCTAAAGATGCTAGCACTTTATGTCACTTAATGCTGATAGAGGGTCCTAGCACTTAGGAAATGAATCATCACGTCGCATTCCCTTAATGGTTATAGATCAATCACTTTACTCTCTAGGCTTTACGCTATCCATCTTATCTTTTATAATCCTTACTACCTTTAATCAACTTTATGATCCACAGTTTTGATTTGCAGGGACATGTGGAAGCACCTCGCAATGCCTTAATGGCTAAAGTTACATCACCTTTTATTGGAGGCTTTACACCAGCCATCAGATCTTCCTTACCTTGTCATATCTTTACCCAATGAGATTTCCATTAACCGCGGTCTTCAATTTTCTTGGATAGACACACGTCACCATGGTGCAATGCCTTAAATCTTATCCTTTAGTCATCTTCTCATCACGCATTAACACCAACTATTAGATCTTTCTTGAGATGTCATATATTTAGGGAATCTTTAATTACCTTGTTGGACCCACTAGGCGCCAGGTGTCACCACAGTGATTTCCCTTAAAGGTTTGCATCTTTATCATAAGGCTTTGCACAGGCCATCGGATCAAATCTAACATATACTCTATTCAACGTCATCTCTTCAATCATGCTTGGGCCCACTGAGGACACACATCACCACGGTGTGATCCCTTGAAGTTAATTCACCTGCATCTTTGATATAAAGGTAATGCATGTGCCATTAGATTTAAAAGCATGTGTGTATCCTTTGATCTGTATCTCCACTATAGCTGGTCCCTCCAAATACACATGTTATCATGGTGTATTTCCTTGATGCTTAGATCTCAGTCATCTTCTCATCATGGGAATGTGTGAACCATCAAATTAAAACAGACTTTCCTGAGACTTGACACAAAACAATAAAACAGTTTACGAGCCCTCAAACTTAGGAAATATTAAAGTGGTTAGAGATTCCCAAACTATTGAAAATGACCCTGTTTAAAAGACAACATAGTCGAAACATGACTCAAGTGGTAAAAAAATGTAACACATAATTAGAATCCACTTTGACACCTAGGGTTTAAAGTCCAAATATACACCTTGAGACATGAAAGCAAGGTTTTTAAGATTTTACATAAGAACTTTTTGCAACAAACAGACGAAGGACTCATTGTTTTGAAATTTTTTTACCAGACCTAACAGTGGCCCTTTCTGGGGATGAATACCTCTTGCAAGTGTTACAAGAATTTAGAATCTGTGGGGGAGTAGACCAAGCTACTGTAAACCTAAACTACTCACACAACAGAAAAGAAAACTAAGCTAAGACAAAAAGAACACACATGCATAAACACACTATATACACAATCCTAATGTTCATAGATAATTAGACTTGAAGAGAAGTATAACTTCAAGAACTATCCATGAACTCACAGTTGTAAAATGATTCCAGTAAGATCCTTTAATAAATAATAATTTTTCCCATACCTTTCATGGAAAAGATAAGGTCCCAGCCAGATTGGTTCAAAATTTCCATACTTTCCTTTGTCTTCCAATCTGGCATTCCACATGAGAACATAATCTCCCACATCAAACTGTCTTGAGACTACCTTATTATCATACAAGTTTTTTACCTAGAATTGAAGTTTAGCATTCTTTATAGAAGGATCCCTCTTGTCTTCATCTAATTCCACCAGGTCATCAATTCTCAATTGCATGTCATTATCAATATCATCATCATAGATTTGAACAAACTTGTACATCTGCATGAGATTATTTTGGGGCAGTCTTTCTTGGATCCCATGGACTAGATCAAAAGATGCACTTCCTATGGCTTTTTTAGATGTCACCCTATCTACCCAAACAACCATATTCAAATTTGAGTCCCATGCCTTCTTGTTTGTATCTAGAAGTCTCTTAATAATCTTAAGGAGGATTTTGTTAGTGGACTCAGCTTGGCCATTCCCTTGTTGGTGGTAAGGTGTAAAATAAGATGTCTGAATACCATATTTGGCACAAAAATTGATATATTCCTTAGTTCTAAAACACATGTCATTATCTGTTATTATCTTCTTTGGGCACCCAAATATGGTGATTATGATTTTCAATAAAAAATCAATTACTACTTTACTGGTTGCTCTTTTAGTGGGGATTTCTTCAACCCACTTAGTAAAGTAGTTAGTACCTACAATGATCCATGCATGTCCACCACTAGACTTAGTAGCTATCTCTCCTATAAAATCAATACCACATTACTAAAAAGGGGCTTGAACTTCCACTTGTGTAAGAGGTACATTACCTGAGAATTTTAGCTTACCATAGAAACATTGGAAAGCATCAAATTTTTTAACTAGTTGATGAGCATCTTTAAAGATAGTTGGCCACAAAAATCCTACTCTTAAAATATTATGTGCATTAGTCTTGGCCATGTAATGGACACCACACACTCCACTGTGCATTTCTTGTAAAATCCTATCTTCTTGTTCTCTATCAACACATTTTAGTAGAATTCCTTTAGGGTTCCTCCACCACAGCTCACCTCTTATCAGGGAAAAATGGATTGCTTGTAATTTAAATGTCCTTTCTTATTCTCAGCCATGTCATGTGGATAGTTCATTCTTTGCAAATAATAAATAATGTTGATGTACCAATCACAATGGTCAAGGTTACAGATGAAAGGTCTTTGTTCTTCTTCTAGGGTATTGATGTGATTTGCATCTAAGTTTGCACTAGCCATCAATTTGGATAAACCCATACCTCTAACTAACTTAGTGATTTGGATTTCCATATTAAACTCTTGAATCCTATTGATCCATCTGCATCTTTTTTCCTGACACCTCTTGTTGAGTAAAGATGTCCTTAACTATTGCTGAGGGGATATAAGCTACTACAATAGCACCTATTAAATAACATCTGAAATCTTTCACAAAATTTACCAATGCATAAGCTTGTTTCTCAGTTATATCATATTTGAGCTCTACATCCTGTAATGATTTGCTAAAAAAGGAAATAGGTTGTTCAAACCCCTCTTCATTTTTCTGCAACAATACATCAACAATAGTATGATAAGATGCAAATGAAAAAATATTCATGGGATTTGAATAATCAAGAGTTCTCAAGACATGGGCATCTTTTATAGCTTTCTTAATCTCTTTAAAATATTGGGTGGCCTCCCCATCCCATTCCATTTTAGCATCCTTCTTCAACATTTTTGAAATTGGCCTACTTTTCTCGGCAAAGTTAGTGACAAATCTTCTAAGAAAATTTACCTGTCTGAAGAAATATTGAATTCCCTTAACATTCCTTGGGATGGTTACTTTTTCAATAGTAGCTAACCTATCTAGGTCAATTCTAACCCCTTCCTTTGAAACAATGTGCCCCAATAATTTACCTTCAGTCACTCCAAAAATGCATTTCTTGGGATTCAGAGAAATCCCAAATTCTAAGGCTCTTTTAAAAATCTTTTCCAGGTGCTCACAATCTCGTTCTTCCTTCTTTGAATAAGCTGTGAGGTCATCCTGTAAAACCTCAAGAAATGTTTGTAGGAAATCTGAGAATGCAACATCCATGTCCCTCTAGAAAGTAGCCCCAGCATTCATTAAACCGAAAGGCACCCTAACATATACATATGTTCCCCATGGTGTGGTAAAGTGGTCTTAAACTCCTCTGACTCTTTGACCATAATCTAGTTATACCCAGAGAATGCATCCATCGAGGACATGAATTCACATCTAGTGACTCTCTGCAACATATTCTCCATATTGGGGAGAGCATAGTTGTCTTTTAAGGAAGATATGTTCAAGTTTTAGAAATCCACACACAGTCTGATATCCCCATTCTTCTTCCTGATAGGGACTAAATTGGAAACCCAAGAACAGCGCCTAATGGGCTTAATTATCCCAACATCTTTCATTTTCTTTAATTCCTACTCCATCTTGGGCCTTAGGGTGGGATTTATGGGCCTTTTCTTTTTCCTAAAGGGCTTGGCATCTTCCTTCCATGGGATTTCATGTTGAAACAACTCCTCATTATATGCCTTTAGGTCATCATATGTTCAAGCAAAGACTTTTTTTACTTCCTTAAAAGATTAGTCAGATCCTCCTTGAATTTGGGTGACATTTTTTTACCAATAAATAAATTCTTAGGAACTTCCTCTATTCCCACATTAACCTCCTCCAAATATTTAGATTTATTTACACATGTAGTAGATTATGGTCTATCCTTACTGTCAAAGGCTATTTCTAAAAAAATTAGTCCCTTTGCAACTTTATTTGACTTCAAATGTAATATCTCTTTCTCTAAGACAATATATTTTCCATCAATGTTTTTCACATTCTTACTGAAATCTATCTCTTTGTTGTCAAGACCTACCTAACAATACAAGAATCTTATAATATCTACATAATCATCAAATACTTGCCATCTATCCACATTGTCTGGTATTGAAGGCCTAGTTTGAACTTCTATCTCAAAAATTCCAGTAGTAATATCTTTTGGCCTTAGAGAAATGTTGGCCAATAAATTTGCCATTCTATTTTGGCTCCTATCCATCCAGCCAATACCAAATGCATCAAAACTTTCTAATTCATCCCCAACTGCATTTCTGTACTAATTCAATCTATGATTCTTGGATTCATATTTGGATCTAATCTGAGATACCACCATTTCAGAGTCTCCAATAACTCTGATGCATTTCATTCCATGTCTTGCAGCTAATCTCAAACCTATCAACATAGCCTCATATTATGCCACATTATTTGTATATGTAAACATTAGATTAAATGAGAATTTGAAGGTTCTTCTAGAGGGAGATATCAAAAAAACCCCAACACCAGCCCCCTCCCTAGAACTGGCACCATCAAAATACATTACCCATAACTTAGTTTTTTCAGATAAATTATTTACATCTTCAAACAACAATGTAGGTTGTGATTTTCTTCTAGCTTGATTTTCCCACACTTGAAATAACCCCATCTCAGTATCCAAGAAATAGTTCATATTGTTATCATCCTGCTCCTCAATCATATGAGGAGTTTTGGTTTCCCTTGATACTTTGATGTTCTCACCATTAATGTTGAAGGTGTAAAATGACAAATCACATTGAATTCTTTCCCCCACAGATGCACTCCATTTCTTGATAATAACATTCCATATTGAGGGGGAATGACTACAACCAACACACTCATTATTAGTACTTTGTCTGGGAAAGCTATCAATTTATAAGGCAGAGCATTAATAGTGCCTATGAAAGGTACTTCTCTAGAATACATAGCTTGGCATCTCCCATGTGGTGTGTCTAATTTTAATCCCATAGATCTCATAGCTTCTGTACGCATAATAGTTTTAGATGCCCCAGAGTCAATCATGCAATTTTTTAGCATTTTACCATTTATTAACAATGTCAAGAAAAAGGGATGAACAGTTTCTGCAGTAGTATTAACAATATTCTTATCTAAGTAGATTTGAGGAATATTTGACACAAGCTCATCAGATTCCTTTGTTGATTTGTCTTTAGTGTCTGACACTTTGTTTTTTTTCTCTAGTCCCATAGTCTTAGTAGAGCTAACACTCTTCACCCATGTAAGTGTCTTTTCTTTATGCTCTCCTATCCTCATCATTTCTAGCAGAGGTACCTTTATAGTTATCTGAGACAAAAGTTGCCCCATATCCATAGACGTGTATTTCATATCACAAATGTCTGATCTCTGATTTGTGTAATCCACATCTTCTACTTGAGAAGTCAGTTTTGTTTCATCTCCTTTATGTGGTTTATCCTCCTTTTTTGAATGAGGTATGGGACTTTCTAGTGCTTTCATCTTTTCTTTATAGACATTTGGGTCAGTAGGTTTGTTTCCCTTCTCAATCAAAATTTTATTAGTACCTTCATCCTGTTTCTCCTTTTCTTGTGGATTTTTGGTACTATTTGGGGTATCCTTGATAAAGATACTGACAGGTTTTCCATCTACAATGCCAACTACTTTGTTTCTCAAAACATAATTACCCTTTTCTTGTGCAACCATATTTGTTGTGATCTCAGTAATTTCTTCATTAGATGGCCTTCTCAGAACAAGGGTCTCATAACATCCTTCGACATTACATCTCATATTATCAATCTCCCAATCCTGTATGTCAAAATCATCAGGCTGATAATATGTTTCATCATTAAGAAGTGAGGAAGTCATAGCACAACCACTATCATCATATTCTTCCTCTTCATCTTCTTTAGTGGTAGAAATCTAGGCAAAAATAACATAATAATCAGGATTATGAGGAGACTAGAAAGCTACAAACCAAGGATTATCATTGCACATATTTACAGAGGTTTTGTGAAGGGGATCAAGATTTTTTTCATCATTTTTATCCTTCTTTTGTGGGACAATAGGTTTTCCATCTTTCCACTGAGTAGTATAAGGATAATTTTGCATCCTAGGCAGTCTGTTGAAATTTCCATAGGAGGGCTTGTCATTGTTTGAAATTATATGGTTATTACTCTCTCTAGGTTTTAAATTTTTTAAAGCATTCAAAATCAACTTAATATTATCATCTTCCTTTGGTTTAGAACTCAAGGGTTTATCTGATTCTTTCTTATTATACCTGGTGGGTTTCCAATCTTCTCTCCTACCCACTTTCCCAGAAACTCCCCTGTTTGTCTCAATATTGGCTTCCACCTTATATGCTTCTCTAATATTCCTAGGGTTTTTATCTCTCAAAAAATAACCCATTTTTGCATCAAAATCATTAAGATAGGTAGCGAGGCATACCTTGTCATCTAATCTCATCGCTTGGAGAAACTTGTGCATTTCCCTTTGAAACTTGATATTGAACTCCACCACCTCTTCATTTGGGTTCTTCTTTATGTTGTTGAACTCATTTAGAATGAACCCTTAATTAGTATTGTCCAAATATTGGTCTCTAAAACATTCATTCATCTCATCCATAGACCCAATATATTCATGGGTAAATCCTCTAAACCATTCCCTAGCATCCTCAGTTAATAATTGCACAAATAATTTCATCATAACATCATCATGTGCAATTTCATAGTCGTTAATCATATCCATAAAATGCTTCAGATGTTCCTCACATGTTATAACATTATTCCCAACAAATTTAGGATGTTTATCCCTAATCTTTTTAGGAATCTCATTTGGATAACCAGGAATGCCAAGGAAAATAAATTGTTTGTACCTTTCCGTATAGACAGCAGTTTTTTGAGATGAAATGTTACCTTGAGTATTTGAAGTGGTAAAATTTCTAGAATCAATAGGTGGTGGTAAGATCATTCCCAAATTTAGAGAGATTTTAGGACCAACACCAGTAGGATGAGGACCAGAGGTTTGCCTAAGAAATTCAATTTTCTTTTACATTTCAAGAGTAGAGGCTTCCAACTCAGCCTTCTCTAATTCCTTGGCTATTATCTCCCTCTCTCTTTCGGCTCTCTCCAACTCAGTATACAGCTTAACCATGGGATCAACTATACTCCCTTTTCTCACTGGCTCCTTTATTTCAATTTCTTCTACCTTTTGTTTAACTTTATCCTTAGGCTTTGGTATGTCATAAAACTACTGAACAACATGTTCATATTCAAGTTTCTCAGGTATAACATCAACATTTATTGCCTCCAAATCTCAAAGTTCCCTTTTCTACTAGTCAGATTGAATTTGAGCATGTCTGATTCTTTCCTCCTTTTCTCTTTCTCTTTTTTGTCTCAAGGCAGCCTTCTCTCAGATCTTCCTCTCCAATTCACCCACTTCTTCAAAAATCTCTTTAGAATCTAAAAGAGTCATGTGAGATTCTGAATTTTCTTCCATGGTATTTCTCTCTTTTGTGATGATGGGCATGCATTTTTTTAGATGAGAGAGATCTCTGATCACTTTGAGCATTCCTATTCTCTTCACCTCTACTTTTGGATCTAGACCTTGTCTCATTTCCCTAGGACTTACCACAAACTACCTTTCTGGTATATATAGGAACATCATCAACCCTCTCACTTTGAGATTAATTCTCCCCATACACTCCCAATCATGTCTATGTTTCTTGTTCAACTTCTACATTATCCTCTTCATGATTAGGAGGAATAGGAGTGTCCATTCTTATGTTTCTTCTCTGCCTCTAGGCTTGAGGAGTAACTCCAGTAGCATTTCTATTTTCTAATTTCCTAGCTCTGGAAGTGGGTGGAATCTCACTTTCCAATTCATTTTCAAGATGACTATTCATCCTAGATCTAGTATTTTTGTAACTCATCACTAAGAAGTGGTGTATCAAATGATTATAACTCAGCACTGATGCAAAGATTTCTTCGAGTCGCCACCCAGCAAGCAACTGGGAAAATATACACTAAATTGAGTAATAAATTTTATTATGGAAATTTTTCATAGGTCACAGATATCAACAAAGTCTAAGCATATATCCTGATATATTTTCAATGGTAATATAGATCAATGGGATATGCAAAGATAACACTCTATAATTCAATGGTCAACCGAATGGTATTAATAAGTAAGCAAGATAGGAGTCTAGATCAACTTCAAAAACCTTACTCACTCACTGTAATGAAAAAATATTCCCTATTAGAGTCAACATTTTGTTGGTTTCTTTTTGTGTTGCAAAAAAAACAATAATAACCTCTTCTTATGACTATTTTATAGAGGAGCCACCTCCAAATATTTGTTCATGCAAGAAAAGGACCAACTAAAAAGAACTCTCATAATACTTCTACTCTTTAGGTCCTACTACACCAAGGGGGGGATACCCTAAAATACCTTCTGATATATCTAATATGGTACTATAAAGCAGTATTCTCACAATGACTGAACATGATCCGGAGATACTAGATAATTGGCTAATTACTCATTGAACATCAACCATGAAATGGAGCATAAGATAATAATTCACAACAAACTTACACAAATGTAGACTTAATGGATTTAAATGTTTGTTTATAGGTAAAAACAACCAATATGCAACTAGATATGCAATAATACAAAACTTGTCAGCTTTAGATTAGTGATTTATCCATTGGGCTATATAGTCTTAGATACAATATACTGAAAATATTCACCAAAGATTTTAGATCATAACACAATTACCCCAAACCCCTACTACTAATATAATCCTAGCATGTGTCAAATGAATCTATGCATTAATCAGAGCCTAATTTGATCTGATCCTAGATCAGAACTCTCAAACAAGTACATAAACATAGAGAAAACTATGCTAATGAATCACAAAATTCATAACTCATAAGACACAAAACACAGGAGAGATTGGAATCTGAATCTTTGTATTAAATTGAGAAAATCTAATTCCAGTATAAAAAATGTACTCAGAGATAACCTCTTCAATAATCTGCAAAAGATCTCTCAGCTTTATTCCTGACCTGTTACACTATCTAGTAAAAATTATACTATATTTCCCCTCTTGATTGAAAACTTTACAATTTTTTTACAATCCAAATTTTCCAGCCCTTTCCAATGATCTTGGGAATCCTTTTATAGAATAGGATTCCAACAAGCTATGGATCATTTGGAATAAGGAAAAAACAAATGATTCAATAAAAAGACAAAATAGCTAATGAAGTGATAACATCTTTTTTACAATATATATTTAACATATTTTGTCTCCTGACCACTTGGTACTTGTAACTGCTTCAAAGTTGCTCCGAAGAAGCCACCTAGAGTCTGTTATCTTTGATATTGGTGATGTAGGATCTTCATCTTTACCTAAATCATCCAATCTGTTGGGCCTCATTTTCCACTTGCATATTTTCACCTTCTCCTAGATCAACTATAGTGTACTTGTCCTTCCAAGAGGTATACACCTCATCATTTAGCCAGGAAAAGTTAGTGACTTCATCCTTTCTGTTGTTAATCTCTTTCTAGTTGACACTTTCCTTCTCAATTTATTCTGACAAAAATTCAAAAAATTCTCTAGCTTTACCAACTATCTCAATAGTTTTAACAAACAATAATGTGCTTTCCATAGTAAGAATTCTATTGGTTCTTACTTCTAGTGCCTCATTCATCTACCTGTGCCATTGTTCTTCATCTTTTATATCACCATTCTTATTAAAAAGATTGGGAAACATCTCATACTGATCTTTTGAATATTCCTTTCTTAAAGCCATTACTAATTCACGAGTATAATGCATGAGGGTGTTATGTATTTTGTCAGCATACTTCTATTTCACCCATGCCTCTACTTCTTTAAAAGATGTAGACTGTTCAATCCATTCCTTTTTTTATTTTTCTAGTTCAGTTCTTTATCTAATTAATATTTCTTTCTCTTGTTCCAACTCCTCTTGTGTGGTAGGATATGATGGTGTAGGGGAAGGAGGGTAAGTTATGATTGGGCTTGATGATGATGGCTGGTGAGGATCTTGTGTAATCATCCTCTAAGGAACAAGCAAAATTGTTTGCTTTCCTTCAAGGAAGGAAATCTTATTTTTCTTTTCAATGGACTTGATCCTCTCATTGTTATATGCCTTCATCACTATCTCATATTTTTCCCTCAGGCTCTTGAGTGCATCTTCTTGTTTCTTAGCTACCTTTAAGCTTAACTTTTTTGTTTCAAGAGTGAGGTTAGCTTCTTCTACACCTAAGGTGTCTGATACTCTTCTTACTATAAGGCTACCTACATGTTTAGCCTGACTACCTTCATTAGATACCTTATGTCTCTTCCTTTTTATATGCCACATAACAAGGGAAACATGATCTTCACTAAATTTTACTCCCTTATATGCTTGTTTTGCCTCTGTCTCAGTAGTATGGATAGTTTTTGTCTCCTTTCTCACAACATCAATAACAATATCATCTGCTAGATCCCACTCTAGAAGTATCAATACTCCCTCCTTCTTGACCTGTGCCCTTCTTTCCTCAGGAGTTATCTTTTCAAATTTAGATGTCATTTCTTGTTTTATTTCATTTTTAATCTCTTCTTCACTCCTTGTATGTTGTTCCTTGTGTTTTTTTTGGCACTTATCCTTGAATTCATTCATGTGGGTTCTCCATAAAAATTGTAAGAATGCCCTAGCATAGAAAAAATTGTCATCAGAGAAAAATTTATCACTGGCTTGTTGTGTTAAGGGATCCAATTCCTTAGCAGCATATTTTACCACAATTAGATCGAGTGAAGAATTTTTTGGAACTTCAAGCATCCATTCTTGTAATTCTTGTGCTATGAAAAATACTTGTCTAGCATCTCCCATTTGTAATAGTTGTTCTGTTACATATTTCTCATCAATACAGAGTAGAGATTAGGAAGGAGAGTATACATTTGCCTATTATTGTGCTGCTCTCCTTCTATCCTTTTCCTTTTTGGGGATGGCAATGATTTTGGGTCTAATGACCTTTTCCCCTTTGGATCCGGGGTCTTCTCAGCTTGTGGAAAGACTGTACTATACCCTCTTCTTTGGTATACCATGTATTTCCCTGGGGAAACATTTCTAATAGGATCTATCTTTCTCATAATTGCTTTGGCTATTTCTAGTTATTTTTGTAAGATGTTGGTCCTTTTCTGATTTAGTGCCTGCATGATGTCCTCAAACATCTCCATTAAAGATTCCATCTTTTTAGCCCAAGGCTGAAAATCTTTTAATGGGTCATACAACTTATCAAAGTGTTGCACAAAGTCTAGGCTCTTCTTATATGCTAGCCATTTTTATTTTTTTATCTCCTTCTCTATCAAATCAAATTCATTTTTGATGACATCCTCAAGAAAGTTGAATTGATGATTCAGCACTAGGCATATTTTTTTCTCCCTTAACATATCTTTAAAAAAAGCTTCCGGGTCAGCACATCTTGATACTACAGTATTCAAATGATAAGGGGCCATATATGTATCTAGGTGTTTCCACCCTCCCTTTGTAAGAATGAATTGATGGGAAGCTGTGATTGTGGGAAAGATGGTTCCTCTCCCTCTTCTAGTTAATGCTTCCTCCTACAGACCTCCAATTTGCCTTTATTTCTGCCAATCCTAGTTTAATAGTCACTCTGTAAGGTAGTATATTAGGGACTCCCCTGAAGCCATAAATTTTGAATATTGTTGATATTGGGTAAAGAATAACATCTCCCCAATTATACACTATTTTTAACTCTTGACTATATTCCTTAGGCCCAATAGTTGCAAAAGTGTCAAAGGCATTCTAGGATCATCAGTCAATAATAATGGCCTAATTCTAGCAGCAAAAAAGCTATCAAAATTAATGTAACTTGCTTCTTTGTTATCACATGACATGTTTGCATTTCACAACTATACTGGCATGTCCTCATCATCTTTAACTTTTGTCAATTCCATCTCCTTTTCAAAATAATCTGGCCCTTTGAATAAAAACATGGGCATTAGTAGGGAATACCATGTAAAAGGCCTAGTCACCTTTTTGTCCTGGATGCCTATCAAAACTTCATGTATTAAGTTTGCAAGATATGGAGCAAAATGAAAAATTATGGCCAAATGTGGATGAAAAATCTGTACCATCATGAACATATAATGGATGGGCATTTCCTTCTCTTCGTCATCACCACAAATTTGACATAGAGCCCTATATACTCCTCTGGCCTTTGGGGTAAAATAGTCCAATTTGAAATGTTCTTGGGAATTTGGTCCTACCATGAGAAAATCCCCAATTTTGTTAAACTATTCCTTTAAGGGTCCATTTCTCAAATAATCCCTTTGGGATTGATACACTTCTGTAAATTCTTTGAAATCAATTTTTTCCATAGGGGTTTCCTCATCACTCAACTTAAAGACTTCCTTGATCTCCTCTGCAGTTATACTAACCGTAATATGTCCATCCTTATCTCTAACCACCCTAGATATTTTTTCATATTTGTCAGCTATTTGCATAAGCATGTCTATATTCATGAAAACCTTAGGTGCCACTAACTTGCCCACATCAAACTACCACACATTACTATTTGGAGCAAAGGCATTTCTCTCACCAAAAACTAGTTTAAACAAAGCCAAACCAGTCATTCCTATATTTGCATCCCTTTCTCACTGTCCCAATTCATACAGACCTTCACCAATTTTTAAACGTGGACTCTTAGGGACCAGTTCTTTGATTTTTGTTGAATCATCTGTTGACCTAGTTAATTGCTACAATAGGTCATCACATATATTTATGTCTTTGTAATTTATGTTGCCCTTAAATTATCTCCTAGGTGGCATCTTGAATTTAATTAGGATCTTTATAAATCTAATAACTCAACAAATTTTGATAAAAGAATCTAGTGACTGCAAACCCTAATATTTCTTCAGACTTTGAAATTCATAAAAACATCCATCAGAAGTTTACCTGTTCTACAAATAGCTTTGGGAGTTAGAACGTGATCACTACAACTTTGTTGTTCCCCACCAAATCAAAAATTATGCCAGGTAAGAATTGAATGATTGATCACATAGCAATCCCATCATTCCTAAGCATTAAATTTTAACTGTGGAAATCACATGTTCGACATTACTTCAGCTGAGTTTAAAATCTCACAGCTAACAGTTCTAAACTGTTAAATTAACTCCTTTGAAACATGACCATCGATCCTGAAAAATTTTCTTCGTATTAGACGGCTCACAACAAGTATTTTACAATGTTTATCTCCTTGGACACATGTCATCATGCCATAGTCCCTTAAATCTTATCCTTCAGGAACTTTCAATTTGAGGCTTTGCGCCCACCGTTAGATCTTTTTGAAGATGCTAGTACTTTATCTCACTTAACACTGACAGAGGGTCCCAGCACTTAGGACACACGTCATCATGATGCATTCCCTTAATGGTTATAGATTGATCAATTTACTCTCTAGGATTTATGCCATCCATTTGATCTTTTATGATCCTTACTCCCTTTAATCAACTTTATGATCCATAGTTTTGATCTGTAGGGACACCTTGTAGCACCTTGCAATGCTTGAATGGATAAAGTCACATCACCTTTTAATGGAGGCTTTGCGCCAGCCGTCAAATCTTCCTTAACTTTTCATATCTTTACCCAATTAACTTTCCATTAACTGCGGTCTTCAATTTTCTTGGACAGACACACTTCACCATGGCGCAATGCCTTAAACCTTATCCTTTAGTCATCTTCTCATCGCAGATTAATGCCAACTGTCAAATATTTCTGGAGATGTCGTATATTTAGTGAAGCTTTAATTACCCTGCTGGACCCACTGGATGCTAGGTGTCTCCACGACACTTTCCCTTAAAGGCTATTGTATCCGCATCTTTATCATAACGCTTTGCACGGGCCATCAAATCAAATCTAACATATGCTCTTTTTAACATCATCTCTTTGATCATGCTTGGGCCCACTAAGGACACACATCACCAAGACACAATCCCTTGAAGTTAATTCACCCACATTTTTGATATGAAGGTAATGTGCAAGTCGTTAAATTTAAAAGCATCTATGAATATCCTTTGATATGTATCTCCATTATAGGCAGTCCCACCAAATGCATGTGTCATCATGGCACATTGCCTTGATTCTTAGATCTTAGTCATCTTCTCATTACAGGAATGCACAAACCATCAGATTAAAACAGACTTTCCCGTGACTTAACACAAAACATTAAAAGAATTTACGAGCCCTCAGACTTAGGAAATATTAAAGTGGTTAGAGATTCCTGAACTATTGAAAATGGCCCCATTTAAAAGACAACATAGTCGACACATGACTTAAGTGGTCAAAAAAGGTAACGCATAATTAGAATTATTTTTAACACCTAGGGTTTAAAGACCAAATCTACACCTTGAGACATGAAGGCAAGGTTTTTAAGATTTTACATTAGACCTTTTTGCAACAAACAGAACCAGGACTCATTATTTTCAAAAAAATTTACTAGACCTAACACAATGAGGATAGTAACATCCCTAAGACACTTTCCATATCATTCCTTCCTGAGCATTTGGGGTTGGCTAATACGACATTATTAACCCATTGCATGCTTGGTAGTGACCGTATTATGATTAGCTCTTGAAGTGTGTCTAAGTAAGTGAGTGAGCATTTTAATGCTCTACCTATTCCTTAGGATAGCAACTATGTTTTATTTTATGCATTACAATTTCACCAAGAATGTATGTACGTCATAGAAATTATTTTGTATCAGCTTCATTGGCACTATTGCTTGTTTTCTACAAGCTTTCTTTGTCCCTTCCTAGATTTTTTTGAGAAATATGATTGTTTTTTTTCTAGTTTGAATTCTTTAAAAGTGATTCTTTCCATTGAATAGATAGACCAAAATTAGAATCAAAAACCCTATTGATCATATTTCATCAAAAAAAATCTAAAACCAAATCATCATCTTTGACTTGAGACTATTGTCTACATCTGAAAATTGTCATCTCTGACCATAGATATTTTTTTGTGTCTAAGAATCTTTATCTCTACCTAAAAAGAGTGAGCTATCAGACCTTGCAAAAGTATCAAAAAATTGGTTTCCTGAAAGGTTCTAAAATCATTTATTCCAAAAGACACATCTACCCAGTTAAAATCAACATTCTCTCCATGAGACATGACTGATTCAGGAAAGCATAAGAAATTCAAACTTCCAGTTCCTCATGTTTATAGAGAGAAGAAATAAGATGATAGAAAATCTAAGTAGTATCAACATATAAACTATTAGAATAGTCCCAAAGGATAACTGCGAGGGGGGGGGGGGGAATCAGTTATCCATAACTTNGGGGGGGGGTGAATCAGTTATCCATAACTTTAATTATTTTTCTTCTTTAACTTAAGAATACAACAAAGTAAATGCTCAATCAGATAACATAGTACACAACACACAATTTGATTACAGGGAAACCAAATGGGAAAAACTCTGGTGGGAATTAGCACCCACAATGAACTATACTTATTTATAGTAATCCCTGTTAGAAGATATTTCAACCCTATTAGGAGTTGTAATTTATAATGTAATAAGTATAGTGACCTAGTTAAGGGTCAGACCATGTTAGGAGTCTTTTACAAATAACCCTGTTAGGGGTGGTGGCCTCACTGTCCAAAAGCTCACTGCTTAATGGTGAAGGAAAAAACATTCTATATAACAAATATGCACTATATCTGATGATGAACTATAGAGTAGACCTGTTGTCTTGATCAGTTCTTGTGCATTACAATCTTTCACTTCTTCTTCACATAGACTCATCATGAATGAACCACATCTAATATTCTTCTCTGTAAATCTTCTGTCTCTTTTCATATCATTCACACTTAGCGTATCACAATTGACTTTCTATAAGTATCTTCCTCAAAGTATGAGATCATGGGACCTGTGAGACAACTCTTCATAACATCCTTGTCGGCTCTACTAAGAATGCAAGCATAATTACAACCACGTAAGTATAAACTGAATAGACGCGATGCTTCACTAAGTCAGATTCAAAAAATCAACTCACACAACATGATCTTGATGCAATATGATAGGCACATTTAACCAAAGATAGTTAACTCATAACTAACCATGAATATATTCATGCATATGCTGAAGATAGGTGCAACTCAAGAAACACATCAAATACATTGGATCTATATAGATACACTTCCAGAACTGTAACTGCCAATAAAAAAATTACACAACTTGATGGAAACATCATATCTGGATCTATGTGTATGAACAAAACATAATAAACATGTCAACAACATGTATCTAAAAATAGAAGTCTTCATGTAAACATTCTGATAAGTACATACAGAATTACTTCTATGTATTATTTGTTGTCATCAATGACAAACATACAGTCAATCAACTTAACACAATCAAATCTTCAACAATATCCCCCTTTGACATTGATAGCAACATATGATATCAAAAACATCTTGTGCTCATGGTGTCCTCTTTCTTTTACAATCTTCTCAATATCCTCATCAAAGATTTGTCTATACTTCTATAGTTCCTCTAACTGTGTTTTTGTTCCATGTATATACTCCCCCAGAGTATATGCTCCCCCTTAGTACATACTCCCCCTTTGACATCAATGGCAAAGGGAACCATAGATCTTTAGGCAGAGGTACTACTCCAGAAGTAGAGTAGTCAACCATTCATCAGTCACGTAATGACTGATGTTCTTGCTGCTTCTTCTAAACAGACTCAGGAGAGGGAATTACTCCCAAATTTTCCCTAAGTTACTCAAAAGTATCCTTTGATAAGGGCTTTGTGAAAATATCTGCCAACTGTTCTTTGGTGTTTACATAGTCCAATTTCACTTCTTTTTCTGCAACCTTTTCTCTTAAAAAATGGTACTTGATCTCTATGTGTTTTGTCTTTGTGTGCATCACAAGGTTCTTAGACATGTTGATAGTGATAGTATTATCATAGTGAATAACAATAGGATAGTCAACCTAAATGCCAAAGTCTTTAACCATCTGCTTAATCCAAACCATGGTTGAATAATTCAGTGCTGCTTTAACATATTCAGTTTCTGCTACTGACTGGAAAATACAATTCTGCTTCTTGCTTATCCAAGAAACCAACCTATCTCCAAGGAATACTGCTCCTCCTAAAGTGCTTTTCCTATCATCAATACATCCTGCCCAATCTGCATCTGTATACACAAGAAGTTTTACATTCTCTAATTTAGGATACCATAAACCATAGTCTATAATTCCCTTTAGATATCTGAATATCCTCTTGATTGCCATTAGGTGATTCTGCTTGGGTTCAGCTGCAAATCTTCTAACAATGCCAACTACATTAGATATGTCAGGTCTAGATTGAGTTAGATAAATGAGTTTACCAATCATAGTTTTATATAATGTCTTATCAACTACTGTGGAATCATCATCTCTTGAAATCTTGCTTCCTGTTATCATGGGAGTGCATACTAGCTTACAGTCTTCCATCTGGAAGGTCTTTAGTATTTCTTTCACATATTTTGACTGATTAATGAATATACCTTTATCTGTTTGCTTTACATTCAGTCCCAAAAAGTATTTTAGGACTAATCATGCTCATTTCAAATTCATTCTGCATTTCTTTTGCAAATTTTGTACTAAGCTTGTCATTACCTCTGAAGATAATGTCATCAGCAAATATGGAAACTACTAATAATCCATTAGGTGTCTCTCTTGTGAATAGCTTATAATCTACTACTCCTTTCTTGAATCCAATCTTGGTAAGATAACCATCAAGTCTCTCATACCAATCTCTTGGGGCCTGTTTAAGACTATAGAGTTCTTTCTTCAATCTGCATACAATGTCTGGTTCATCTGAAAGATTAAATCCTTCAGGCTATTCTATGTAGACTTCTTCATTCAAGTCACCATTCAGAAAAGCTGATTTTACATCCATTTGATAAACTTTAAAGTCTTTGAATGTTGCATATGCCAAAAATAATGTAATGGCTTCCAGTCTGCTTACTGGGGAAAATATATCAGTGTAGTCTATTCCTTCTCTTTGCGCATATCCTTTACATACCAATCTTGCTTTGTTTCTAACTACTGTACCATCTTCATTTATCTTGTTTATGAATACCCACTTTGTTCCAATCACATTTTTGTCACTGGATCTAGGGACCAATTCCCATGTATCATTTTTAATTATCCAAGCTAATTCTTCTTTTATTGCATTCTTCTAATCATAATCATTACAAGAATCTTCAACACTTAAATGTTGAATTTGTGAAATTAAACATACCTCTTCATCTATTGCCAAACTTTTTGCTTTTGATCTAGTCAAAACACTATTGCTCTGATCTCCAATGATATCATCTTTAGAGTGGTATCTAGATGTGAATTTTGGAACCTTAGGTGTGACTTATTTTGTAATCTGTAATTCTTCTCTTCTTGATTCAGGGTCATTGCATGAGACATCAATGCAATCAAACATTTCTTCAATAATAGTATCTTTGTTGCAAGGCCTGAGTTCATCTTCAATCATAGGTGCATATTCATAGTATCTTTCTTGAACCATAAACTTTTCATCAATTTTTACATGAGTACTTTCAATTACCTTTTTCAATCTCAAATTAAAACATTATATGCTTTTCTTTTTGTAGAGTAACCAAGGCAAATACCTTCATCACTTCTGGCATCAAACTTACCAACACCATCATCTCTGTTGATGTAGCACTTGCTGCCAAAGATTCTAAAATACTTTATTATGGGTACATTACCAAATCAAAGTTCATAGGGTGTCTTGTATATGTCTGGTCTCAATTGTGTTCTGTTGATAGTATACACTATTGTATTCACTGCATCTCTCCAGTAGTTGTGCACAACTTTCCCTTCAATCATCATAGTGTGTGCTGTATCAAGTATAATCCTTTTCCTCCTTTCTGCAATCCCATTCTGCTGAGGGGTTCTAGGGGCACTCAATTTTCTTTTAATTCCATGTTCCTCACAGTAATCATAGAACAAGTCAGAAGTGAACTCTCATCCTCTATCTGATCTTAAACATTTCAGTTTTAGTCCAGATTCATTTTCAACCTTAGCTTTGAATATTTTAAACTTCTCAAAGGCTTCAGATTTCTCCTTTAAGAATGCAACCCACATCATCCTAGAATAATCATCAACAAAAAAAATGAAATACCTTTCTCTATAATATGATCTTGTTTGAGTAGGACCACATAAGTCTGTGTGCACTAAGTCCAATTTGTTTTCAGCTGAGTTCTACTTGCTTCTAAAAGAACTCCTTACATGCTTACCCATAACACATTCCCTGAATATTATGTCAACTGGTCTTGAAATACTAGGAAGGTCTCTGACTTCCTTGACATTACTTATTTTGCTATGTTATCAAAATTTATATGACATAGTCTCTTGTGCCACAACCAACTGTCATCTACTTTTGCAACAAAACAACTTACATCAGAATTGAGCTAAAAAAAATTACCTTTTGTTTTAGAGCCTGATGCAATTATGTCTCCATCCTTGTTGTTAATGATGCACTTGTTGTCTTTTAACTCCAAATGATAACCTTTGTCAAGTAGTTGTCCAACACTCAGCAAGTTATGATGTAATCCATCAACATATAGAACATCACTTGTCTTGTTCTTTCCATCCAAAGTGATAGAACCTTTGCCTATGATAGGTTTAGGAGTGTTATCTCCAAATATAACCATACCACCTTTATACTTGTCTAAATGAACAAATCTATCTTTTTCACCTGTCATATGATGGGAGCATCCACTGTCAATGATCCAATCAGTTCTGATGTCTGCTTTGGAAATTAAGGCTAACTCTTGTTCTTCCTTTTCATCTACAATGTCCATTTCCTCAAGAAACCTTTCCATGTCTCTAAGGGTAATGAATCCAATTTCATCTTCTCTTGAAACTTCATTAGTTACACCTTTATCAGCATGATAGCATTCCTTCTTATATTTGGTTTTTTAATTAGATCTGAACTTCTTGACTCTTGTAGGACACTTAGATGCAAAGTGACCAATCTTGTTACATGAAAAGAATTTGAATGGAAGCTATCCTTCATATTTTCCTTTTCCTTTATTTTCTCTTTTTACAATCATAGCAATGATTTCTTCTAGTTCTTCATCAACTTCTTCTTTCTCATTATGACTGGAGATGTGTAAGGATTTCTTACCATGGACTGAGGCTTTGAAAGCTATTTCACTTTTGGGTTCAGTCTTCAATCTTGATATCTCAAATGAAAAGATTTCGCTAATCAAAGTCTCTCTCTTGAAGTCTTGTGAGAATTGCATGGTTTCCTCTAGAATACTTATCTTGTTTTCATAGTATGATGTTAAAGTAGTTAGCAACCTGTCCATTGTGTCTTCTTCTGATATTTCTCCACCATTGTTTCTCATTCCAAAGACTACTTCATTTATCCTTTGATTGTAAGCTCTAATGTTCTCTTTAGGTAACATCTCAAGATTTTTGTATTTATTTTCCATGTCTTCCTATGTGTATTCTTTTCTTGAATATCTCCTTCAAACATATTTTCTAAATACTTGCATATGGTATATGCTCTGTCAATTTTCTTGATCTCAGAAAATTCACTGTCAGATAAGGCATTGATTAGGGCTTCTTTAGCAATTGCATTATTGGTAAATGTTTCCTTTCTTCTATAAGTAGCATCATCCTTTGTAAGGTCTTTCAGAGATGGAATTACAACTTCTTGTGTAGCAATGTCAAAGATCTCAAATCCAACACACTATAGATGTGTTATCATTTTGTTTTTCCAATCCAGATAATTTTCCCCATCGAACTTAGTGCTTTCCTTTCTGAAGTAAGACATATGATCTACCTTAAGCTGTTAGGCTTCTTCTCCAAGGCACTTAGTTCTGATACCAATTGTTAGAATAGTCCCAAAGGATAACTGAGAGGGGGGGTGAATCATTTATCCATAACTTTAATTCTTTTTCTTCTTTAACTTCAGAATACAACAAAGTAAATTCTCAATCAAATAACACAATACACAACACACAATTTGATTACGGGGAAACCAAATGGTAAAAACCCCGATGGGAATTAGCACCCAGAATGAACTATACTTGTTTATAGTAATCCCTATTAGAATATATTTCAACCCTATTAGGAGTTGTAATTTACAATGCAATAAGTATAGTGACCTGGTTAAGGGTTAGACCCTGTTAGGAGTCTTTTGCAAATAACCCTGTTAGGAGTCTTTTGCAAATAACCCTGTTAGGGGTGGTGGACTCACTGTCCAAAAGCTCAATGCTTAATGGTGAAGGCTATGACCTTCTACATAATAGATATGCACTATATATGATGATGAACTATAGAGTAGACCTGCTATCTTGATCAGTTCTAGTGTATTACAATCTTTCACTTCTTCTTCACATAGACTCTTCATGAATGAACCACATGTGATATTCTTCTCTATACATCTTCTGTCCCTTTTTGTATCATTCACACTTACCATATCAAAATTGACTTGCTATAAGTATCTTCCTCAAAGTATGAGATTATGGGACCTATGAGACAACTCTTCATAACATCCTTGTAGGCTCTACTAAGCACGCAAGCATAATTACAACTGTTCAAGTATAAACTAAATAGACGTGACGCTTCACTAAGTCAGCTTCACCAAATCAACTCAAACAACATGATCTTGATGTGATATGATAGGCGTGTTTAACCAAAGATAGTTAACTCATAACTAACCATGAATATATTCATGCATATCTTGAAGATAGGCACAACTCAAGAAACACGTCAACTACATTGGCTCTGTATAGATACACTTCCAGAACTGTAACTGCCAATAATAGAATTACACAACTTGATGGAAACATCATATCTGGATTTGCGTGTATGAACATAACATAATAAACATGTCAAAAACATGTATCTAACCACACAAGTCTTCATGTCAACATTCTGATAAGTACATACAGAATTACTACTGTGTATTATATGTTGTCATCAATGACAAACATACAGTCAATCAACTGAACAGAATCAAATCTCTAGCAATCCCCCCCTTTAACATTGATGGAAACATATGATATCAAAAACATCTTGTGTTCATGGTGTCCTCTTTCTTTTACAATCTTCTCAATATCCTCATCAAAGATTTCTATGTACTATTGCAGTTCCTCTAACTATGTTTTTGTTCCATGTATATACTCCCCCAGAGTATATACTCCCCCTTAGTACATACTCACCCTTTGACATCAATGGCAAAGGGAACCATAGATCTTTAGGCATAGGTACTACTCCAGAAGTAGAGTAGTCAACCTTTCATCAGTCACTTAATGACTGATGTTCTTACTGCTTCTTCTAAACAGACTCAGGAGAGGGAATTACTCCCAACTTTTCCCTAAGATACTCAAAAGTATCCTTTGATAAGGGCTTTGTGAAAATATCTTCCAACTGTCCTTTGGTGTTTACATAGTCCAATTTCACTTCTTTGTCTGCAACCTTTTCTCTTAAAAAATGGTACTTGATCTCTATGTGTTTTGTCTTTATGTGCATCACAGGGTTCTTAGACATGTTGATAGTGCTAGTATTATCATAGTGAATAACAATAGCATAATCAACCTAAATGCCAAAGTCTTTAACCATCTGCTTGTTCCAAACCATGGTTGAACAATTCAGTGCTGCTGTAACATATTCAGCTTCTACTGTTGACTGGGAAATATAGTTCTGCTTCTTACTTATCCAAGAAACCAACCTGTCTCCAAGGAATATTAATCCTCCCGAAGTGTTTTTCCTATCATCAATACATCCTTCCCAATCTGCATCTGTAAAAACATGAAGTTTTACATTCTCTAATTTAGGATACCATAAACCATAATCTATAGTTCCCTCTAGATATCTAAATATCCTCTTGATTGTCATTAGATGATTCTGCTTGGGTTCAGTGGAAAATCTTCTAACAATTCCAACTACATTAGATATGTTAGGTCTAGATTGAGTTAGATAAATGAGTTTACCAATCATAGATTTATACAATGACTTATCAACTGCTGTGGAGTATTCATCATTTGAAAGCTTGCTTTCTGTTATCATGGGAGTGCATACTATCTTACAGTCTTCCATCTAGAAGGTCTTCAGTATTTCTTTCACATATTTTGACCGATTAATGAATATATCTATTGACGGGGTTTTGCTAACCGGGTTCGCCAACAGTCATAAGTTGTCACTGGGTACCAGAGGTACTGGCCAACTTTGCCTGCAAAGGTTTTCTGGGGAAGTTAGATTTCCTTGGCCTTCAAGCACCTGGGTGTTGGGTCATGACGGTGCGGGGCTCAGTTGGGAGAAGTGACCATTTTTGAGGGGGATAGCTGGTTTCTTCAACTCATTCCCTCCAGAGATTCAATAAGGTAAGGTTTCCCCTAGCATTCTAAACTTAGCGAATAAAATCGAAAAGATCTTGTAGGGTTAGAAATACTTCACCTAACTATATTCTTGTTTAAATGTCCAGAACATCAATAATACTCTGACATACTATACTAAATACTGAAGAAATACACAACCATCAGTTAGAATTTCATCAATAGCGAAGGAAAAGAGGTCATTGATCTATTTTAACATATTACAGTAGAAGACATAGAGAACATAAAACATGAAATACCATTAACTCAGAAGCAGGAATGCCCACAACATCATTGAAAAGAATTCTTCCTTCTTCATTAATATCTCTTCCAACAAGCACTAGTGTGTGGTACAATGAAGGCTCTTGGGGAGCGTCTAACTATTGAAGATAGAACAAAGGAGCATTGAGCTCTACAACTAGAAATGAGAAATCACCTTTCTATTATGTGTGGACAACAAAATCATCAATTTTTCCGACCCTTGGAAATGGGCTGATCTAGCTATTTATACAACTCTCTTCTAACCCTAACCCTATTTTACATCATGCTTCAATAAAATATAATATCTGGGGGCTGGTACTACCTGTGCCACCCTACAAAAGACCTTGAGACGGAATAGGTCTGCCATGTCAGAAGAATGAGACAAGAATATATAGCGGAAGAATCGGCCTCGAGAAGAGAGCCAGGAAGGAGAAGGAAGAAAGTAGGTTCCCCAAGGATCGAGGCTACATGCCTCATAAATGGGAAATGCGGCACCCTGTCTCCAATGTGCCAGGTGTACTCCTGAGTGGCACCTCAAGAAGACCATCCTGTCAGAAAACCAACTACTGATTCAATGCCCGCATGATGTAGCCAACCACCTTCTGACAACCTTTATTAACCATTTTTGAAAGTGACCGATTGACCTCGAGGACCGGGACACGGATCACTTGAAAGAATACAAAATTTTGGATCTGGGACTCTGGGATCTGGGAACTTACATCCCAAAAAGAATAAAGAATACCTAACACTTGAGTTGTCCCCAGCCTCCGGAGAAAGCTCAAGGTTTCTTATTATCGTTGAAAGCCTGGAGGAGGCAGGAAATGCCATCCTCATCCACATCTTTTAGGTTGGCCCTTTAGTACTTGGCCACTTCAATTTTTTCCCCCAGGTCTGGAACATTCTCTTTAAACTCGTCAGCCATTCTCACTGCGTCATGGCCACTAAGTATCATGCGAGTTAGCTTTTCCATCTGGGCCCCATCTATCCCCTCTAGGGATTGATACTAGGAATTCATTATTTCAGCAAAACTCCCCAAAACTGAATCTTTAAGGGTACATGTATCTGTGCTGAGGGGGTCAGCCCCGAAAGTCTTTATTATAAAAGACTTATACAAATTGAAAGAATATTTTACAGCGTTGACCTTATCTTGCAGAGACCCGACCAGTTGCTTGATTACCTCCAATGTGAGGTCAAGTCTAGAGTGCTAGGTTCTCACAAAATCAAATGATTCATCCCCTAGAATTCTGGATTCAGAAATCATATCCTCTCCTAGGGTAAGGAGTTCCTCAAGCTCCACCTTCCATGCTTGATAATTCTCAGTATCACCCTCCCACAGGTCAATAAGAGTCTCCGCCTGGTGTATAACATGCCAAGCCGTATATAAATCTGAGAGGGTGGATACCAAAAAATGCTGGGTGTTTCCTATCTATAGGGTGACCCACTCATCCACTGCCTGGGCCTTCTTCTTCATTATGCAAAGGAAATCTATGTCACTCTATGGTAGATCTTCAGAGGTGGAGGCCTCCAGAGGAGCGACATTGATAGGTCAAGCCAGCTTAGTGAGAAACCCCATAAGGTTTGCGTTCTTTGCCTTTTCTACTTTGAGCCTCTGGGCTTCCTTCTCATAATGAGATTCCACTGCCCTTGCTACCTCCTTCAGCAAGTCCACCTCGCCCTGCTTCCCTCTTTTACCCAGCAATACCTCTGTAATGTTATAATCTCCAGGCTCTACGGTTGCCTCATCGGTGCCTGGGGGAGGTGTTTCCACAATGGCAATTATTTCTCCACCTAGCCCAGTTCGAAGGGTATGAACTATCTAGGCTTTCTTGGCCTTTGGCGGGGCCTGGACTTGGGCCATCATTTTAGCCAGGGAGAGAGGAGTCATGGGAGTGGATGAAGCTTTTCTTTTTCTGCTCTCTATCAACCATTGAGGCAGTAGGGGTGGCCTTTCTACCAAAATTTGTTCCCTTGATTCTTCCCTAGTGTCCTGTGGCTATTGTTCCTTAGTGATGTGGACCTCATCCATCCCTCTCCCTGCATCTACTTCTTCTGTAGCAACATTTTCTTCAACCTCCATCTCCTCAGCCTTGTCCTCTGTATCTATTACTTGGTCTAGACTTTGGTAGGCTTCTTCGGGGATTTCTTCTTCAAGCTACTCTTCCTGTTGCTCTTCTTCTACTATGGGGGCTTCTTCCTCTGTTGGCACCTATTTTGGTAGTAGGGGATGTGTTGGGCTGAGATTTAGAGTTTGATCCACGGTAATCACCTGCCCAAAGGTTGCTCCCGGGAGTGGCCCTTGGAACATGGTGGCTGGGGCTACAGTTATTCCCAAAGGTCCGGTTCCCCTAGCAGATGCCATTTGTTCACCTTGCCTTTGTTGGTCTACCCCCAGACCGTACATCGGTTGAGCCCTAGAGGCAATCTCTGGCTCTGGCTCTTTCTCTTCCATCTACTTTTCTTGTTCCTGTGTAGGCTCTTGTTTAGTATCTTCTTGCTTTGTAGCCTCTTGTTCTGCCCCTAGGACTTCTGTCTCTGTTTGTCTATTCTCCCCCTACAAGTTTCTGAACTCGTCGGTTGCAAATACATCATCAAATTCCTCTTGCAGAGGGGGACTGGCTGAGACTTCTGTAGGCTCTATTTCATTCTCTGGCTCCGGGGAACTAGAAGAGAGGATTTCTACTTGTTGGGCTTGGGACGTCCCCAACCTCGGCTCTGCCTTAGGCTTTTTTCTCAGCTTCTTCTTTCTCCGGGTAACCAGAGGTGGCCCCACATCTCTTATTGCTTCCACCTCCATGGGATCCACCCCCATTTCCCTTACCATTAAGGCTGCTAATGATGTGGAGGAGGAGGGGTGAATTAGCCCAGCCATGAGCGGTGGAGTGGCCAACCACATTATTAATCTCTCCCTCATCTGTTGGGAGGCTGCCACTGATTGTTTTATCTCCTCTTTGATGGGGATTTCTTGCGTAGGAGGGGTTGTATCTATCCCTTTACCTTTATCATCTCTCTCCGAAGAAGTCCCGGCCCTCGGAGTCAACTTTGGTGCTAGTTGTGGAGTCAATTTTGGTGCCGGCTGGACTGCTCGGCGGGTACTTCCGGGGCACACCCTCTTGAAATAGGCATGACTTCGCTCACCCACCTCTCGAGTGAAGTCCTCAATTGTGGGCCCTTCTTGGGTGTCCCAATTTACTGGTGGAAGAGTCCTTGTATCGATCCCCTTTGCCTTGTATTGGGGATCGATGGTGGGGGTGGCGTCTGAGAAATCCTCTGGGAACCTCCGAAGCTTTAACTTTTGCATCATGTCAGCCATCATTCTGACATAGTGCCTACTCTGCACCTCCACTTCATCTTGGCAATCTTCCTAGAAGTCCTCCATATGGATGTGATGGGGCTCTGAAGCCCAGGGCAGTGTCGTTACTATCTTTCCGTGTGGATCAAAATTTTTTTGCGCCAAATAAAATTCTCCTAAGTTGTAAATTTTCAATTCATTGTCCACCTCCTTTGCGGTGGCCAAGCTGCATGTGTAATTCCCACAGGTGATTTGGAATGGAATGATGGGTATCTTTTTGAGGGCAAAGAGGGCATGCACCTCCATCATTTGCCTACAATACTCCAAGAGCATGATCTTTTCCCCAGAGTGTTTGGGCAACAAGTAGGGTTTCCGGAGAAGCCGGTGACCTTAATTTAAGTCTGCTGTTGGAACTGGATATAATAATGTCCAAAACTATGGACCAAATTCATCACCTCTGAGGACAGGTGGTATTCAACGTCCCAGGTGGGTGTGAGCAGATGATAATAAATGAACGCGTCATTTACCTAAAAAAAACTGGGGAAGCTGGCCTCCCATTGAACTTGTGGGAAATGATCTCACAGTGCCTTTTGTCCTGGGCCAATCCTGAGCACGCCATCTATAAGTAGGCCATGGCCTCTGCTGCATTAGGGGATAGAAAACATAGGAAATGGGCATGGGGCCTCTGCTGCATTAGGGGCTAGAAAACATTGGAAGACATGTGAAATTTCTTCTTCCTATTTAGCTACAGGAACTGGGAGTCGACATGGTTGGAGATTATTGTTGCCCAGTCGAAGTATCCTCCCTTGGTGGAGATGCCGAGGAGGAAATAATACATCCATCTAGAAAACTCTTGGGTGGAGGGCTGCCCAAAGACCTGAGCCAATGCTATCATTCCCATTTGAATGCTCTCTTTGAACTCAAAGCGGGGAATCTCTATCTTCATTCTTTTAGGGTCCCTTTTTAGATCCTTGAGCCAATGGGTATTCATATATACCCGGGCGGCATCCTCAAGCTATGTGAATTGTAACCACTAAGGCCTTGGTGAATTGTGGGATTCCCAGTCTAGCCTGGAATGTGATTGGGTCAAGAGATACCAGAGGAGTAGGGTATCCGGTTGGTTTCGCGGCTGCGAGCATAACGGCCTGAATAGAAGAGTTGTAGTTGGTAGCCAATGTTAAGATAAGCTCTAGAGATTACACAGAGCACGAGAAACAAGCTGCCTTGAGGACTCCAGAGTCCCTGACATTGATTGCTAGCTGATCTCCAGCTTGTTGCTGGATGTACATTATTTTTACCAAGGCCTGCATCTCCGGCCATGTTCCGATGCTAGTGTCGGTTATAAGCTTAACTTTGGACTTGATCTTTGAGCCCATAATGATGCTGTCCTGCACGAACTTCATAGTCAAGGGAATCTTCTCTAGTGCCTTCTCCATTTTGGACTTTACTGCCGCCCTGGTGGCTGCCGCGAAATGTAGCTTTGGACTTTTGGGTGGAGAGGATGCGGATGCTTCACACATGTTTGGGAAATAAACTCTGGGAACCTGCGAGACAAAGTGACCGTCAAGACACATTAATCAAAATAAATATTCCAGGGTCCGGAGATATTACCACTGCGATGTTTGCTTTTCCTGAAAAGTTAGTTTCATTCAAAAATAACCGAAAAGCACATGCATCACATAAACTTAAGATTTTACTAAACATCTGGGTCCGGGGATTTTATCACACTCAGTAAGGACACAAGATGGATGAGGGTAGGAGACACGGAGCCTAGAGAAGTAACCATTGACGAGGATGTGTAAAAAAGGAAAGTCATTAAGCCCATGTGGGCGCCATGTGCGTAGGTATTAAATGGAAGTTATGGCGATGACGGCGGAGCCAACTGTCTAAACGTGCAAAAAGTGAAGGCCACTTAGCTAGAATTGATTGTGCACATGGGACATAAATGAGAGTCTGACTAGTTTTATGGAGGAGAGAGAAAATTGCCTGTTTGAAACTGGCCGAGAGCTGAGTTTCAAACAGGTGGTTTTCTACCCCGAAGCGAGTTCATGGGAAGAAAACTAGCAACATAGGCAACTTGACCACCTTGTCAAGCCACTCGAAAGGATATACATGAAGGCTGAGGCATATACACATAGAAATAGAGGGATATACAAAGACTACATAAATATACACACATATACAATGCAGAATGATGTCCACAAGAAACCCAGGCAACACGGAGTATATACATCTATCTACATATTTCACAAACTGACCACTTCTACGCAGAGGGCGGACAACCCTCTGGCAGAGCCGACCCACCAACGGGCGAAAAAACCAGAAAAATAGAAACAAGACAAACAGAAAGATGACAAACAAAACACCACACAAACTAGAAGAAAAAAAAAGGGCGGGAACATAAACACCAACCTAAGAATGCCAAAAGATGGAGGAAAGGAAGTAGCTACCATGGGAGCTCTGTAACAGCTATAGTTCGTCAGATGATCACAACTGTTACCATGAAGCACTCACAATCACCTAAGAAGGATGGAGGTGTTAAGCACTGATTATCACTAACTCTTTGCAAATTTATTTGTTAATTTCTTTGAGTGCTTGAAAGTTTTAATCATGGTAAATGTGAAAATGACAGATAAGTTCTATTTATACCCGTGGTAAAAAGGGTAATCCTCCTTCTTCCGGAAATCTCTGGACAAGCAAACCTCCAGACCCTGAGCTCGGGGACTCCCACGATGATACTCTTAGGAACATCGTGGCGAAGAATCCTAGAGTCCAGAGTCTGGTTCCCAATGAAGGACAACCTCTGGGACCGGAGTCCCGGAGATGAAAACCAAACAAATAAAACACAACAAAAGGGAAGAAAACCCCGGAGAAAGAAAACAAAAAGGGGAAAAAAGAAGACAAGGCAAGAGCCACAAGAAAAACAAAAAAAATAAAAAGGGGGACCCAACATTTTGCACACAAAATGTAGGGACGGGGATGCAGGACATAACAAATGGCGACTATTTGGGACAAATGCCTTAGCGCATTTGAGAACTATAGAATCTCTGGTTAGCAAAACTGGAACAAGCCGCTTCCTGAAGCGTCTGACAGGAAAAGAGAAACATATCTAAGATAATCCAACCACATGGGATCTAGTCTGTAGTCCTTCATCAGTGGTGTCATGTGTGCTTTGGAAGGAAATCAAGCCGATGACCTCTGGGAGGAGTAGAGAAGGGGTACTAATTACATTGAACCAGTCGTCAATTTTCTTGTTTCCCCTGGGGGCCGGAGTTTCATCCCGCTTTTCCTCTTTTGTTATTTTGTTTGTTTCTAGGTGGGGAAGGCGGTACTTCTTTCACCATTAAGATTAAGCTTAGCTAATTTTAATGGCGGTACTTCTTTCACCTGTCCACCTGCACTTAGATGTTTGAAGAGGGGATAAGACTCTAAACCCAGAAATAATTCCTTAAAGTTTCAGATCTGGGTCAACCAATCAGTATAATTGATCTACCCTCAGTGTGTCCAATTACTTATTCCTTATATTACTTGTGTTCACTAATTTCCAGACTCCCGGAGACAACATCCGATGGAGATTGCTCAAAATGTGCCACATCCTATGAAACAACCCCAGAGACTGGGCCGGCTCCACTGCTAAAAATAGATTCTAAAATTCACCATGCCGTAGACATCGTACTAGAAACTAGAGTTTATGAAAAGCATTCCAATTCCTGCAAGACAGAACAAAATGCCGGGATCGGAAGAACACAAAAAATGAAAAGAAAAATGACAAAAGAGGACTGCTATGGGGGACAACCAACAAGGCTATTTACAAGATAGGGTACCTCGCAATGAGGCACCCGAAAGAAATATTTACAAGCGGGAGGCTTTACATATAATACAAATTTGGACAAACTTACCCTACTCAAAGTAGTGTTTGAGAAACTGTCCATTAACAGGAAATGCGACAAGTTCCCCAGTCAGGGTGTTGAGGTGGTAAGTATTTGCCCCACAGATTTTAGAGATTAGGTATGGTCCGAGCCAAAGCCGTTGGAACTTGGTATGCTTTCCTTTCTTCTCCTGGGCCTTGTCCCACAATAGGACTAAATCCAAGATCTGAAAAGCCTTGTATTGGGCTCTTTTGTCAAACCATCATTTTACCATTGCTTGATGACGCATGAAATGTTCAAGGGTTGCATCTCACTATTCTTCCATTCGCACCAGATTTAAGAGTCAAACCTCCATGATGTTGTCCCTATTGCTAAATTCCTACATAAACTGTAAAACTAAGATCTGTAAGTTGACTGGGAATACAGGGTTCTGACCATAAACCAGATCGAACGGGGATGTTCCCAGGGTGGCCTTGACATGAATGTGATCTTCCCAGAGGGTGAATTTCAACTTTTGATGCTAATCCTGGGGATTCTATTCTAGCAGGTGTTTGATCACTTCAAGTAGATTTTTTTTTGTTGATTCAGCAATGTCGTTTCCCTAGGGATAATAGTTGCTGGAGAACTTCAAAGTGATCTTCCGATTGTAGGTCCATTCGAGTAACTGCGCTGAAGAAAACGTCGAACCATTGTCACATACCAAAGCAAAGGGCATTCCAAACTGTGTGATGATGTTTTCTTCTAGGAACTTAATGACTACGTGTGCTATGTTGTTTTTACATGGTATAGCTTCAGACCACTGAGTGTAGTAATCAGTAGCAGTGAGTATGTATTGGTGATTGGTAGCCGAGTTGGGGTTGATTTCCCCGATGAAGTCAAATTCCCACTGGGCGAAGGGTCTAGCCTTGTAGACTGGTTGTAAAGGCATGGCCGGGTTACGCTCATGATGCGTTGTGGTTTGGCAAGTGTAGAATTTCCTCACATGAGTGTAAACATCCTTGAATAGATAGGGCCAATAGTATTTGACCCGAAGGATCTGATGTGCAGTGGCATCGGCTGAGCCATGCCTAGTTCCAAATAGCCCATGAAATTCATTAATCACTCTCATAGCTTGGTCTATGTTGATGCACTAGAGGTACACTCTCTCGTAGTTTCTATGGTAGAGCATGGAGTTTTTGATCATGAAGTGAGCACTTTTCATCCATAGGGCACAACATTTGTGGGGAGGTAATCCCTCTAGGCATTTATTATTTAGTAGCAGATATACCAAATCGGTATACCACGGGTCTTGGGTAATGGACTCCACTGTGTAAGTTTGACATTCTATGTGGGGAGTCTCTTCTGCCATTGCTCAACTTAGTCCATGGCCCTGGACTATCTTCATGGGCTGCATTTCTAAGTCATACTCCTGGAAGATGGCCATCCATTTCCCCCGTCTTTCACCCAAATTTCTCTGCATCAGTAGAGACTTGACGGCCTGGTCTGGAATGATAGCATGTATCTTGCTTCGGAGAATATAATGCCAGAATTTTTTCACGGCGTGAACTAGAGAAAAGGCCTTCTTTTCTAGTGATGAATATCAGACTTTGGTGTTCTTGAAGGGGGAGCTCATGAAAGCTATTGGTCATTCTTCCCCTTCAAAATTTTGGGTCAACACTGCCGCGACAGAATGCGGTGAAGCAAAGGAGTAAATATAAAATAGAAGGGAATAGTCCAGACTAGCTAGGACAGGTGCTTCCATTATTATCTATTTAATCTGGGTGAATGCTCGCTTTGCCTCAGGGCTCCACTCAATCTTGGTATCCTTCTTCATCATCTCGTTGAGCGGTTTGACTATTTCTGTGAATCCCATGATGAACCGCCGTATGAAGTTGACCTTTCTGAAGAAGGATCACATCTCTTTCTTGCTGCCAGGCATCTATAAGTTTAGCAATGCTTCGAATCTATTAGGGTCTATGGATATAACCTTCTCGGAGACGATATGCCCAAGCAACTTCCCCTCGGTGACCCTGAATATGCACTTCTTGGGGTTGAGGAATATCCCATACCGGCGACATCTCTCACAGATCTGAGTGAGATGGGCGGGATGGTCATGCCTATCCCAGAAAAAGATGGTAAAATCATCCATGTAGATGATTATGCACCGATTCACAAGGCCCTCAAACGCAATATCCATGGCCTTTTGAAATGTAGCCCCTGCATTGATTAGACCAAAGGACATTCTCCTATATGCAAACATTCCCCACTTAGTGGTAAATGCTATTTTCTCCCTATCTTCATAATTAACCATGACCTGGTTATATCTCAAGTATCCATCCAAGAAGGACATCATCTAGGATCCACTCACTATCTACAACACCTCATCCAATGAAGGGAGAGGGTGATTGTCTTTCTTGGAAGCCTTGTTCAAGTTTCAGAAATCCACGCAAAGGCAGATCTCACTGTTCTTCCTCACAGGGACCAAGTTGGCAACCCACGTAGTGTGCCAGATTGGGAAGATTATCTGGGCTAATAGTAGTTTTTCTACCTCCTGATGAATTAGAGGCTCTATCAAGGGGTTGACCAGTCCTTGCTTTTGCCGAAAGGGCTTAGCATCAGGTTTCAGGGGAATAATATGGGTCATGATGGATGTGTCATATGTTTTCAAGTCTTCATAACCCCAAGAAATTACATTGATGTATTCTCAGAGAAATGTGAGAATCTTCTCCTTTTCCTCAGGGAAATAGGAGGTACCAATGTGAATAATCTTTTCCTCACTAGGCTGGCTGATGTTAACCTTTTTGAAATTTCCTCCTTCAGAGGAGGATGACACCTTCTCCTGGGCCTAAGGGTCCAAGTCAAAGATTCACTCCAGTGCAACCATCCCCTTTGGGATGGTGTTGGTAGGTAAGTCCATGATCCCATCATCTTCATCACCCTGCCCAGTATCATCATGGTCTCGTTCTTCCACTATCTAGTTTTCAAAGATGCCAATATTTGCCATGAAGGCCAGGATATGCTAATCATCTTCACAAACCTGAAAGTGGGTGACATTATCTAGAATGGATGGGGTGGGGACCATCTTGACTGAAAATCTCTGGAGTTGCAAGCCGGCCATTGGCTCAAGGGTGCTGGCAGAAACGGCGAGGGCATCTGGGACATAGTTCCATCGCCAGGGGATGAGGTCAATGCCAAAGGCATCAAAATATTCAATAAGGCTCCAAACCCGATTGCGGTATGTGGCCAGCCTTTTTTCATGACATGTGTATTGACTCTGGACTTGTTTAACAGTCAACTCTGAATCACCCAGAGCCTGGAGGTGGATGACACCTTTCCTTAATGCAAATAAGAGTCCAAGGACCAAAGCCTCATACTCTGTGACATTATTTGTATAGTTAAACTACAGTCTATAGGACGCAAGGAAGGACTTCCCTCACTGGTTGATTAGTTCTACCCCAGCCCCACAGTCTTGTTTGGATTGGGACCCACCAAACTTGAGGGTCCACAAGTCATTGTTTGCAATCTGGGGCTGAGAAAGGGGAGTAGTCTTTGGATTGCTATTGGGAGATTTGGGAGGGGCTCCCTCCCGAACCACTGGCATGAATGTAGAATTTACCTCTGGAGGTGTTTGGATTTGGGATTCCTGGGGAGATGACACTAAAGGAGTGCATCCCATAGGAACACTGGGCTCCAGGGAATCTATTACATGTTGTTTATTCTAGAAGGTATCGAGGTGCCAGTTAGTGACCGAAAGACACGGCCCACACTCGAGCTCTGAATGTTTCTGATAGTGTACTCAACACCAAGTGCCAGATAGGAGTGTGGCAAGGGTTGCTGTGGTGCCTTGAGAGTCAACCTCAACTCTCATCTTTTCTTCTAGGTCCTGGGCTCTCTGTAGCACTTCGGGATCCTCTCCGGGGATGAAATTGAATATTAAAATTTCAAACGGTCGGTACACCCCCAGGGAAGTCTCAGAGAAAAAGACCTCATTGACCCTCCCAACCTTGGTAAGGGCCTGTTTCATCCAGGGTTCACTTTCAACTCAGATATTATTTGATTCTCCTTCCTATGGAAGCCATAAATGGGTGAAGTCGGTCGAAAAGTATCCATTCAAGGACTTAGACCAATTCTGACTTAATAACATCTCGTAAGTTTCTGGGATGTCCACCACTTGGATGTCAATTATGTTGGCTATCCTAGGGTCCTGGATAAGCTGTATCTGAATGTTCTTCAATTCCCCCACCATTTTTACAGCAGTCTTATCCAGCTGGATCACTGCACCATTAGATGGGGTGGGATGGAATCCAAGCTTCTGACAAATGGACAAGGGCATGATGTTACCTGAAGCTCCAGAGTCTACTAAGAAGTTATGTATATTTTTGCCTTGGATATTCAGGCCTAGTAGGAAGGGAGGATCCTCATTGTTCCCTCGGAAGATGGCCATGTTAGCATCTTCGAATGAGAGAGTCTTGGGCGGGCGGCTGACGGCTTCTCGGTTCCCCAAGAGCTTTAGAAGAGACTTCTTCTACTCAGGACAGTTTAGAAAAACCTCCATCAAGGTCATGGAGGTGGTGGTTTGTTCTAATGCCTTTGTAATGTCAAGTCTTCCTCCCAGGAACTAGAGATTTTCCTCAGCTAGATCTTTTGCTTGGTTAGAGCTAGGACCTTTTGGAGGAGTGGGTCGGTCAGTCATGTTATTCCAGGGAGGAGGAGTGTCTTTGATAGGTGTGGGCATGTAAGTTGGTCCTTTACCAACCTAACTCTGAGTATTATATCGATTCCATAGGTTGGTAAAGGCGTTGGCCTCAAAGGGCGGGATAGATTCATCAAAGAATCCCTACAATTTGGTTTTCTCTTCATCTTCCCTAGAAGTTTCGAAGAAGATGGTGTCACAGGTGAAGGCACTATGGGTTGGCTCTTGGATAGGGGGATCTAGAGGGGTGGTATCATGTGACTTCTACCTATCTAGCTGGGAGATCATGATTATCTTTTCCAACATAAGTGCAATTTACTTCGTTGTGCGAACCCGTGTCATGCAATCTACACCAATTAGTCATGGGTTTGAATTCTGCAACTTGTGTGAAATGTGATGGTCCAGCACCATTTTGGTTGGTGTTTTGATTCGGAGGTGGGCCTCCAGTGTTCGGGTTATTATTCCATTACTGTTGATTGGGCCTAGACCTATTGTTGAAGTTTCTTCCTTCGGCATTGTTTCGTTGGCCGGAGGGTTGTATTTCTAGGGTGCGTAGGACCCCGCCTTCAGTTGGCCCATGTCCACAGTTAAAGTAGACAACATTCACTAGAGGGATTCAACCTCGGTAGTCAACTGAGTGTTCACGTCACAGTGTGATGGTTTTTGTTATTGTTAGCTTCTCGGGAAGGCAGCAGTATTAGCCAGAGTCGAGGGCAGAAATCCTCCAGTCACAGATGACTAAAAGAAGGGCACTCTGGAGGGTTATGTCTGAGACTATTGTGCCTACCGAGGCTGATTCCAAGGAAAATTTTCTAGACCCGGCACTGTCTGGGTTTGTGTTGGGTAAATTTACTAGGCCTGCTGGTCTATTAGGGGTAGCAGAGGATTCATCACCATCGAGGGGGCTCCCATCGCCAGATTGGGGTTGTATCCCCTGACATACGCAGTTTCACCGGGGATTGTGTTGAAGGGCGTACTCTGCCCAATCTCGCTTGGGGATTTGTTGAGACCACGGGACAATTCTAAAGTTAGGTTATAAACTTTTTCCAAGGTGTCCCGGTCGCCCGCAGTGGTTGTTCTCCAAAGGAGAGTGGCAATAAAAGGGTTCATCACGTTAAGATAGGTCTGTATGGTTACTTCAAGGGATGGAATAAAAGGGCCCGTGCACCGCTTCAGGGCACATTGGAACCTATGGTTGAATGCTACAAGAGGTTCATTGGGTTCCTTCCTGATGGAGATGAACTGGCTATGGGACCAGGCTGGGTCCACATGCACGTGAAAGGTAGCCAGGAAGGCATCCTCCATGTCCTGCCAACTATTTATGGAGTTGGCAGGAAGGTTAAGGTACCAATTCAACTTGCCTTGCCCTAAAGACAAGGGAAAAATACGAGTCACAACATCTTCATGTTGGATTCGATGTCGATTCATGGCATCCTTGTATGCCTGTAAATGCTCTTCTGCGGTTTGTGAGCCTAAGTGCTCATATCATGGTCAAATCTTCTCCAGGTGAGAGGGTAAGTCATTGATTGCACCCAAAAAAGTTCCCATTGGGGACCTGGTGTTTCTAAAATACATGGCCATTGGGGGAACTATATGTTGGGTAGTTTGGGTATTGGTTCCCGTGATTGCCTGAGAAGTTTGGGTATTCTGAGGTATGCTAGACCCCTAGACAATAGTGGCTGGTATGACTTTTGAGGTCCATTTCTTTCGAGTGGGAGGCTTGAGTTTGACAAAACTTCTAAGATTCAGGGCAAACCTAAGGACTCTTTCAAATTTTGCTGGGGAGAAAGACCCAATCCCGCTAAAGGCTTGCCCCTTAAAACTATAGCTCGGGGAACCCTCAGGAGGTATAAAATTAGAATCTCTGGAGGAGGATGAGTTCATGCCCTCCTTCTAGTGCCAGTTTCTGTTGATGGGGTTTTGCGGACCGGGTCCACCAACAGCCATAAGTTGTCACCAGGTATCTGAAGTACCAGCCAACTCCACCTACAAAAGTTGTCTGGGGAAGTTAGATTTCCCGGGCCTTCAAGCACCTGGGTGTCGGGTCATGACGGTGTGGGGCTCGGTTGGGAGAAGTGACCATTTTTGAGGGGGATAGCTAGTTTCTTCAACTCATTCCTTCTGGAGATTCAATAAGGTAAGGTTTCCCCTAGCATTCTACACATATCAAATAAAATGAAAAAGATCCTGTAGGGTTATAAATACTTCATCTAACTATAGTCATGTTTAAACATCCAGAACATCAATAATACTCTGACATACTACACTAAATACCGAAGAAATACACAACCATCAGTTACAATTTTATCAGTAGTGAAGGAAAAGAGGTCATTGATCTATTTTAACATATCAGAGTAGAAGACATAGAGAATGTAAAACATGAAATACCATTAACTCAGAAGCAGGAATGCCCACAACATCATTGAAAAGAATTCTTCCTTCTTCATTAATATCTCTTCCAGTAAGCACTGGTGCATGGTATAATGAAGGCTCCTGGGGAGCATCTAACTATTGAAGACAGAACAAAGGAGCATTGTGCTCTGCAACTAAAAATGAGAAATTACCTTTATATTATGTGTGGACAACAAAATCATGAATTTTACTGACCCTTAGAAATGGGCCAATCTGGCTATTTATACAACTCTCTTCTAACCCTAACCCTATTTTACATCATGCTTCAATAAAATACAATATTCAAGGGCCGGTACTACCTACGCCACCCTACAAAAGACCTTGAGATGGAATAGGTCTACTATGTCAGAAGAATGAGACAAGAATATACTGCGGAAGAATCAGCCTCGAGAAGAGAGCCAGGAAGGAGAAGGAAGAAAGTAGGTCCCTTAGGGATCGAGGCTACATGCCTTATAAATGGGAAATGTGGCACCCTATCTCCAATGTGCCAGGTGTACTCCTGAGCGGCACCTCGAGAAGACCATCCTGTTAGAAAACCAACTGCTGAGTCGATGCCCCCTTGATGTATCCAACCACCTTTTGACAGCCTTTATTAACCATTTTTGAAAGTGACCGGTTGGCTTCAGGGACCAGGACACGGATCACTTGAAAGAATACAAAATTTTGGATCCGGGACTCCGGGATCTGGGAACTTACATCCCCAAAAGAATAAAGAATACCTAACGCTCAAGTTCTCCCCAGCCTCTGGAGAAAGATCAAGGTTGCTTATTATCATTGAAAGCCTAGAGGAGGCGGGAAATGCCATCCTCATCCACATCTTTTAGGCTGGCCCTTCGGTACTTTGCCACTTCAATTTGTTCCTTCAGGTCCGAAACATTCTCTTTAAACTCATTGGCCATTCTTGCCGCATCATGGCCACTAAGTATCATGCGAGTTATCTTTTCCATCTGGGCCCCATATATCCCCTCTAGGGATTGATATCGGGACTTCATTATCTCATCAAAACTCCCCAAAACTGAATCTTTGGGGGTACATATATCTGTGTTGAGGGGTTCAGCCCCAGAAGTTTTTATTACAAAAGACTTATACAAATTGAAAGAATATTTCACAACATTGACCTTATCTTGCAGAGACCCTACCAGTTGCTTGACTACCTCTAATGTGAGGTTAAGTCTGGAGTGCTAGGTTCTCAAAAAATCAAATGATTCATCCCCCAAAATTTTAGATTCAGAAATCATATCCTCTCCCAGGGTAAGGAGTTCCTCAAGCTCACCTTCCATGCTTGATAATTCTTAGTATCACCCTCCCACAGGTCAATAAGAGTCTCTGCCTGGTGTATAACATGTCGGGCTGTATATAAATCTGGGAGGGTGGATACCAGGAAATGCTGGGTGTTTCCTATCTGCAGGGTGACCCACTCGTCCACTGCCTAGGCCTTCTTCTTCATTATGCGCAGGGAATCTATGTCACTCTACGATAGATCTTCAGAGGTGGAGGAATCTAGAGGAGCGGCATTGATAGGTCAAGCCAACTCAGTGAGAAACCCCATAAGGTTTGCATTCTTTTCCTTATCTACTTTGAGCCTCTGGGCTTCCTTCTCATAACAAGCTTCCACTGCCCTTGCTGCCTCCTTCAGCAAGTCCACCTCACCCTGCTTCCCTCTTTTACCCAGTGATACCTCTGCAACGTTATAATCTATAGGCTCTGCAGTTGCTTCATCAGCGCCTAGGGGAGGTGTTTCCATAATGACAACTATTTCTCCACCCAGCCTAGTTTGAATGGTATGAACTGTCTGGGCTTTCTTAGCCTTTGGTGGGGCCTATACTTGGGCCATCATTTCAGCCAGGGACAGAGCATTCATGGGAGTGGATGAAGCTTTTATTTTTCTTCTCTCTATCAGCCATTGAGGTAGTAGGGGTGGCCTTTCTGCCAGAATTTGTTCCCTTGATTCTTCCCCAGTGTCCTATGGTTGTTGTTCCTTAGTGACATGGACCTCATCCATCGCTCTCCCTGCATCTAATTCTTCTGTAGAAATGTTTTCTTCAACCTCCATCTCCTCAGCCTTGTCCTTTGTATCTATTACTTGGTCTAGACTTTGGTAGGATTCCTTAGAGATTTCTCTTCAAGCTGCTCTTCCTGTTGCTCTTCTTCTACTGTCGAGGCTTCTTCTTCTGTTGGCACCTCTTTTGGCAATAGGGGAGGTGTTGGGCCAAGATTTAGAGTTTGAGCTGCGGTAATCACCTGCCCAAAGGTTGCTCCCGGGAGTGGCCCTTGGAACGTGGCGGCTGGGGCTACGGTTATTCCCGAAGGTCTGGTTCCCCCAGCAAATGCCATTTATTCACCTTGCCTTTGTTGGTCCACCCCCAGACCCTGCATCGCTTGATCCCTAGAGGCAATCTATGGCTCTGGCTCTTTCTCTTCTACCTACTTTTCTTGTTCCTGTGTAGGCTCTTGTTTAGTATCTTCTTGCTTTGCAGCCTCTTGTTCTGCCCCCGGGACTTCTATCTCTGTTTGTCTATTGTCCTTCTGTAATTTTATGAACTCGTCGGTTGCAAATACATCATCAAATTCCTCTTGTAGAGGGGGACTGGCCAGGAATTTTGTAGGCTCTATTTCCTTCTCTGGCTCTGGGGAACTGGAAGAGAGGATTTCTACTTGTTGGGCTTGGGACATCCCCAACCCCGGCTCTGCCTTAGGATTTTTTCTCAGCTTCTTCTTTCTTCGGGTAACCAGAGGTGGCCCTACATCTCTTATTGCTGCCACCTCCATGGGATCCACCCCCATTTCCCTTACCATTAAGGCTTCTAATGAGGGGGAGGAGGAGGGATGAATTGGCTCGGCCATGAGTGGTGGAGTGGCCAGCCACATTATTAACCTCTCCCTCATCTACTGGGAGGCTGCCACTAATTGTTTTATCTACTTTTTCATGGGGAATTCTTGTGCAGGAGGGGTTGTATCTATCCCTTTACCTTTATCATCTCTCTGTGAAGAAGTCCCGACCCCTAGAGTCAACTTTAGTGTCAGCTACGGAGTCAATTTTGGTGTCGGCTGGGCTGCTCGGCGAGTACTTCCAGAGCACACCCTCTTGAAATAGGTGTGACTTCACTTGACCACCTCTCAAGTGAAGTCCTCAATTGTGGGCCCTTCCTAGATGTCCCAGTTTACTGGTGGAAGAGTCCATGTATCGATCCCCTTTGCCTTGTACTAGGGATCGATGGTGGGGGCGGTGTCTGAGAAATCCTCTGGGAAGCTCCAGAGCTTTAACTTTTGCATCATGTTGACCATAATTTTGACGTAGTGCCTTCTCCACACCTCCATGTCATCTTGGCAATCTACCCAAAAGTCCTCCATATGGATGTGATGGGGCTCTGAAGCCCGAGGCAGTGCCATTGCTATCTTTCCATGCGGATCAAAAATTTTCCGCACCAAATAAAATTCTCCTAAGTTGTAACTTTTCAATTCATTATCCGCCTCCTTTGCGGTGGCCAAGTTGCATGTGGAATTCCCACATGTGATTGGGAATGGAATATTGGGTATCTTTTTGAAGGAAAAGAGGGCATGCACCTCCATTATTTGCCTGCAATACTCCAAGAGAACGATCTTGTCCTCACAGTGTTTGGGCAACAAGTAGGGTTTACCAGAGAAGCCGGTTACCCTAATATAAGTGTGCTATTGGAACTAGATATAATAATGTCCATAACTATGGACCAAATTCATCACCTCTGAGGACAGGCGGTATCCAGTGTCCTGAGTGGGTGTGAGCAGATGATAATAAATGAACGCATCGTTTACCCAGCAAAAACTAGGGAAGCTGGCTTCCCATTGAACTTATGGGAAATGATCCCATGGTGCCTTTTGTCCTGGGCCAATCTTGAGAATTCCATCTATAAGTAGGCTGTGGGCATGGGGCCTCTGCTGCGCTAGGGCCCAGGAAACATAGGAAGACATGTAAAATTTCTTCTTCCTGTTTAGCTGCATGAACTGGGAGTCAACATGGTTGGAGATTATTGTTGCCCAGTCAAACTATCCTCCCTTGGTGGAGATGCCAAGGAGGAAATAATACATCCATCTAGAAAAATCTTGGGTGGAGGGCTACCCAAAGACCCGAGCCAATGCTATCATTGCCATTTGAATGCTCTCTTTGAACTCGGAGTGGGGAATCTCTATCTTCATTCTTTTAGGGTCCCTTTTTGGAGCCTTGAGCCAATGGGTATTCATATATACCTGGGCGACATCCTCCAGTTGTGTGAATTGGGCCAAGGCATTAGTCCTGGTAACCACTGAGACCTTGGTGAATTGTGGGATTTGCAGTCTGGCTTGGAATGTGACTGGGTCAAAGATACCAGAGGAGTAGGGTATCCGGTTGGTTCCATGGCCGCGAGCATAACGACCCGAATAGAAGAGTTGTAGTTGGTAGCCAATGTTAAGATAAGCTCTCAAGATTGCACGGAGCACGGGAAACAAGCCACCTTGAGGACTCCAGAGTCCCCAACATTGATTGCTAGCTGATCTCCAGCCTGTCACTAGATTTACATTATTTTTACCAAGGCCTGTATCTCCAGCCGTATTCTGATGCTGGTGTCAGTTATAAGCTTAACTTTGGACTCAATCTTTGAGCCCATTATGACGTTGTCCTGCACAAACTTCATAGTTAGGGGCATCTTCTCCAGTGCCTTCTCCATTTTGGACTTTACTACCACCCTGGTGGCTGCCGCGGAAGGTAGCTCTGGACTTCCGGGTGGAGAGGATGTGAATGCTTCAGACATGTTTGGGAAATGAACTCCGGGAACCTGCGAGACAAAGTGACTGTCAAAATGCATTAATCAAAATAAATATTACAAGGTCTGGAGATATTACCACTGCAATGTTTTCTTTTCTTGAAAAGTTAGTTTCATTCAAAAATAACCAAAAAGCACATGCATCACATAAACTTAAGATTTTACTGAACATCCGTGTCCAGGGATTTTATCACACTTGGTAAGGACACAGGATGGATGAGGGTAGGAGACCCGAAGCCTGGAGAAGTAACTGTGTGCAAGGACGTGTAAAAAAGGCAAGTCATTAAGCCCATGTGGGTGCCACATGCATAGGTATTAAATGGAAGTTATGGCGATGATGACAGAGCCAACTGTCCGAATGCACGAAAAGTGAAGGCCACTTGGTTGGAATTGATTATGCGCATGGGACATAAATGAGGGTCTAACTGGTTTTATGGAGGAGAGAGAAAATTTCCTATTTGCAATCGGCCGAGAGCCGAGTTTCAAACAAGTGGTTTTCTTCCCCGAAGCAAGTTCATGGGAAAAAAACTAGCAACACAGGTGACTCGACCACCTTGTCAAGCCACATGGAAGGATATACATGAAGGCTGAGGGATATACACATAGAAATAGAGGAATATACAAAGACTACATAAATATACACACATATACAAGGTGGAACGACATCCGCAAGAAACCCAGGCAACGCAGAGTATATACATCTATCTACATATTTCACAAACTGACCACTTCTGCGCAGAGGGCGGACAACCCTCTGGCAGAGCCGACCCACAAATGGGTAGTAAAAATAGAAAAATAGAAAGTAGAAAAATAGAAAGATGACAAATAAAACACCACACAAACCAGAAGAAAACAAAAGGGCGGGAACAGAAACACCAACCTGAGAACACCGAAAAGTGGAGGAAAGGAAGAAGCTACCATGAGAGCTCTGCAATAGCTATAGTTTGTCAGACAATCACAACCATTACCATGAAGCACTCACAATCACCTGAGAAGGATGGAGGTGTTAAGTAATTATTATCACTAACTCTCTGCAAATTGCTCTGTTAATCGCTCTGAGTGCTCGAGAGTCTTAATCACGGTAAATGTGAAAATGACAGATAAGTTCTATTTATACCCGTGGTAAAAAGGGTAATCCTCCTTCTTCTGGAAATCTCCGGACAAGCAAACCTCTGGACCTCAGGCCCGGGGACTCCCGCGATGATATCCTTAAGAACATCGTGGCGAAGAATCCTAGAGTCCGGAGTCTGGTTCCCAATGAAGGACAACCTCTGGGACCAGAGTCCCAGAGACGAAAACCAAACAAACAAAACACAACAATAGGGAAGAAAACCCCAGAGAAAGAAAACAAAAAGGGGAAAAAAGAAGACAAGGCAAGAGCTACAAGAAAAACAAACAAAAGAAAAAGGGGGACCCAACATTTTGCACACAAAATGTAGGGACGGGGATGCAGGGCATAACAATACCTTTATCTATTTGCTTTACATTCAGTCCCAAAAATTATTTTATAGGACCAATCATGCTCATTTCAAATTCATTATGCATTTCTTTTGCAAATGTTGTACTGAGCTTTTCATTACCTCCGAAGGTAATGTCATCAACAAATATGGCAACTAATAATAATCCATTAGGTGTCTCTCTTGTGAATAGGTTATAATCTACTACTCCTTTCTTGAATCCAATCTTGGTAAGCTAACCATCAAGTCTCTCATACCAATCTCTTGGGGCCTATTTAAGACCATAGAGTGCTTTCTTCAATCTGCATACCATGTCTGATTCATCTGAAAAATTAAATCCTTCAGGTTGTTCTATGTAGACTTCTTCATTCAAGTCACCATTCAGAAAATTTGATTTTACATCCATTTGATAAAATTTAAAGTCTTTGAATGTTGCATATTCCAAAAACAATTTAATGGCTTCCAGTCTGCTTACTTAAAGGTTCAATATGTGAAAGTAAACATACCTCTTCATCTATTGCTAGACTTTTTGCTTTTGATCTCATCAAAACATTTCTACTCTAATCTCCAATGATATCATCTTTAGAGTGGTATCTAGATGTCAATTTTGGAACCTTAGGTGTGACTTCTTCTTCTGTAATCTATGATTCTTCTCTGCTTGATTCAGGGTCATTGCATGAGACATCAATTCAATCAAACATTTCTTCAATAACAGTATCTTTGCTAATAGGCCTGAGTTCATCTTCAATCATAGGTGCATATTCATAGTATCTTTCTTGAACCATAAACTTTTCATCAATTTTTACATGAGTACTTTCAATTACCTTTTTCAATCTCAGATTAAAACATCTATATGCTTTTCTTTTTGTAGAGTAACCAAGGAAAATACCTTCATCACTTCTGGCATCAAAATTTTAGACCACAGTTCACACCTCATAATACTCCTAATTTATAAATTGGGAGGAGGACAATCTTTTGGACCACAAGTCACACTTCATAATACTCTTGATTTATCCCAACAAGTCAACAAGCTCAAGAATCTTTTGCAGAACCTGCAAAATCGAGGAAAGAAATATTTCTCCTTTGAAGATATATTCCCTTATCTATTTGACAAATCAATAACCATGCAACCATTTCCTCCAAACTTTGAGATACCTAAGTTTGAGAAATACAAAGGGGAGACATGCCCACTCCAACATCTCAAATAATTCTATATTGCATGCCAAGAGGTCTCCTACAAGGAAAATTATCTAAAGAGGCTCTTCACTAGGAGTCTTTGTAGTCCTGCTTTGGAGAGGTTCATGGCCTAGCCTCATGGATCTATATCTACATTCTCTGACCTCACAGAGAAATTTGTTGGGAAATATTCTTACAACATTGAACATCAAGCATCATTGAGTGATCTGCGTAATACCAAGCAAAAGAACAGAGAAAATTTTCCATATTTTTACAATGATGGAGACATATTGAAAATCACATGCCTTGGAAGATACTCCACAATCATTTGATCAACATATTACTAAAAATATGGTATCTGTAATGTCATCCAAGTTAAAATGACTTCTCTTGACACTTTTGAGTCTCTTGTTAAGAAGGGAAAATAATTGAAGATAGAATTTTTAAAAAAGGTGCCATTAAAAATTATATCCCTTCCTCTAACAATGAAAAACAAAATTTGTTGAGTAAGAACAAAGGATTTGTCAATGATGGAGTGAAAAATACCAAACATGTTCAAAATACCAAACATGTTCAAAATGTCCAGGCATATAATCAAAGTAATAAGAATAATCACAACAATCATAACACCAACAACAACAACAACAATCAACATAATTCATCACAATAATAAACTCACATTCAGTACTATTTATTTCATCATAACAATAACAACAACAACAACAACAACAACAACAACAACAACAACAACAACAATAATAATAATAATAATAATAACAATACCAAACAACATCGAATATTCACCTCTCTCACAGAGCCACTTGATGTGGTCTTTTGGCGACTCGTGGATCAAGGGATGATGATATATCCTAATACTCAATTGTTTGATGAAAATCAACCCAAACCCACTTGGTATAAAGAAAATGAATAATGTGACTATCATGACATCAAAGGTCACAATTGATCTAAATTATGAATCGGATTACAATAGCTGGTGTGATACCTACGGTATTGTTAAGCTCAATATGAAATCCTAAAGACTAAAAATAGAATTGCAAGCCAAAAATTGACCCATTATATTAAAAAATGGAGTTTATACAAATATGAAGGTTCCCAAGGGTAACTAGAATACCTTGGAAATGAAATGAAGAGTCATCATAATGTTTATTACAAATAAACTTTTTAAAAGTTAAGAAAATTTCAAAAAACTATATAAAAATTTAGGCCTACATGGAGAAGGCATAACTTTCTAGTCCTAGGTCTGATTTGTGAACTATTTACTTCATTGGAAAGATAATAAAAAATTGTAGAGCCAAAACTAGGAATTGAAACCAAGGTTACCCTTCTCCAAAAATGCCCCATAGACCTTCAAAAATGAAAAATCATTCCTCCTCCCTTGAGAGGCAATGGGCCCCATTGCACTAATCTACTGCAAAAAATGAGGAAATTATGCTTCAGTTTTTTGCTTAGTCAACCACTTGCCTTGATGAGGATGCTGACCAACTTTAACCACCCGATAAAGAGGAATGTTTTAATTTCTCAAAGTCTTTAAAATGACTTCACTAACATGGTCACATTGGACTAGAATAGTAGTAGACAATTTTGCAGCTTGAATATGTTCAGTAGCTCGGGAAATTTCCAACAAAGGAGGAAAATAGGGTCTCAACAATTCCACATTGAAAATTGGATGCGGGCCCAAGATGGATGGAAAATTATGTTCAAAAGCATTCTCACCAACTTTTTTCACAATAGTATATGGGCCATAACAAAGAGGAAAAAGCTTCCTATTTGGTCCATGAAGGCGCTCTTTCTGAAGATGTAACCATACCTTGTCACTAATCTGAAAGTGATCAGGAGTTCTATGTTTATCATGCCTTTCCTTATACTTCTGATTACTCTACTCCAAAATCTCATGAACTTGTTGTTGTAGGTGTCTAATGTTATTAATGAATTTTTCTGCTTTATCTTCCTCCTTGTCAACATTTAATAGACTACTAGATTGCAAAAATGGTAGTGCTACATCCATAGGTGCCAATGGCTGATACCCAAGACAAACCTCAAATGGAATATGCCCTATAGTACTATGGAGTGCATGGTTTTAGCTGTGTTTCACATAGGGTAAGCTTTCATCCTATGTGCGAGGATGTTTTGAATGATACATCCATAAGATATGAATGATCATTCAACTCACCACTTTTGTCTGCCCATATGTTTGGGGATGGAATGTTGTGGGATTTGTCAAGTTTGTGTCCATTTTAGCCCATAGTGTAGACCAAAATTTGTTGATGAACCTACTATCCATATAAGAAATAATAGTTTTGGGAAAACCAAAATGAACCCAAACATGTTCAAAAAATAACTCAACAGTCTCTTCTGCAGAAATCATCTTTTTACATGCTGCCATGATAGCCATTTTAGAAAACCTATCTACCACAACATATACACAATCATACCCCCACCTGGTAGTTGGAAGCCCAGACATAAAATCCATTGAAATAGACTGCCATGTCTTATCAAGAATAGGTAATGGTAAGTATAGACCTGAATTACAGTTTGTTGTCTTTGCAATTGCACAGGATGCATAAGCTTGTATATATGAAATTATATCCTACTTTATTTTTGGCCAATAGAAATACTTTTGAAGGATACCAATAGTCTTACCAATACTAAAATGTCCTACAACAAGGATGTAGCAAGATTCCCATATCATTTTTTTTGTTCCTCATCGGGTACACATATATGACCAACATAGAAAAGCAACCCATCCTGCAAGTGAAAATCAGAGACACACTTTCCTTCTACCAAATTACTATAGATGTTAGAAAAATTAGGGTCAATAACATATAGTTGTTCCCATGTGGATGATTGATGACCACATGAATCCAACACCATTGTCAAACTTGCAATTGGAGGCCTACTCAAACAATCTACCACTTTGTTATTGCTTCCTTTTTATGATGAATGTTGAGTTGTAGATAAGCTGACCACCTTTTATGTATGTCATTCTATAACTTCTCTTGTGTTTGCAATAATTGAAGAGGTTTATGGTTTGTATGTATAATATTTTCCTTTTCCAGTATATAATGTTTCCATTGTTTGCATGCCTGAACAATATCATACAACTCCTTGTCATAGGTGGGGCACCTATGTACTATATTAGAAAATTTTTCACTGTGATAGGCAATAGGATGCCCATGTTGTGTGAGTACTGTGCCAAGAGCATAATCAGATGCATCAGTTTCTATCTTGAATGATTGTTGCATATCTAGGAGGACTAGTACTAGTGCTGACCATAATATTTTCTTTAACTCTTCAAATTCTTTTTTGTTTGCCTCTGTCCAACGAAATTTTTAAAAGTTATGGAGAAGGCATAACTTTCTAGTCGTAGGTCCGATTTACGAACCGTTTACTTTGTTGGAAAGATAATAAAAAATTATAGACACAAAATTTGGAAGTGAAACTGAGGTTACCCTACCCTGGAGGAGATAGTCCCTAGAAATTCCCCAAAGACCTTCAAAAATATAGTTTATTGAGACATAGAAAATACTAAAAAATTAGATTTTAGTATTTCCCAATTCCATCCTGATCAACAATACCAAGAAATTAATGAAACTGAGACACTTTGTCGAAGACCTTATAGATGATGGAAAAATTGAGGTTGGAGGAAAAAAAATAGTTTCATCAAATGTGAAACTAAAAGTATACAATGAACCTTTTCCAAAACATAATCAGAACAACTCATCCAATGCCATTCCATATGACTATTATACAAACACCATCACAGGTAAAGACCCAACATGTGGAAGTTTATAAGAGAATAATATCTTTGATTGTGACGCACTTTGTGGATGTATTGAAGAATCTGGAAATCATGTGAACAATATAACACTCAAAGGCACAAATTACAATGATACCACCTGAAGACCAAGAGTTACTATCCAAGCTTCTAAAAATCCATCAACTTATTTTAATCCACCAGCCGCACCATCTACAGCTACTTGATGCGCTTCACACTATGATTTTTTGGCCTGGTCAAGAAAGACACCTACACATATATCTATCCTCGAGCTTCTCTGCACATCCCACATTCATAAATAAGTTCTTGAAAATGATTTTAACGAGTCTCGTATTCCTAAAAACATTAGCACTTCCTAGTTCCAAGCTATGATAAGAAATTTAGCTGCACAAGAGCATTTGGTCTTCACTGAAAAATATTCCCATGGTCTAGACCTCCATCAAAATAAATCCCTCCATATTGAAGCCAAAATTCAATCCACCAAAATGAAACGAATCCTTATAGATGGTCGATCTAGTCTCAATTTATGTACATTAAAAATTCTCCAAAATATTGGTCTTTCTAAAGACATTATGGATGTAAATAAAAGAATCATAATAAAATATTATGATGATAGAGAAATGGAGAGAAAAGGTTTGATAACACTCACTCTACAAGTGGGCCTGACCCTGTTTGAAATAGTTTTTCATGTTTTGGACCTTGATATTTGATATATTATCTTGTTGGGATGACCATGGATACACGCTATTAAAGGTGTACCTTCTACATATCATCAATATCTAAAATTCCTACATAATGGAAGAGAAATAAATATTCCTAGAGATCCAGATCCCTTTCAATATTGCAAAATATTGGAGGGTAGATAGTCAAATTATTGTCCTTTGAATGATTTTTCTCGACCTATTGAAAAGGAGAATCTCATCCCACCTATAATTCAACAATCTTCCTCTAATGTTGAAGATATGTCAAAAATCCCCTCAGATTAGTCCAAAGGCAAGGAAAAATCCATTGAAAACAAGATTCTTGAGACCAAAAAGAAAACAACATTCATAGATCAAGGCATGAGGGAATACAATTTTGAAAGTGCTATGTGCATTGGACAACTCCCCTTGTCTCCAAAGTCTTATAGAAAACCTTCACAATTAACTCCCTTAGGCAGAAAGGACATCATGAAATAAAAAAGACTACTTTTGAACACTGGGATCTTTATCAAATGAACACATGGAATCCAATGTCCTATATTGGCTTTACAATGAAGAAGAAGAGAAACCAGTAACCTTTCCTAAAGACAAGTATATAAAAGCCAGTCCCATGTTGAAAGTATGGGATATCATGGTAGTAGTTTTGGAGAAAAAGAAATATGGAGAAAGACCCTCACTACAACAAAAGGTTATGTGCATGGAAAAGGATTGAGTTCCTTAGAACCTAAGATGAACCTCACTAAGGGCTATTTCTTAGTTGAATCTGATTCAAACACTGAAGAGGATTTATTTGAAGTACCTTTCCAATACATTGAAGATGATCTTGATGACTATGCCCATGTCCTTACCATCACTGAAGCTAACTTTTGATACCCTAACCTTCCCCTCAAAAAAAAATGAACTAATCTATTGGGATTAGTAAGATTCACTACCATCCTTAGACATATGTAATTTGGATGAGGCAGTGTTAGCACTCTTTGGACTTAAGAATCTACAAGAATATGAGCATCGAATCCACTACAATGAGAAATCCTACATTGGTAGCTAGGTCAATGCTCTTAGTCACAAAAATGAAAATGAAAATAAGAATTAAAAACATAATAAAACATCCCCTAGTGAAAACCTCTCGCAAGCACCTTCAGATGAGGAAAAAGATAAAATAAAGGACATGTCCTCTAGCAAAAACCTTTCTGAGGTGCTAGAGGAGGGAAAAGTTGACCTTCCATTCATATCTTTAAATCCATAAAAATCCTCCATCCTGATAGAAGACACAGTAAAAATCAACCATTATATAGAAGAAGATTCAAAAGTCACGTATATTATTGCATCACTTAATGATCAAGAACATAAAGCTATGACTAAATTCCTCAGAGAAAAAAAATAAAAAATTTCCTGGACTTAGAAAGATATGCCTAGATTGGATACAGATTTAGTAGTACATCATATTGCAGTTGATCCAAAGGTGAAACTTGTTAAGCAGAAGTTACGCAAGTTTCTTTGTTAGTCAAAGTTGAGCTTCAAAAAATGATTGATGGTAAGACCATTTGACCAATTGATTATCCTGAATGGATATTTAATATTGTATGAGTAGGTAAGCCTATTTGGGGTATTTTTATTTGTACAAACTTTAGAGATTTGAACTTAGCATGTCCTAAGGATGATTTTTCACTACCAAACAATGATATCATAGTGGATTTGACTCATGGACATGAGATGTTGTCCCTCATGGATAGATTTCCTGGGTATAATTGGATCAAAATAGCACTAGAAGATCAATAAAAGACTACATTCATAACTCCTTCGAGTAAGTTATGTTATCAGGTCATGCCCTTTGGTCTTAAAAATGCAGGTGCAACCTATCAGCGAGAAATGACCACAATATTTCATGATCTCTTGCATGTTATTATGGAAGATTATGTGGATAAACTTCTAGGAAAATCAAAGACATGAGACTCACATATTCCCATCCTCACAACAATCTTTGAAAGATTGGAGAGGTACAAACTTTGGCTCAATCCATAAAAATGTATCTTTGGAGTTCAATTTAGAAAATTGTTGTGTTATACTATGTCCCATAGAGGCATAGAAGTTGATCAAAATAAAGTTGAGACCATTTTAGAAATGCCACCTCTGAGGAAATTAAAGAAACTATGTATTCTACAAGGCAATCTTCAGTCTATTAGAAGATTCATGTCACATTTGGCAGATAAAGTGCATCTATTTTCTCACCAATGGGAATGCCTATGTCAAACATCATTTGAACAGTTGAAAGGTTATTTAGCTAATCCTCCAGTTATAGTATTGACTTTCTTAGGCTAACCTCTGATTATATACATATCAGATACTAAATTTGCACTGGGTGCTCTTTTAGCATAGTTAGATGATAATGGAAAAGAGTGATCAATCTATTATCTCAGTAGAGCACTAGTGGGTTATAAACTGAATTACTCACCTATTAAAAAATCTTGTTTGGCCATTGTCTTTTGTATACAGAAGTTACACCAATACATGCTTAATAATAAAATAAAACTTGTTGCAAAAATTGATCCACTCAAATATCTGTTGTCAAAAGATGATCTTACTAGACGCACTACTAAATGGGTCATTATTTTAAGTGAATTTGAAATTGTTTATGTGGATTGGAAATCTATGAAAGACAAAGAAATTGTACATCAGTTAGCTAAAGAACCTATTCAAGGGGAACATTGAATCATTATAGATTTTTCAGATGAACAGTTCTCAACGTTACCTCGAAAGTCCCATGATAGCTCTATTTTGATGGATCTTTTACACAGAAAGGCTTAGGGGTAGTTTTTTTTTTTCACACCTCAAGAGGATATCATCCCTAAATATTATAAAATCCAATTTTTATACACAAAAAATATTGCATAAAATGAGGCCTTGGTGATAGGACTTTCCAAAGTCATCTAGTAGAAAATCCCCAGTTTATTAGTTCTTGGTGGCTCTCATTTGGTTATCAAAAAAGTCCTAGATGAATATCAAACAAAGGATGAAATATTACTTCCATAAATGCACATTGTTGAATATATGAAAGAACATTTCACAAAAATATCTTTCAGCAAATCCCAAGGACAAATGACAAAGTAGCTGCCACTATGGCAACCATTGGGTCTTTGATATCCATGCATGAACATAGTTTGCGTGCAAGTTTCTCATTGAGAATCTTATGTTCCCTTCCTATTAACAACCAAAGATTGATATGGTATGTGAAATTGTTGATCCTAAATTTTCCCTAGTACCAAAAAATTTATGCTTACCTTAAGGATGAAACTACCCCGCTTACCCTCACCCCAAATCAATGTAAAACCTTCATCTGCTGAACCATGCATTACACAATCCTTAGTGATGCCCTATTTAAAAAAAAGGTTTTTGAATTCAAAGGAAGTGCAAATATCCTTAGAGGAGGTACCTCAAGGGATTTTTGAGGCCCATTCTAGTGGTCTTACTTTGACCAAGAAACTGTTACACACTGGCTACTATTGGCCTACTATGGAGTACAAGGCCTATCACTATTTGAAGATGTGTATACCTCATCAAAAAAATGATGATTTGATAAATGTCCCCTCTTAATCCCTTTAGCTTACCATCATCCCTTGGCCTTTTTCATATTGGGGACTTGACTTTGTAGGCCGGATATTTCCAAATTCTTCCAATGGCCACAAATACATCCTTGTTGCCACATAGTACTTCAAAAAATTGGTTGAATCCATTCCTCTTACTTACACCATTGGAATATAGATTTTAAAGTTTATTTTGAGCTATCTTATCTATTGCTATGACATCCCTCAAGATATTATCACAGATAATGGGACCCCTTTCAAGAACAAAGATGTTATAGAGCTATGTAACAAGTTCGGCATTACCTAAAATTGTTCCTCCAAGTACTTCCCATAAGGTAATGGTCAAGAAAAGACTACAAACAAAACCATCCTGAAAATCCTCAAAAATATAGTCGATGATGTTGGTCATGACTGTAACCTTTAATTGAATCCACTACTCTGGGCCTATCACACTTCTATTTTTACCCCCATTGGAGCCACTCCATTTTCCCTTGTCTATGGTATAGAGGTCATCTTTCCCATCAAAATTGAGCCCCCTTACCTCAAAATCTCCCTAAAGAATCTGATGTCTGAAGAAGAATACTGAGTTATTCACTTGCAAGAGCTTTAACTCCTTGATGAAAGGTGCCTTAATGTATTGAACCATCTATGTGTGTATCAAAATTGCCTATGCTTATAGTTTAATAAGAAGATAAAATCTTGTGAGTTTGAAGTCAGTGATCTTGTCCTGCAACGTAACGTGAAGAACCTCTAGAACCGTGGAAAGAAAGGAAAGTTTGAGCCTATCTGGTTGGGACCTTTTGTGGTTACAACTAAATTTGGGTCTGGAGCCTATCAGATTACAACACTAGAGGTAGATCCTATCCTTGATCCTATAAATATTTTGCATCTCAAGAACTTCTATGCGTAGTCTGTTTGTAGTCCTTTTGTACAATAGAAAAGTCAGCACAAAATCTAGAAAATCATAAAAGTAGCAAAAATCTAGAAACAATATAAAATTGTCTTGAAAAAAAAAAGATAAAAAGAAAAAAAAGTCCTGAAAAAACTTATTATCCTGGTGAAAACCTAGAAAATAGGTGCCTCGATAATATTAAAAAAATGAAAAAAGTCAAAAGTCAAAAGAGTATTGAGAAATAAATTCATCCATTTGTCAAAACCACTTCGGTGGCGCAATGGATAAGTACCATGGTGAAAACCTATTTCTGGCACCATGTGTAGTCAAATCCATCATCTACTCCAACCATCCTATACTACATCCATCGATTTTCCATAATAAACTTGTTGAGCATTGGTTTTACACAAGTCAATTGCTAGGATCTCAAGGTTTGATTTCCTCTCTTGAAAGAATAACAAAGTTATTCCCAAGGTTCTCTGTGGTCTTGGTACAACCTGCTTGCTAAACTCAATTGAATATAAATGTGAATATTCACAAGGAGGCCTTTGCTGGTACTTTCAAGATGTCAAACTACAAAATAACTTTACTACTTGTTTTTACATTTTCAAATTTATCATTGTAGGGAGCTTACTAATGATGCAAATTCACGCTTAAAACTAAAGATGATTCCAATTGATTCAGATTTATGATAGGAAATAAAAAGATTTGGGTGACAAGAATAAAGTAAATTTTGCTGGAAATGAAATCCTAACGGACATAAAACATTGTTAATCCTTCTTATTGAATTCAAATGATGGGAATATTTGGAGTAACCCACTAGATATAAACCAGACCATGTTGCAATTGTATACCCAATAGATGCAATAGTTTGGAGAGAAAATATATTTACACATGCAAGATTTTAATAATCTATCAAATCGTGAAGTCCCCAAGATGTGCACACACATGAGATAGATTTATCATTGAAACCAAAAGATGATCTTTCCCATATATTTGTTACAACAAAGTAGATGAACAACAACAAACTCCAATTTTACATAGATAGAAGAAAAGCATCACACCATGAATGAAGCACCAATTTTTGATCTTTATTGCATCAATAATCTAACCTCAATACATCATTTTGCGTACAATATATAGATTTGTGATCTATAAACTCTGAACCCCAAAACTAAGGCATCAATAACTCTAAAAACAATGAAAATAAACTAAAAATAAAGAATGCTAAAGAAATTTACTGTTAAACTGATACTAAACTACTTGCATGGATCCTTAACCCATTTACAATTAGCTTTCCCATGAAAATAGGGTCAAAATTGATAAGAAAGAAGAAAGAGATGAGTTGGAGTTCCATTGGTTTTAACTAGAGTCTTCTTCTTGATCTCTGAGTTCTCCCTTGGAATATTTTTTTGGAAATATATTGTAGCCTAGGTGACTGAGAGGGGGTGGGGGTGAATCAGGAACCAATAAGATGTTGGAAATATTCAGGACTAACAGAGTTACTGAGAGGGGAGGGGTGAATCAGTAACACTTAAAACTTTAAAACATTTCTGCACTTTTATATTCTTTAGCAAGCATGAAAATGTAATCATTCATAACACATAACACAAAGATTGGTAACCCAGAAACCTTCCAAATAGAAAGTAAAACTGGGGTGGGGATGGTACCCACAAAACTTTGGTACTGCAGTATAAAGTTGGCCGATTAAGGCTTACAATGATCACTTCTGATGATCTGCCCTGTTAAAAGCAATTTGGACTGCTAGGTCCACCTTGTTAGAGGATTTACAAACATACAATGAAGTATGCACTCGGTTAAGATATTTATAAAAGACTGTTAAGTCTACCCGGTAAAAGGATTTACAAAACTGATTCAACTGTTAGGATGAAATAGTAGATCTTGACTTACAACTTAATTGTTGATAAGATCCTTTGTGTACTGATCTCCTTCTGAGATAGATATGTCAATTTTGCTCCTTTACTAATTCGGTGAAAATGCTCTGCTCTGCTGCCTTATTGCAGTCTCTGCTCTGCTTTTTCTAATTTCGCATATCCATGCTTACATATTACTTCCTTACATCTTACATAATTTTCACACAACAGATGGTATAATAAATTACATATATATACCGTCCATAATTACAATTTACATGTCATAAGGTCGGCCTCATACAA